>CM042010.1:95580861-96180861 GCA_023525715.1 Cichorium intybus | reverse complement strand
AGTGCAAAGTCAGATGCATGCACCGGATCATCTGAGTTAATGTTCAACTCGGGAAAAATTTCCGGCTCATCGTGGAGTTGCTCTATTGGTAGTATATCTGGAAGACTGTACCATAATTCAAAATCAAACAAAACATTAGAAATGTAATCGAAGTATGGATGATAGATGTCTAGAATGTTAGAGTCACCGAACTCTATTAAGAATGCTTGGTTTGAAGTACCCTCTCCTTGCGGAAAACCAGGTCCAGGGTTCGACAGATCGCCCATTGAAGATATGTTTTCCATGACTCGGCTTTAAATATGAGTTCGTTTACAAACAAACTAGTGATAAGAGAGGATGAGACTGAAAATGAATGATACTACATACCTGTATATATAGTATCTTGCAGCTGGAACCGAAAGGACACACGGAACTGAAAGGACACACGGAACTGAAAGGACACCTCACGTTTTAATTACTGAAATTCAAACTAACTACAGTAGATGCGACTTTTCACTACCCCAAGTGACATTTTTTCAAAATTCTCTGCTTGACTCTGGTGAGAACGAGATAATAAAGAAACTTTTGAAATAAAACAAAATTTTATGTCTCCATATAATGGAAATAGTTTAAAGAGTGTTCAGTACTCCAAAAAAAATAATAATAATAAAATAAAAAAAAATAAAAAAATAAGCTTACAAAAGATGATGTAAATTTTATATTTCGGTGAAACACAAAAATTTGGAGATTCTACAAAAATAGACTTATTTAGCCAAAAAGTATTTAAAGAAATGTTGAATTGAGGCAAATGTGTGTTGAAATATGACGAATTCATATAAATACGAAATAGTGTTAAAATTAGGTATTGCAAGGTTAAGTATGTATATAGGTAGATTAGAAAGTACTAAATATGTACTGTAGATAGTAGCCGGTCAAGTCGATGTGTGGGACTGTGAGAAACACTTAGAGTTTTTTTTTGTACATCTAGAGTAATTAGAAGAAAAGAAGTATGGAGTGAATGAGAATAATAGGACCTTAAGCATTATTACAGAGGCATGTGAATGTTGAAAGGGAAAGATAATTATATCTTGTAAAGTTTCGGCAATAAGACGAGGAGGATTTTTGAAGGACACAAGGACTCGATGGGAAATACATAGAGGCGTTCGAGAATGCGGATTTCGGGACGAAATCCAAATAAGTGGGGGAGACTTGTAAGACCCGTATCCTGATTATAACATATACTTAAAATAAGAGTGTTAGGAATTATATGATCATTGGTAGTTATAAAACTAAGAAAAACTTTAGTTACAATTTCATATGAAAATCAGCATTTTGTGTTGTTTTTAGAAAAATCATAATTAATTCTAGAAAAATCATTTGGACCTCAAACAAGTGCACAAAGTTTACAAATTGAGTCTAGTACAATTACCAAAAATAACAGTAAGCTTGAAAATGAAATTATCTATGGTAAAAAATGCAATCTTTACTGATTAGTTCGGAATTGACAGATTAGATAGTCTGTTTTCAAAAATTCATAATAAATCATAGAAAAATCGTATAAATACGTAAAATACATCCCTGGAAAGGTATTGAGATGAATTTTCTGAATATCAAATAAAAACGTGAATTTAGTGGGTTTAAGATCGGCTAAACCAGTCTTGAACAGACTGATTCTAGAAGGCCTTTAATTTCAACAAAATTATATTATTAAAATCTTTTGTCAAAAGTGTCATGCCATTTTTTATTCAAGAATTCAAGTATAAATACCCCCAAAACATCTCATAAACCACACCAACAAATCTCAATCCAATATATAGAGGTTTCTAAGCACTAGAGTGTAAGAAGTGAGTGGAAGGAAGCTCAAAAGCCTAGCGAAGAAGTTATAGGTTCCGACGACTGGTCATAAGGTAACTACAAACTTTTCTATAGCTTAATTAGGTATTGTAAAATAGTTTTTGTGTTAAGAAGTAGAATATTTAATAAGTATAACATATGTTATATTATACTCATTTCTAACAATAGTAAACAAAAACCTTAAGATGTCGTTATTATAACAATTCGTAATTCCGAAAATAATACCGATTGATTTACTTACGAGGACGGTGACTAGGCCGATTACTTGGGATCTGGTTGTTGGATTTTCCGAAAGGCTAAAATGCTGAAAGGATCCTGCCACCCCATCTAATCTTCTACCTGGCTGTTCTTTACTTGATAAATCATGGAGTATCATATTGGAATTACTGAAGGGTTTAATGATACGACTACAATATAGTTAAGGATTAAGAAATGATAGATTTCTTATTATGTTAACAGTTAAAGTTGAAGGAAATACAAAGCCGAGAAAGATATACGAAATACTCAACTATAATCAGGTGAGTCTTCTCACTATACTATAGGTGATATTGCATGCGTAGGAAGGAAGATATGTTAGACTAAGGTGATCTTACCTGTTATGATAATTGTATGAATTATTGCTATGATAATGATTGTTTGTGGACGGAACGGGATAGCCCGCGAGCCAATAGGCGGAACGGGAATAGCCTGCGAGTCATTAGACGGAACGGGATAGCCCGCAAGCCAATAGGCGGAACGAGAATAGCCTGCGAGTCATTAGACGGAACGGGAAAAGCCTGCGAGCGATAAGGCAGAACGGGAACTGCCCGTGAGTCTTCAGCGGAACAGGGATAGCCCACGAGTCTCACAGACATATGAATGGTTATGATGTGTTGTATGTTATGTGATGGATCGTATGGTATTTTGAGGAACTCACTAAGCTCCGTGCTTACCCTTTCCCTATATAAACTACTGTTTCAGGTACATCAGGTACCATGGATGGCAAGGCGTGACGTGTATACACTGTGCTGCTTCATTGGAGGACTGTTTTTGAATGGAAGTTCCGCTATGTTGTGATTTCATTAACTTTTGTTAATCCTGGGATGTTTTCATTAAACTTATAAGTTATGGAATTTTATTAAAATTAATTAAGTGGTTTTTCTTATATTGAAGTGTCCGTTTAATTTTTTTAAATTTTACCCTAAAATTTTGGGATGTTACAGGTTTTAAAGCATATCGTCGCTAATGTTCAAATCCTCCCACCCATTCGCGATTCTGTCAAACGAGAACACACACACCTAAAAAAATTCTTCGTTTTTAGTGAAATTTCGTGGATTAAAACATTGAGCAAGCACCTACGGTATTTTTCAAACTTCTGTGATGATTATTTACGCAAAATGTAGTCGAAATCGTGGATTTAGGGCTCGATTGGGGGGGGGGGTGTTTCGCTAAATCGGACCTTTAACCCCAAATCGACGGTTTTCGGGCTTGTTTTTCATGGATTTCGTGCCTAGGGTTTGTTAATCGGATGTCTAGGAATGTATTGGTACCTTCAATTCGTGCTTTAACAGGTTGAATCAGGAATCGAAAAGCTAGGGTTCAGTTTTGGGGTTTTTCCCAAATTGAGAATTTGATGCGATTTAGAGCTTGCCTTGCTTGAAATTGATAGAGGGCTTTTGTTAGTTATTAGTCTAGGGTGCTATTGGTGTGTTCAATTTGATAAAAACAAGTCGGATTCAAAATCAAGAAATCTAGGGTTCATAATTGGGGGTTTTTGACCCAAATGAGAAATTAGGGCAATTTTAGCTTGCTTTTCTGAAATTAAATTTAGGGCTTTTGCTAGTCACTAGTTTAGGAACATATTGGTATGACCAATTTGAAAAACGGACTAAAATTGAAAAATAGAAAAATCTGGGCCTGCGTTCATGAGTAGCGGGGCTGAGCTTTTGATTAGTGTTGCTATTGATGTCAAGACCAATCTTGCAAATTATTTCTCACATGTACACTTGGTTTGTTCTTGATTAAGTTTTGAAGATGGCACGCCATGCTAGACCAGTTGTTGTAGTCGGTGAGCTACCCGAGCACCCATTTGTAGAGTTCACTTAGGGACTACCGGGGAATGCGGAGGTCGTGAAATGACTGACAGTACTAGCTGGCCGAGACGTCGAGGTCGCACCGTTTCTGGACAGGACACTTGCAGCAGCTTCAGGCATCACGGCCTATTTGGAGCAACATTTGGTCCGCACCTGGACCAGTGCTGATGGCGTTCGCACTTTCAAATGTCGTGGCTGGGATCGCCTCATTGCAGCGGATGAGACATGTTACTGGGAGCCCATCTTAGAGTTCTACGCTACATGTTATTAGGAAGTACACGGGGATAAACTTGTCCCAGTGGACGATCTGATTCTGACTGGGGGTGTGCCGAGGGAGTGCACGGTAGTAGAGCTTGCACAACGAGCATGCTTCTACACTGAGGCGGAGATTGGTGATCCACATTTCTTGCCATTTTTAGCCGAGTGTATCACCCACCCAGACGAGGGTGTGACAGAGACAACCATCTAATTTAAGGTCAGCGACATTGCATTCAGCACGGCCGCCACTGCCAGCACCATACGATCGCTGATCCACCGTCTGTTACACAAGATTGTCACTTACACCCTTAGACAGTGTAAGGGTGGTGGCAAGGTGCCGAAGAAGGACCTACATTTCTATGGGCGCTTCTCCATGCTGACAGGTTCTTCTATCTCCCTTACCAGTTAGCTGAGCTCTTGGTTGAGTCCGCGAAGCGCAGATCGGCCAGTGCTATGGTCGGTGGGCACTACATCACCCGCATAGTCGAGTCCTACCAATGTTGCCGCCAGAGGTAACGAGAGGGATGACTCCGTTCTGTCTGAGCCCGATAGGGGCCTCATTTCTGCTAATGATGGGCGTTATCAGACAGTAGGAGGGGGCTATAAATTGGTTGGCGAGCCTCAGCCAGCACAGGCCCACCAGGATTACGAGATGGAGGCAGAGATTGAGGGAGTCGAGGTACCAGTGATTCAGCCCGAGGTTCGCGCTCCATGACAACAGAGGAGGAGGAGAGAGCCATCACAGGCTCAGCGAGACCAGGAGCCTGCAGGCAGAGAGGATGGACTGGACGCGAGGCTCACGAGGATAAACACCGCTCAGGCGGAGATTCGAGCCGACATACGGCTATTGATGGAGGACCAGCATGTACTTCTAGTACATTTTGGGATACCACCATTGACGGGTGGAAGTAACGGGGCTGACCATCTAGGACTCATCATGATCCTGAGTGATATTTTCTTGAACCTTTTTATATTCTTTCTTTTTATTTATTGGTTTCTGTATTTAATTTTTATGTCTGTAATTAAACTATAACACCTTGTTGGATGAGTTGATATTTTCTTAGTAGATTACTATTATCTGTCAAATTGTGTTTGCTGCACCAAAACGTTGGGAGTTGCATAACGCAAGTGTGGGGTCACTGTACCCCTACACTCGCATCATGCTGGCGTGTTTACTGTTGCGCCCTGACTCCTGGATTTCATCGAGACGATGCAACCAATCGACCCTGTTACAGTTGATCCCGACAGTCATGCAATTCACTGTTCCAAAAAGGGGTAACTATTTTCTCCCTTGTTTTGAAAATTTTTATGTATAACGGGGACGTTGTATGGTTTAAAGTGTGGGGTGGGACGGTCGAAAATAGTATTTTCGAAATTTTTGCAAAAACAAGTCATTTTCAAAAATTTTAGCAAATTTCAAAATTTTTAAAGTAATTGTAATTAGAAAACGAATATATTTTGAGTGTTATAGCATCTGGTATTTTTCAAGAAATACTATTTAGTTGTAATCATGCTATTGTTTAGTTAAAATAAATTGAGTTTTAGGAGTTAGAAAACCTTGATTTAGAACACTTTAGGATTGGGATTCAGGAAGGAACTGTCAATCAGTGGCCTTTGTTGTTCGAGCCGGTAGGTCTAAAACGGGTGGCCCTGAAAGGAAATTCATGAACCTTACTACTTAAGATCGTCTGGTCTGGGATAGTATTTTTGAAAGCTCGTTACACGGACAACATCGAAAGTCATGGACATTTCGTTAACGGCCTATAAAATCTGAATGAGTAAGTGCACTTTATGAACTGAAAATTTGGAATCAAGGGTTCTTTAGAAAGTCCTGATTCCCAAAGGGTATTCTAGTCAATTTTTCTCAAAAATCATTTTTACCTAACTTTTGGATACAATAAACTTTGAAACCGAAGACATTCAAAAATATTTGGGTTTTAGTTATGTTAAAAACTCACTTGTTTAGCCGTGTTTTAGTTAGTTTATCCTTCTAAATTGAGTAATATCACTTACTTTTGTGCAAAAGTACTTGAAAATGTTTTTGGTGTAAATGCAGGGGTTTTAATGAAAATTTGGAGAAGTTATGGAGCAAAAATGAACAAGGAAGTGGTGCAGGAAAAGTTAGCGACGCTAACTTTACATGTTACCGACGCTAACATTGGTCAGAGGGGATTTCTTCGTTTTTAAGTCTCAGACGCGCGTGGAACTATCTGGAAGCATACATTAGCCCCGCTAACATTAAAGTTGGCGACGCTAATGTCTAAAAACAATAAAAGTCAGTGTTTTGAATTTCAAACTCTGAGATATCGGGCTCTAGAAGAGGCGCGCGTCGCGGGAAGAGCTTGTCCTCGGTGTGGGAACCCTGATTTCGCACCACTATAAATACCGGAGTCCCATCCGACTTTTGAAGCATCCCAAGGCACCACGAGGGGATCCGAAGGCATAATTTCATCAGTTTTTCAGTTGCAATCAGTAGGTTTGGTTTATATTTAGTTTTTCTATCGTTTTATCAACTCGATATCGAGGTATTCCGCAATTGGAATCTCCGTTGATTACTCGATGTTCGTTTGGATTCGTAGTTTCTGATTTCAGTAGTTAAATATTGGTAGTAGATCTGGATTTGATTATTTGGATATTGGTTTGATGTTTGGTTTTTGATTTATAAAAAGTAATCATTCGGTTATCGTTTCATTTATTATTCGTTTCTCGATCTACAATCGGATCTAAGTTTGTTTTGGTTTTTGTTTGAGTTTTTGTGTGTTTCCCACGAGTTATTGATCTGCCGTCTATAGAGTGACACTATAGATCAGTTTATCGACACAGAGCGCCAACCACTAACTCCACGGCTCGACCTTTATTTCCACTTAGTTAGTGTGCTTGTAAGGTATTAAATCTAGTATTTTTTATAATAGTTTCAGTAAATCATTGGCAGTTAAATATTTTTCAGCTGAAACTAAACCATGAGAATAAGTTATGTTAGGGACTTCTGCATTTGATACTATAAATATGCATTCATAAGAAATAATATCGACATTCTTAAGATCAAACTCAATAAATGGAAATAACTTTCTATGTTGTTCTTTTGATACGTCTGATGAGTGATAAATCCTAGTAATATGAGTATAAAGTCGTTTGGCTATTTCACAAAAAATATTACGTTGTTTCAACAATACGTCTCTTGAATTTAAATATTTATGTCTACACTCCTCTAAAATGGAAATCCTTAAGTTGGCCTTTTCTAAGGCTGCTTTCAAGCCTTCTACTCTCCCCCGCAACTTAAGTATTTATGCTTCACTGACTGTTGCCCTAATATTAGCATCAATAAGCATTTTATTCATTAGCGAACAATCATTGGTTATTTCATCAATGTGAGATAAATATTGTGATTCACGTATTTTAAAAGAGAAAGTTACTTTGATATCTATTTAAGAATGGATGGATGAGACTTTCCAGAAGGCCCAACATATCTTGCCATCAAGCACAACTTCTCGTCTGAAGCACTGTCATACGAGTCCACTTCAGCATCCCCTTCTTCTATCTAAACGCTCTTACCATCATCAATGGTGAACAAGGCACCATGAGTTGGCTTTCATACCTCCTCATCATCCGAATCTGATGACCATACCTGATACGTTCCATAACATTCATTTGCAGCCACCAATGCAATATCCTTCGCTTTCTCTTTCACCTCATTCAGTTTCATTGTGTAGTAAGCCTCATCCTTAACCCTGGTCTTCTTCTCATTCTTCTTCTTGAGTATCTAGTCTTTAGCAAAATGATTCTTTACATGATAGTAATTACAGTCATATCCGAAATCACTAGTTAGCTTCTCTTCTCCTTTCTGAACTCTAGGAGGTGTGTTTTCAGCTACCTTCAGATGAGAAGTACTATCAACCTTCAGAGAGAAGGACTGTCTGTGGTAGTTTTCTTGTTTGACCTTTGAGGGGACAGAGTTGTTTCTTTTGACAAAGGGTTTTTTAGACCCTTGATGATTTCCAATTGATTTCTTGACAAACCTTCGATTTGCAGCATAGAGAGAAACATTATAACCATTCTCATCTATCATGTAGTCAACATGTACATCTTCACCTCCATCTTCATTCGAATCTTGATCATCATTATTTGCAATAAGAGCAAGGGATCTCGAGCTTAAATCTTCACCACGACCATCCATGACATCTGGTTCATGCGATTTAAGAAGATTGAACAACATAGGCAGCTTGTATGATCTGATCTTCTCATGAGATTTTACCATTAGCATAATAGGACGCCACTCCTTCCTCAGTCCATATAGAAACTTAATGTTAACCTCATCTTGGCTTCGGGTTTCTCCATACTTATCAAGATTATAAAGAATGTTGCTAAATCTCTCATATGCTTGATCAATGTTCTCATCTTCTTTCTGTTTGTAAGCACCAAACTCAACAAGGACATTCGTAACAATACTTTGTTGGAAAACATCATCACCAGCGAAGCAAAAAGCCAGGCGATCCCAAATCTGTTTACAGATATGGATCCTTTGATGTGATGAGTAGCGTTTGGACCAAGGGCACTCCTGAGCTCTCTCATCGCTCGCTTGTCATTCTCAATCTTCTTCAGGTTTGCATCAGTCACTTCCTCAACGTCTTCACCTTCTCCGAGTACAAAACGAGCTTGAACATCAACGAACAGACCTTCAGTTACGGATCTCCAGAGGTCCTTATAAAGACCAGTCAAATAGTCTTCCATTCTATCAGCCCGGTGTTCGTAATGAATCAGAATGAGAATAGGAACCTTGGTTGAAGAACCAATCATGTTTGCGTAACTAAGCAATTGCAGAAAAACAATAAGAGATGATCTAGACAATTTGCAGAAACCTAGATCTGCAAGAACAAATCAGATCTACAAATTGTTAGAAGAAAAGAATAGAGATCTCTCAATCATTTTCGAGCTGTAACCCGCTCTGATACCATGTGTAGAATCTAGGATTTGAATAATGGTAGGAATCAAACTAACAAAGAACAAACAATCACACACAAAGAACAAGAATAAAATTGATGAACAGGGTGTCGAATGCTTTGTGTTGATAATATTTGGTTTTACAATGGTGGGGAGAAAACTTATGTAAACTCGCGCATTCGACCCAGTAGGTATCCTTGATATTTATACGTGAACAAGGACCCTATAGTAAAAAATAACAGAAACATAGTACAATGTAATAGTCTATTAATGACGTATATGTACTATCCAATAGGAGACGTTGTGTGTCAGATATGTTCCTGACATCACAACGTGCTACAAAAGATATGGTTTATTAAGATAAGCCTTCAGATCCTCCTGCACTGAGCCTTCAGATCTTTAGGCAACATTAAGCTTCAGACTAGGGTCTTTGGATCAGGACTCAACACTTCATCACAACAAATTATTCTTCAACAATTCCCATGATGACATGCAAATGATACACTAAGCACCCTACACGTTTGATTAGTTACAAGTCACATCCTTAACTAATCAAATATGACTCCAATGTCTCATTTTATTTCTAGTTTCAAGCTAATTCTCAAGTTGATGTTAACAAACTAGATATTGTATCTTGCATCTACTGTTTGGACTTTGCATGAGACCCAATAAGAATTATACAATTATTCATATTGTGGTAACGAGCATATTTCCAACACAATGTGTTTATGATAGATGCGTATATTCATCCTATGTTCCTATATACTAAAATAGTTCTACCATTACACCTTGAAGCCATAAATTACATGCGATTATAATATCCATTATACATGACGACAGTCGTCAAAATGAAATAATTCCAAGATGCGAAGAATATCACGAATATAAGCACTTTAAGAGTACATTGGAGATCACAATTGGCATACTACAAGCATCACTCACAATTATAGAAAAATGAACTTATCAGTTGGAAACTTATATTTTATCAGCAAATTTTGAATATGTTTTCACCAATTTAAATACACTTCACATATTAAACTTCATTTCAGTGTATTTGTAAGAAATAAAAGATGTAAAACTATTCATACAAAAAAACAAAAAGGTTTAATTTGTGAATCTAGATTCCAAACATGCCTATGCTCTTTAGTTTTTCTTTGTCTCAGTTCATCATTTGCAAGCTTTGCCAAATACACCATGAATCATAACCATAACAACAGACCTTGTTGAACGTAATAAAGATAGCCTAGCATGATAAACACAATCCAATGCTATATAAGGGAAAAATTAAGACTCTTCTAGAGCTCCTACAATATACTTCCATTAATTTGTTTACTATAGCTTTCTACTTTCATTTATTCATATTGCAACATTACAACATTGAAAAATCTACCAAATTATATAAATATAATCTAAATACAAAACAATTTCCCCTGTGTAGTAATTGGTGAAAGTTTTCAGAATATACTGTCCTAATAAGTGAAAAAGGTGCAATACTATAATAAGGTTAATATTTCAAAGTATAATGCTTTAATAAAAAAATAAACTACATTGTTGTAATGGAAGTAGGATGCTATAATACACAAATAAATGGAAGGACACTAATATGTCTTGCATTTATCCCTTTTAAGTGATTATTGTTTAACATTATGGTCCACTAAGATAGGTATTAAGTAGACCTGGCAAACGTGTCATGTCGTGTCGATTTCGTGTTTTGTCAAAACATCAAACGGGTTGAAAGTGCTCGACCCTAACCCAACCCATTTAATAATTGTGTTGTGTCGTGTCAACCCGTTTATTTTCATGTCGAGTTCGTGTCGAGTTTGGGGTTTGGGGTTTAGACCTTGTAAATATACCATGTCACTTTTCGAGTTGAAACACTAAGTATATTGAAAGAATAGGAGTTTTAGGCAAAAAGGAAAACATGAAAAACTAGTAGTAGAAACATTCACACTATGTTTATAGAGCAATGTTAAAAGATTAGGAGTCGGGGAGATGAATGACGTGGTTGTGAGGAGGAGAGAGAGGCCGAGTGAAACTGCGGAGTATGAGTGAGAAAGTAGAAAATTGAAAATGAATTCATGACCTAGGTGGCTAAACGATTATCATATTATAAAACATGTCAATCAGAAGTTTTTATTTTAAATATGATATTTGTTTTTGACCTATCCAATTTATATAAGAATTAGAAAAACTTGAATATAAACAAACGGGTCCCTTACCCCGTTTAATTATTGTGTCGTGTTGTGTCAACCCGTTAAATTAAACGGGTTAAAATCTTTTACCCAAACCCGTTTATTTCGTGTCAGGTTGTCGTGTCGTGTCAGGTTTTGCCACCTCTAGTATTAAGATGTCTCAGTGGACCGTTTTTACAAAAGTAAGGTAAATTAGAAATTAAAATGAAAATTGCATAAATCAATTGACTCATAGCATTTATTTTAAGATTTTGTGAGATACAAAGGTGAATGATATAGGACACATCAAAAGAAATTTAAAGACCTATTGGTTTGTAGACAAGATGAAATGGATCATAATTAAATTATATTTACGTCTAAATATAGACAGACCTTTTGGTTTGGGGACAAAATGTCGACTCTAAATATATCCATAAGGTACATCGTAGGGAGAACTAAACGAACAACATAAATAAGTAACCGGTCTTAGCTTCAACTTTTTTTTTTTTTTTTTTTTTCCAAAAGTCATTAGTTATAGCCCGTATTCCTATCCATATTAATGCATCAACTATTTAAAATGGATGTGAAAATTCTTTTATTGGATTGAAGTAAACAATATATATATATATATATATATATATATATATATATATATATATATATATATATATATATATATATATATATATATATATATATATATATATATATATATATATATATATATATATATATATATATATATATATATATATATATATATATATATAGGGAAGGGTTCAAATGAGAACCACTAAAATGTTGAGAACCGTGAAAACCACTAATTCACAGTTTAATAAAAATTTTACGTTATAGTATTCACAGTTTAATAACTAGAAATTTTATTATATTTGAATATTGTAAAACGTATTAAAAAATAAGGAAATTTATTAATTTTGATGTATTTTCACATAATAAACAAGTGTGAAAAAAAAAAAAAAAAAAAAAAAACATAATTCTTAATGTGTGAATATCGATTCTCACGGTTCTTAACCTTTTATTGGTTCTCATTCGAACCTATATATATATATATATATATATATATATATATATATATATATATATATATATATATATATATATATATATATATATATATATATATATATATATATATATATATATATATATATATATATTAGGGGTGGAATTGGTACCGTACCAATTCTTTTTTCTCCAAACCGTGTACCGTACCAACTATAGTTGGTATAAAATTTTTGCTACCAGAACCATACCAATTATACTTGGTACCAACTTGTTTGGTTACCAACAAGTTTGGTTGGTACAAGTTGGTAATGGTATATACCAAGAAATTAGCTATGTAATTATTTTAAATTTTTAAAGACTTTTATTGAAATAACATCTTCGTAAATTTTTAATTTCTAAATTTAATGTGGTAATAACTATGTAGTATCGACTAATGTGGCTAAATGACTATTGAAATATGATTTTGTTGGTACGGTACTACCGTGGTATCTCTAATATATATATATATATATATATATATATATATATATATATATATATATATATATATATATATATATATATATATATATATATATATATATATATATATATATATATATATATATATATATATATATATATATATATATATATAGGTTGGTACGGTACTACCGTGGTATCTCAAATTTTGTACCATTACCATACCATATTTACTTAATTGGTATGGTACCACCAACCAAACATGTTGGCTACCAAACATATTGGCTACCAAATTTTATTGGTTCGGTTGATAGCATGTTGGTTGGTTTTCTATGGTACATATTTGCCAGCCCTAATAGATGAACCAAAAAAATGAATCAATAGATGATGGAAAAATAACATGATTCACAAAAAAAAAAATTCTCGAAAAAACAACTCGATGATTCATGTTTACGATGATTTTGTTGTTATTCACTAAAATGGTCCGTAACGTGAATAAAAACTTGATTTACTAAAAAATAATTCATCAATATATTTTTTTTAGGAATTTTTTCCTATGAATCATATTATTTTTTATTCATCTAGTGATTCATTTTGATGGTTCATCAAAAAACCAAGTAAATAAAATATTTCTTACATTTTTATCATAATTTTACTTCTTATTTGATCATTCTTCTCTCTCTCTCTCTCTATATATATATATATATATATATATATATATATATATATATATATATATATATATATATATATATATATATATATATATATATATATATATATATATATATATATATATATATATATATATACATATACATATATATATATATATATACATATACATATATATATATATATATATATATATATATATGTATATATATATATATATATATATATATATATATATATATATATATATATATATATATATATATATATATATATATATATATATATATATATATATATATATATATAGGGTCGCGTTCCGGTGAGGACTCGTAAGGATACCTTAAAAAATTGAAAAAAATATACAAAAAATATAAATCATAAAATCGAGAATAGTACTATATCATTATAAAAAAAAAATTGGATCATTGAAAAACAGTAATGATCCATATTTTTTTTATTTTGTGGATCATTGTATCATTATAAAAAAAATTAATTATCCAAAAGGTTTTTTTCGAAAATTTTTTCTCCAATATAGTACTATGATCCATTTTATTATTTATATTTTTTGTTTGTTTTTTTTTTCTATTTTTTAAGGTGTCTTCACGAGTCCTCACTTTAAGAAGAGTTATCAGCCGATCGCTTATATATATATATATATATATATATATATATATATATATATATATATATATATATATATATATATATATATATATATATATATATATATATATATATATATAATAAAATCGAGAATAGTACTATATTATTATAAAAAAAATTGAAAAAAAAATTTGGATAATTGAAAAAAAGTAATGATCCAATTTTTTTTATTTTGTAGACCATTGTTTCATTATAAAAAAAATTAATGATCCAAAAGTTTTTTTTCGAATTTTTTTCTCCAATATAGTACTATGATCCATTTTATTATTTATATATTTTTTATTTTTTGAAGGTGTCCTTACGAGTCCTCACTTTAAGAAGAGTCCGCACCCGATATATATAACAATGAAGAGCCATGGAAGAGGCGATTTCCAGCAAGAAGGAGCATGACGGAGAACATTTCAATGGGTGGCCAAGTATGAGTTGAAGAGAACGAAGGAGGAGGACAGATGGAGTTTCAAGGAAGCAATGACGTTCTTTGTCTCAAACCTTCCAAAGGACCGGGAAAACAGGAGCTGCGTAAAGAGTTAGGGAAGATGGGAACCATGGTGGATTTTTTCATAAACGGAAGGCTGGATAAACATAAAATGAGGTTTGGTTTTGTTCATTTTAATAGAGTTCAAGATGTAGCCAAGAAGGTCGAACTGTTGAACCGACTGTAGATTGGGGGCAATAGACTATATGCAAGGGTTGCTAGATATGAAAGAGCTGGCATGAAAGCAAAATCAGAAGGAGAATAAAAACAATAGTCAAAGTAAGTCACAACCCTTCAAAGACAAAGGCGTTAGGGATCCAAATGTGTCCTTTGCGGATACTGTACGTGGAGAAAAGAGGGAGATACAGGTTAGGGAAAGATGCATGAAAGAAGAAGAAATGAATGAGAAACAGTGTGAGTCGGAGAAGTTGGGTGATGGAATGTTTGAAGTCGTGCTCCTTGTCAGTCCTCGTGAATGGCAGCCCCTCGTCGGAATTTTCGCCTTCTCGTGGTCTTCGTCAGGGTGACCCGATGGCCCCCTTTTTGTTTACCTTGGTTATGGAGGGCCTTCATACGACTGTTTCCAAGGCTAAAGATTTAGGAACTTATAAAGGTATAGAAGTAGGTAATGCTAATATCTCTCTTTCTCACCTTTTTTTCGCAGACGACTTTGTTTTCTTCGGTGATTGGACTGTCGAGAACGTTCTAAACCTGGTGCGGATCCTGTTTTGTTTCCAAAAAACCGCTGGCCTCAAAGTGAACCTAGAGAAGAGCTCGTTGTTTGGATTAGGCGTGGACAAAAACCAAGTGGAATCGACGGCCCTTATAATCGGTTGTAAAGCTGATTTCTTGCCTTCGATATTCCTTGGTCAACCAATTGGAGCGAACATGGGGGTTAAGAAACACTGGAAGCAACTAATTGACAAATGCAAAAACAAATTGAACAAATGGAAGTTGAAGACGTTATCGATAGGGGGAGACATACAATCGTGAATAGTGTACTTGGTAGCTTGGGAACGTTTATATTTTCATTACATAGAGCCCCTCATGGAGTGATAAAAGAGCTGGAACAAATTAGGCGTGAATTCTTCTGGGGAGATGATAATACCAAAAGCAAAATTCCCTGGATATCGTGGGACAAAGTCATGACAAAAAAGACTAGGGGCGGAATCGACATTGGTTCTCTAGACGATCTTAATGTCGCCCTGCTTTGTAAATGGTATTGGAGATATAAGACGGAAAGTAACACACTGTGGGTCTAGATAATTGACAGCATTCATGGTAAGATGACAGGCGATATAGAGAAATACAATGCCAGGAGCGGGAACACATGGAAAAGAATAATTCAAGTCTGGAATCAATTGAAGACTAAAACTCTCGATCCAAGGATGATGGTTAAGAAGGAGGTGGGTAATGACGCAACTACTTCCTTTTGGTACGATTGGTGGATCGGTGACAAACCATTATTCACTGTCTACCAAAGATTATATAGCCTTGAGCCTAATAAAGATCGATCGGTCAAAGACTCGTTGGATACCTCTGTAGGGATATGGGAGTGGGGAAGATTGATAAGAGACGGTAGAAGTAAAGAAGAATTTAAAGACTTAAAGGATAAACTCTCCAACATTAACCTAAACAACAGTAAAGATACTTGGGGCTGTCCTAAAGGTCCTAAAAAGAAGTTTACAGTTGCTTGGTTCATGAGTATTTTAGCGAAAAATAACCAAGCGGTTATTGGGAGAAATTGGTGGTGTAAGTGGGTTCCAAAGAAACACAACATCCTTTTGTGGAGGCTCTTCAGAAACAGATTGGCGGTCAAACTCGAATTGAAGAAGATAAAGGTTAACTTGGAATCCACCATATGCGATGTGTGCAAGACTGATGAAGAATCCTTAAGTCACGCGTTTAAAGATTGTTCAAGGGCAAAGGAGATCTGGACTGCGATTTTCAAATGGCGGGGCTTATCGATAAGTGGGCTAAGCCCAATTCAAGGCAATACTTCTGAGCCCAACTCCATTATGGATTGGGTTGATCAGTTTTTAGCCATTGCAAAAAACAGCCTCGAGCGGAAAATCTTGACTGTGACAGCTATATCCATCCTCTCGAATATTTGGATACAAAGATATGAAGCTACTTTTCAGAATCAGATCAGAAAGGCGGATACGGTGGTTGGGCAGATTCAAAGGCATGTGTTTCTGTGGATCGACAGTAGGGCTCATAGAATAGGGATTGATAGGAGTTTATGGCTTACAAAGCCTAATGTAGCCTTTAAATCGTTGTAATCATTCAGGCTGCCCCAACCAACTTCACCCCGAGAATCCGAGAATTTCCAAACCGATCTTTTTTTTTTTTTCAAAAAAGCGACCCCATAGGCCTCTTAGACGCTCAAAATGGGCCCGGGGCGCTGAAATTTTTTTCCGAAAAAACGAATTTTATTTTTATTTTTGAAAAATGTGTACATGTGCAAACAAAAAATTTGTACATGTACAAACTTTTTTATTCGTGCATTTTTTTTCAATTTTTTATGGATCCCTTTCTAACACATATTTAAGGTGTTTTGTAAAAAAAAATTGAAAAAAAAGTGTACGTATAAAAATGTTTGTACATGTACAATTTTTTTTGCACATATACAAATTTTTCAAAAAAATAAAATAAAATAACAAGTCGTTTTTTCGGAAATTTTTTTTCAGAATAGGCTTATATTTGAGCGTTTTAGAGGCCCCAATTTTTGGTTTTTCGAAAATGTTAACCCTTGGATCAAACAATCAATGGACAAGAATAATAGACTAATATAATATCAAAAGAAATAAAGTAAAATAAGATTAATGATAATTTTGGCATAGATAATTTCTTTTTCCCGAAAATAAGTCATAGATCTTTATTTCATGCCTTGGCTCTCGTTCTCATCTTCAATGTTCATTAGTGAAAATTTATGAAAAATTTGTCTCTCTCATCACGTCTCCCTCCATCTCTCTGATTTTCTAATTAACCTTAACATGATTCCAATCGATTGTCAAGTGCAATAAGGAGCTGATTCCAATAGAGATCTGATTCCAATTGATGGTCAACTACAGAGAACGAATAGAGATCTGATTTTAATTGATTGCAGTAAACAAATAGAGATCTGATTCCAATCGATGATCAACTACATGCACAGTTCGACTCCATGCCACAGTCCGATTGAAAACATCGATTGCACAGTCTGAAAACCATCAATTGCAGAAAACGATTGCACAGTACGACTCCAGTTGTAGGCTCGTTCAATCACCAATCGAATATATAGGGGAGTTTCGATCAGTGTGTCATCGATTGTATTTCGATTGGATCAGCGTAGTTCGATAAATCACATCAGCGAAGTCTGATCAATGAAACCGCATCAATTCCATCGAAGTTTGATTGGATTGCAGGTTCGATTGTTTTGATTCTAATTACCTATGATTGTAGGTTTCTGATAATTGTTTTGATTCTGATTACCGATTATTGTTTTGATTCTGATTACCGATGATTGCAGGTTCGTTCATTGGTTGTGACTTCAACGAGAAAAACCGATTTCGGTGAAATAGGTTGCAGCTTTCACTTGAACTTTGATGATTACCGACTTCTATTTAGCAGGTATGATTTCCAGTCACAATTCAGTATTTGAACTTTGATTCTGATATGTTAGTTGTTCATAGTTGTATAAATTGATTTTATTACACTTGATTAGGCTGTAGTTTCGATCTGAGTATTCTGTTTAGCTAGTTATATGTTCATTGATGAACATATGTTCATGAATAAACATGTGTTCAAGCAATCGATCACAGTAACATATGTTCATGCAATTGCAGTTATAGAGAGATCGATGATGATGGTGGTGTTTGATTGCAACAGAAGAGAGGAGGAAGAAGTCATGTGATTGCAGCAGAAAGGAGAACGATGATGATGGTGGTAATCTGTTTTGATTGCAACATAAGAGAGAACGAGACTAATTTCTTAGTTTTTGTATACATGTTCGGTTACGAACATGAATAAGTTCTTGTTTTTAGTATACATATTCATCAATGAACATATGTTCATCGATGAACATATGTTCAAAAGTGATCAAGATTTTAGTTTTTGTATCAATGTTCATCCATGTTCACTTATGAACATTTGAGTTTTTGTATGAATGTTCATCCATGTATAAATGTTCATCCACGAACATATGTTCATCTATGAACATATATTCACAAAGGACTAGTTTTTGAGTTTTTGTATGAATGTTCATCCACGAACATATGTTATTCTATGATGTTTTTTGGTAAGTTTTGGATATTTTTTGATAGATATTAATTAGGTTTGATAAATGTTCATTTCTGAACATGCTTGATGTTATGAATGTTCATTTCTGAACAAATTCTAGGATTTTGAAGAGAATGTTCATAAATGAACATACGTATATTTTCATCAATGAACATATAAGTGTAATTTATCCATCATACATTTATCATCTTAATTTGACCTAACGATCAAGAAGATGGTTCTATGGTTCTATGTCTAATTTTGGTTATATGTTGAACCCACCATATATATATATATATATATATATATATATATATATATATATATATATATATATATATATATATATATATATATATATATATATATATATATATATATATATATATATATATATATATATATATATATATATATATATATATATATATATATAGGGTTAGGATCAAATATATCCATACAAGTATTGTGTAACCTTGAAACTCAATCTGGACCACTCATTTAAAACACATTCTTTTAAGAATGTACAAAATTTAGTTCATTCTTTTAAGAATGGTAAGAACTCATTATGTCAAAAACTTATTCTGTTAAGAATGTGTTTTTTTCATTGTTACGAGAATGAAATCCGATGGCCAGGATTTGGTTACAAGGTAACACAATAATTGCCATTCTTATTATAACCTAGCCCTATATATATATATATATGGGAATAGTGAATATATATATCAGCCACACACAACCTTAGGTGTAGAACCATGTTTTTTTAGCTGATTTACAAATACCCAGCTACATCACGCGTCAATGACTCTATCGGAAAAACAAAAACTCGAAGCCGACCAAGAATCAATCGTGATTAGATCGTGAACATCTCTTCTCCTCGCATTCGATCTTTTCTTCCTTGCGACTTTATTTATGCAGTGATACAATCTCACGGTATCCTTCGCCAATTGCAAAATCGGTAAACCTTTCAATCTCACGGTATCCCTTGGCAATTGCAAAATGCTAAAGCTTTCAAACTAAAAAATCTAAAGCTCAATTTGTCGATGGAAAACCCTAAGTCGATAAAGCCATTGCGATTCCTACTTTACTAAATTTGGGGATATTTCAAATGGAGCAATTTCTAGAAATTATACGAAGATATTGAAATATGGATGGTATTTGGGGCTGTAGATTGCAGAGGTGGAACGATTGATGTTTATAGGGTAGTTCTCTGATCTTAAGGGTTGATTGGTATGTAAAAGTTTCTGATTAAGCACATAGCGGTTGTTTGTTTGAGCTTATAGTCACTTTAAAGATTTAATTTAGTTTGCTCACGTCTTCACTTTGCCTGTCAATCCTGCTTTTAGTGTGGAACTCGATGACTTGCTTGCAGATGCAGATGTCACTAAAGAAACTGGTTCAAAAAAGCGCTAATTAAATTACTACTCTTTTTACTCTTTACATATGTTATTCTGAAATGATGAGAAAAGATTAGCCATATTTCATTGTGTAAAACAGGGAAGATCTGAACAATGCAGTGGTACAAGGTCCA
Source organism: Cichorium intybus (assembly GCA_023525715.1). NCBI lineage: Eukaryota > Viridiplantae > Streptophyta > Magnoliopsida > Asterales > Asteraceae > Cichorium > Cichorium intybus. The sequence goes on along the minus strand of CM042010.1, from coordinate 96,160,494 downwards.
AAGCATGCCGAGAGAAATTGAGAAGGGACAAGCTAAATGACAAGTATGCCCTTGTCATACATACTCTTTCTCTTTTTTTTCTGTCTCTCTCTCTAAAATGTTAACATTATGAAATGAATTGTAGGTTTGTTGAATTGGCTTCAATTCTTGAGCCTGGAAGAACCCCGAAAACGGAAAAATATGATATTTTGGTTGATGTTGTGCGAATGCTGACTCAATTAAGAAGCGAAGACAAAAAATTGAAAGATTCAAATTCGGAACTTCAAGAGAAAACTAAAGATGGTTCCATCCAGGAATGGCCATGTGGCAGTTCTTGCCGCCTACTGCGGTCGATACCTCACAGGATCATGAGCTCCGCCTGCCATTTGCCTAATTTGGCCACCAACACTTGACAGTAACCATGACCATGAAGCATGTCATTACTTTAAGTCTATTAGGTTTCTGTGTGTAAATTATTAGAGCTGATAGCATGGCATCATTCATACTTATTTTTTGCGTTATACATGTTGTGTCTTTACCAAGTAAAAATTCATTGTTTACAAGTGCAAATTCATTGTTTACAAGTGTTGTCCACTATTCCAGACATGTTATTCATTCGTGTCTATGTTAACCGTTTTAGCGACGCACTTTCATTGTTCTCATAAGTAGCAACCTAATTGTATTTTTTTTTGACAAAAATGGTAACTTAAAATTTCTGTTCAATCGTGTCTGTGTCTATGTTAACCGTTTTAGCAACGTACTTTCATTTTTCTCATAAATAGCAACCTACTTGTTATTTTTTTGACAAAAATGGTAACTTGAACTTCTTGTTCAACCGTGTTCGTGTCTATGTTAATCGTTTTAGCAACGTACTTTCATTTTTCTCATAAATAGCAACCTAATTCTATTTTTTGACAAAAACGGTAACTTAAATAGCACGTAGTCTTCAATGTTAGCCGAAATAGCAATGTACTTATTATGTTAGCGTATAATAGCAACGTACTTGTTATTTTAGTGTATAATAGCAACATACTTATTTTTTAGCAACGTTAGTAGCCACGTACTATTCAAGGTTACCCGAAATAGCAACGTACTTTCATATTTAACTTAAATAGCATCCTAATTGTACTTTTTTTTTGACAAAAATAACAACTTAATTATATTTTTGACATAGTAACCAAATCAACAACTTTTTGATGAATAAAACATGGTAACCTGCTTAATAACTTATTCAGATAGATCAGACCTGCTTAATAACTTATTCAACAACTTTTTGATGAATAAAACATGGTAACCTGCTTAATAACTTATTCAGAACATTGCAAATATCATGAAGCAACAATCATAAATACTTGTGAATAAATCAAGACGCAACAGTAATCTGCAATTAATTGCATACATTTAATGGTCCTGAACAGAGCAAATATCATGAAGCATTAGATCAGACCATGATTCGGTATACAATTAACACAGATTCCAATTTTATACATTAAATCGTCTAGTTGCTCTACAATTGACCTAGATTCCAAACAAATTTTACTATATTTTTTTGAACGGCAATATATTATTAAAAAGCAAGCGCGGAACTTGCAGAAACAAATGTACAATATAGTGGCCATAAAGGAGACCGAACAAGAAATTAATAAAACTAGAGAAATGGAACCAGGGCAGAAATGTCCAAGAGGAGACTCGCCCAAAGAGCAAAGACAAAACTGTAATATTACCAAGACCATCCGAAATCACACCAGCACCATATGAGAAACCCGGAGACCTTCGCTCCTTGCCACCATCTGATAGCAGTCTACATTCATCCAACTTAACGACCAAGACAAGATATACGGTGCACCATTTGAGATGCCCGGAGACCTTCACTTCTCGCCACTTTCCATAGCTTTTGATTAAGATAAACAGGGACTGAAGAATATATAAATCCGCCTTAAAATAGCAGCAGCAACAAAACTCCCTAGCATGGAACAAATATGAAAATGGAGACATAGAGCGAAACACCTCAACAGCCTTCCTCTTAACCATAACTGTGAAAAAGTTCACTATTAGCAGAATTAGAATTTGACGCAGACACATACGCATACCCACAAATCGCCAGAATCAACTCCAAAAATCGATGATCAATTAAATTACCAACTCAAGAAAGTACATTCTGTAAACAAAATCGTGATATTTTCACATTTAGCTTTTGTAAATTCAAGAACTCTACTTACCAGAAGCAGAGTTACCAGAAATTGATGATCACGCACATTTAAATTGAGGTACAAGAAGCAATTCAATTACAGAATGTACTGAGGCAGAAGCAGCAATTCACAGATTTCACGTGTCTAGGAACCAAATTCAATCAACTCTGGTTCCCGCATCGAAGAAAAAAATTCGCATACCCCTGATGATGCTGTAATCGAGAACCTGTAACGCATTATCGATTGAATCAAGTTAGCATTATCGATGACTACTGTAGCGTTATTGATGACTAATGGAAAATTTGAGAACTTGTAGCAACTGATTCTGAAACCAAAGTAATCAAAATTCTAGAACTGGTATTTCAAAATCATGTAATCAGTCTTTTGGATTAATCCTTATGAATAAAAAATAACCACGATCCTTTTGACGAACTCGAAAATCATGTATTCAAGTTTTATTAGGAAGAGATAACGATTGCCAAAACATAGAAAACGTAATTTTTTGTCAAAACGACGTGGTATAAATAGTTCTACACCTAAGGTTGTGTGTGGCTGTTATATATATTCACTATTCCCATATATATATATATATATATATATATATATATATATATATATATATATATATATATATATATATATATATATATACCATTATATAAAGGATATATAAATTACAAGCATCTTATTACATAAATGTCTTAATTTTTAAGACAGTACAAGTTTATAATGCATATCAATCTTTGCTTCTTCGGCTGAAAACACAAGTCACACGGATCGCCAAGGTGGTGAGCCAGGATTGCCAAGCTAGCAGGTTTTCATCCGTATGATTATTTCATCACCGTCCATTTACAAAATCCGTCCATCTTCTCTCTTTCACCCAAATCTAATAAGAACCCCTCATCACGCACACATGAGAAAACCTAACATTACCACCAACGAATAGCCGTCTTCAGGCTTCAGCAACGTAGCATCTCCATCTTCGTATTTTCATCACCACCGTTCACCACCACTGCTACAACAAACAACCTCTTCTTTCACTGCCACAATAATCAAACAGGTAAATTTATATAAAGTGCCTCTATTGCATTTTGAGTTTCGTATTTTGCTTAGTTGTTTGATATCAAGCAATACTAAGATTTTAGAACATTCGATTACCTCACCGGAGTTTTCTTCTTGCAAGTTCTCTCTGTTTATCGTCTCCCTCTGTAATTCCCTATTTTCCTTGCCATTCATTCCAGAACAATACATTTAGTTCTTGCAAGTGTTTGATGAAATGCCTTTTGTGTTCTAACATGGGATTTCGTGAGTTTGTGGATTTCATGGATCTGGCTCATTATTTTCCCTTACTGGATTTTTTATTGAATGTTAAAATGTTTTTCTTCATGGTTTTTTTTCTGTCAGTTGCAGATTTGGATGCTGGACAGATAGCTAAATAGAAGAGTGATCGCTAACAAGGTAATTATTTTAAAATATAATATCACACCAGAAAAGTATTTCTAAACTTTAGTATTTCATTTCCTTTTTGTGTTTAGATCTGACTTTTTGGTATTCGGATATTTGTAGAACAAGATTTGTGGAATTTTTATCGTCGATTATCAAGTTTCAAGCCTCGAGGGAAAAGCAAGAGTCTTTTTCGGGTGTTGTCACTCTAATTTATTGAAGTGTTAATGTTCGATATTTGTTTTTACCATTGTTACTTATGTATGGTTTTGTTTAAAACATCTAGTCTATATTTGCCCAAAAAATCATGATATTTATTCATATATACTTGTGTTTGTTCTAAACTCGATAAATTGCAAATCTACCCTTCTTTGGGTAATGCTTGAAGATTTAAACACATTTCTAATGATATTATCTTAAAATATATGCTGCTAGCATATTATATTAGTTTTTTTTATGGTTTAGACTTATCACACACGTACACACACATAAATCAAATATTAGAACTTTTACTGATATTTATACTACCAGGACCAGGTAGAGGGATATTACGGGCAGCATTGTTTTTGCAAGTTTATTCATGTATTCTTGATATATTTGATAAGTTGCAGGTCAATTTCTAGATTTGAGATTTTTACTCCAGATATGTGTCTAACCTTTGCATTTTAAAATTCCTTTTTTATTATTGGTTGGGTGTTACAGGAAAAAGATAATCGATGAAGAATGCTATATGATGACTAAGAAAAAGATGCGGCTTTGAGAAGAATTCAGTCTGGTGGTGCTTTTGTATGAAGGTTCAAATGTCAAGATGAGGCCGGTTTGAGATTGATTTTGGTGTTCATGCCTACTTTTCTCTAAATTGAAATTGTATGAATTGTAAATCATATGCAAAAATATTTGTATTACAGGAACGGGCCACAAAACAAATGTAATAAGTTTAAAAGTGGATAATAATATCAAAAGGTCATTTGGCTCTTTAACTTGGGATTTGAATGTTGTATCAATTGGTGTTTATTTATTGTATCAGGTTTTGAATATTTAACACACCCATGGATTATTTTTAGTTTTGCTTTTCAGACCTAGAAAAATGTAGAAAAAAATTGAATATTCGATACTAGAAAAAGCTCCAAGTTGGTTTCGTTTTTCAGATCTAAACTTCAGATCTTCACAATTTAGTTTTATTTTTAGGTGTAAATTAATGGCTAATTAAAAGAAATAGGAATAAAGTCTGTTGTTTTAAAACAACTTGATTGTGAGATTCAAAATCTTGAAATTGTTCATGTCTAAAACCGTGTTTTTGGATTGTGAGATTCAAAATTTATAAAAGGGTTAATAACATAAAAACCACCATAATTTGAGCAAAATTCTGGTGTAACCACTATATTTCTTTTTGTTCCATAAAAACCACTCATACTTTAAAAAAAAAATTTATATTGACCACTGTGAATTTTATTTTATAACTTCTAACGATTTTTTTCATCGAAAAGTTATGTGAAAAGTTTCATATCGACATTTTAAGCAAATATATATATATATATATATATATATATATATATATATATATATATATATATATATATATATATATATATATAGGGTCCCGTTCCGGCGAGGACACGAAATTCGGTGAGGACCGCGAGGACAACTCTCAACCAATCAACGTCATTAAGGGTGTTTTCGTCAAAAAAACTGACAATGGGCCTGGTAATAAGAGCTGGACGAGTTGGGCTGAATTAGATGCCAAAGAAATTTGAAAAGTGTGGGCTCTAAGCTACTGGGCTTCTTCTGGACAAAAAGTAACACGACCAAGCCCTAAATCATCGTCTTCTTCATTGATCGCTTTGATACGTCTTCTTCGTTGATACATTGATCTGAACGAATTCAACAGCAAAAGCAAAAAGATTCTGATTTGTTTCAGCTAAATTGAAGATTATAATTCAATTTCTTCGTTGCTTCCTTGCTCAGATCGTCTTCTTCGTCGCTTCTTGCTCTGATCCTGTTCAACATAAAAAAGATTCTGATTTTTTCAACTGATCAAAAAATTGAAGATTAAAACTCAATCAGGTTAGTTTATACTATATATAAGAGATTTTATTAAATTGAATGTCTAACTTTGATGAAGCACTCAAGGTGTTTGTTAAAATACCTCTGAGAAGTTCAACAAGGTACTTGTTAAAATGCATCTGAGAAGTTCAATGCACATAAGGTGTTTGTTAAAATGTCTATGAGAACCTCAATGCACATAAGGTGTCTAAGATGTTTTTATAAGATTTTTTTGTGCTTTACACACACAAACTATCTGTATGAATGTATTTGTGATATGTAAATAAGTGAGTTCATACTCTATATTTACATTGCTTTTTGGTCTTTATGGAAAAATTTTACATGCATATGTCTAGAAGAATGGGTGATAAATTTGTGTGTACATGTAGGTATGTGTAGAAAAAAGAGGATCATAAAAAAGAAAAGAGTGGTAAAAAATATGTCTTAATAGATAAAGACCAACTTCTTGCAACTGCACAAGTCTATTAAATAACATGGTTGCATCATAAAACCTGTGAAAATTTATATCATATTATTGATTTGTTATACCCGTTGGGATTAGGCCATATCATTGATTTGTTATCATCTTATTTGTAGAATTGTATGGTAACATGGTTGGAATCATAATATCTTTGGATCATCAAATATTTGGATTATAAACCATTCGAATCAAATCATTGTATTGATTAATTTGTTACACATCAATCATAAAATGTTTGTATCATATAATTTTTGATCATATAATGTGAAATGTTATGATCAGTAGTATATCATTTGATGATGCTATTCATCATGATATATCATTTAGAGAACCCTGAGTTATGTACAGTCAAGTGCATTGTTCCTGTAGGTAGTTTTGAGCACGTGTTTTATGGTAGATTTTTTGTAAGCTACAGTAAGAGGTTTCTTTATTTTTAGGTTAGATGCAAAACTTACATTGATTCATAATATTATTGTTTCAGGAAGCAGTCTATGTATCTTAACATCGTCGATATCAAACGTTGTACAAGCATATAAGAAAATGAGATCTAAATCAATAAGTCAAAGAGGATGTCTGAATGAGAGATCTTGAGTTTGAGCCCAGTATGCACGAGAGACATGGTAGACCTTGACGTTAAGATGTTGTTTGATCCCGAACTCAAAGTACTAATATAATTTAACAATGTGTGCATCTCAGTATAAAAGTCAAAGAGGATGCCATCGTCTATAGGTTTAAAATATTCAAGCATTTGAAATGTTATATATTCAGACTAAGAGATTGTAGATAATTTACTATTATTCAGTTTTGATGCATATTGTTTTATTTTTTTTCAATCGTATCTTATGTTATAAAACTGTTGTTCATGCAAGGTCTGTCAATATGGTATGATGCAAATTTGCATACACTTCAAACATTTATATGCCTTGAATCATATTATTTTCAATAATACCATTTTGAATCATAGCATATTAAATCATATATGTTTTTTCATAAACGTTTTGATTCATAAAAGGTTTGGAATCATAATAGTTTTTGGATCATTATAATATACTAGTTTGATGTTTTAAATAATATGATACCTAGAATAATAATTTCATGTTTTGAGTAATTTAGTACTTTGAATCTTAGTTTTGTCTATTTTTATGATGTAAAAGCAAATATTCAAAAAGTTATGATTCAAAATGTTATATAACCCAAAATCACAATATCTAAAACTTATGATCCAAAAAAACAAATGAAGCACAAGATCTATGATCAAAAAATATAGATGCATCATATAATTTTAGATCATGACTATTAAAATTGAACATTAAAATACTAAAATATAATATATAAATTTTTAGAATTCAAAAGGTATATGATTTAAAATTAGAAAATGCAAATGTCGAATAATATTGTTTTTTGAAAAATAGTTTTATATTTTGAATAATATATAATTTGAGTATTTAGGTTTTTCTATTCAAGTGATGAAAAAGAAATTTCTATGATCCAAAAAATATAATAATGTTTTCGATCATGACAAAGTTTTAAAATCCAAATATAGTTTTGGATCATGACTGTGATACACAAAATCATGATCCGGAAATATGATCCATAAAGTTTTAGATCCAAAAAATATATCAATAATTTTTTTGGATCATGACTATGATCCATAAAAATATGTTTTGGATCAATCATTGATGTCACCTTTTCAAGTTAAATATCATATCATATTTGGTTAATATCCAAAAGATAATGTTTTGGATCATGACAAGTAACACAAATTTTTTGGATCATGATCTATAAATGTTTTGGATCATGATCCAAAAGATAATGTTTTGGATCATGATCCATAAATTTTTTGATCCAAGAAAAATAATACGAACTATAAAGTTTTGAATAATGACTATTATGTCAAAATGGACAATTATGTTATATGTGGCCATTTTTCAACCTAGTCAGCATGGTCCATATCTTATGACCTATATCTTATGACGATCCATAAGAATAATATCCAAAATACATGATCCATAACATATAAATATGACATGAATTATAATATGTAAGATGCAAACTTCTGGGTTTCATAAAAAACACAATGCATTGCTAAAACTAAAAATGTACCTTAGACAGGTTCATTACAACATTGTTTCTTTACCACATAACATGACCAATAAAAAATGTGCTACTAACAACAAAAACTAAATAATATATCAAACTAAAAACTATTTCATAACTATGGTTAGAACACGACAACAATCACAAAACTCCAATTCCTTGAACCCTAACTTGAATTTCATGCAAATGTGCTTTACCATAAATCTTTTTCTTCTTGTAAATTGTCAGCTTATCATAGTCCTCAAGAGTGCTGACAAAGGTAGGTTTGCTCAGATTAAAATTAGACAAAAACATATTTGCAACATACTTCTTCCTTATCTTTGCCAATTATACGTCTTAACAATCAGACTCAAGTTCTAAATGAACATCAATACTATCCGCTCCACTCCACAAGCCTCTAGAAATAACCCATAGACAACAAGGTTGTTTTTTTTAACGAAAAAAATTTCCACTTGAAATCCTGAAAAAAAAATAAAAAATATTAAATGTTTTATCATAATAAGTTATGGATCATAATTCATAAAAAGGTGGATCATTTAAGTTATGAATCATAATTCATAAAAATTTAGATCATTTTAAGTTATGGATCATTATTCTTATAAATATGGAAACATTAAGTTATGGATCAAAAAGTAAATTTGAAAATTTTAGGATCCAAAAGCTATGATCCATACTTTCTATGATTCAAAAAGGAGACATGAATCATAAAATTTTGGATCATGAGTATGATAAAAAAAATATGATCCAAATAAAATAATCTATAAATCTTTTTATAAGATGGACAAATAATATAAGATAAATCATATAACTTTGTATAAAATGGACTATTTCTACAAGCTGAACAATTTCTATAAGATGAACAAATTTTCAATAAAAACATGATCTAAATAACTCACCATGATCTATAACTTTATGACGTGAATCATAAACATACAAACTACTATTTTTTCATATCTTCATGCATTACTAAAAAATAACAATGTACCTTAACTGAGTTGATAACATCCTTATTATTTATAAATTGAAGGATAAAAGCAAAAATAAAAAAACATCAAAGATGTTGCCAAAGAACTCAGTTTAACTCAAGCATCTGCTCCGTAAAGTTTTGTATGTGACATTCACATTGGTGATTGCTTCTTATTTTTGTTTTCCATACCAGTTAGTGCCCATATTTGCAAACTTCAACTCAACACCTAAATTACATAAAAGATGAATCAGTAAATTAGTCGCATAACTATTCTTTTAAGGAAAAAAACATGTAAAACAATATGAGAACATCAACACAAAATGTATAATGATTATAACATGAAGTGCACTCAACATTTTTAAGTTGTCCTGTTCTTCAGTGATTACTTGAATGATCACCAATGCCATCTCAACCTAAATATAATTCAAGGTAAAATCAGTCCAAACCCTAAAGACTAAGGAGACACATAAAGTAAGAAACTCAATGTAGGCCTACCATTTCATACTAATGAGATTTGATACGAAGTAAATCCTGAGAACCCTGATTCCAGAATTGAACTTGAACCGTCTATTTTCATGCAACTTCTAGTGAAATTTAAAACATAATATGTATAATAACGATCACGATAAACCACATGATCAAGATACAAGATAATTGTTAAGTCTTTGATGTCCTCTAATCATTATTAATAATATTTAAAAAGAGAATAGTAAAAGCAAAACAATCCATTCAGGGAAAAAGTAAAAGGGGAATGATATGGAGATGGTCCACATTAGAAACTTAACACAAAAGAATTTATCATGTTAGTGAATAATTAACATTCAGGAATTATTATCATAATTTGAAATACCACAAGAACTTAACAAAGATCACTTAGACAAACTTTTGTGTTCATGTGGATCCATTTAGCAGCATCATAATACAACCAGAGTAGTTTTATGTTAGAAATCTTCAAATTTGTGTATACTATGATTATTTTAAATTGCTATTTCTAGATAAAGCTGATACAGTGGATACAAAAATCTCTACTTTAAGGATGTTATAGCATCTAGTTCAGATCATTTATATGTTACAAACAACTACAACAATTTTTATCACAAGTAAACAAATGAAAACAATAAGAAAATCCTCAAGAGAATAGATTTTCCAAGATGTGGTTTCTTTGAGACATTAGATCGAACACGTTGCAAGCATTCTTGTATTCAACTTCATTTATGAACATAAGCATGAGTATAGAAAGCATTAACCATCAAAAAGTGTTTGTCAACTTATATAAGATAAAAAATTAAACAATAAAGTAACATAACACCAAATATGTTTCTGAAATTAGGGTTTCAAAACTAAAAAACGAAATACACTATTAAGAAAAGAAAATAATCAAACAATTAGTACTAAAATCAACTTTACCTGCGTCTATTTGACTTGAAATTATACAGATTCCTCTTCAAATTGATCATGATTTTAAAAGAATTGAAGAGGCAGAAGGTAAAATACGATGAATCGCTGATTTCCAGAACCTATAATAAGGGTTTACCTGCTTTGTTCTTCAGAGGTAAAAGGGGATACGCAAACCTGAACAAAATACGATCGATTATACAATATGTTTGCTTCACACCAACAACAACTCGAAGATTAAAGATGATTATAGAGAGGAACACAAGAATTTTGAAGAGAAAATGCGAATAGTTGGACTGAAATTCAGAGCAATGGAGGAATACGCTTCAAGAACTAAACGAGGGTTCCAGAAAACTAGGGTTTGACAATCCAGCCCTTCAAACCCTTACCCTTTACAGGAAAAGTAAATTAAAGTTCTAGTTATTCACAAAAATGCCACCGCCTCCATAATAAAAAAATAAAAAAATCTGGATTAATTACAGCCATCTATTTTTTCAGATTAATGGTCAAGATTAGTCCTCACAGTCCTCACAAAAATAGGAGTCCTCACCCGATCGTCTTTCTATATATATATATATATATATATATATATATATATATATATATATATATATATATATATATATATATACTTCGGCCACGTTGTAAATGCATAGAGTGTCCAATTGAATCCACTAAATTTTGAATGCGACAAGGGTAAGAAGTGTTCCGATTTGGCAACATACAATCATGACTTTAATTTGTTATAGTGGTCGGAATGTATCTTTTTGAAAATAGAGTGGTTTTTACGAATTTTTTTGAAAGTATGAGTGGTTTTTTTAGAACAAAAAAATATATAGTGCTTAAACCGGATTTTGACCAAACTGTAATGGTTTTTATGTTATTAACCCTTTATAAAATTGTTCACATCCAATGTGTGTTGCCTCTTTTTTCTTTTAGTTCGAACAACTACTCAACTGGTGATTTCTCTTTGGTCAAACAAGCAAGAAAATTCAGAAAAGTAAAATCAGTTGTCAAATGCCGTTTCAACACAGTACAATAATAACGAGCAGTTTAAAGAAACCAAAAAAGAAAAGGTTGGTACTTGGCCTAATATAATGATGACTGAAAGTAAAAAAGCAGATAAAATCATTAAATTACAATGGTTGCTTGCAATGAAATATATGTTAAATTACAATGGTTGATGTCTATTTTATTTTCGTCTGTTGGCTTTGACATGTGTACATACCTCACCATACTAAGATAACTTTGAATTTCAAATTACTTCATCCTTTAATATTTTACTTTTTAAAATTAAATTTTGCAAAGATATGTACAACTATAAATTTTAAAAACAAAACATAAAAGACAAAAATTTGAAACACTTGCCACCAACCTACATTCTTCTAACTATAATTATAAACAAAAATAAAGTAAAATTGTTAAAAAAAAATAACGGAAATATTTCATACAAGTCAAAGGATAATTTTTTTGAAAGTTCTAACTTGCATAACAAAATTAATATAATTTGAGATAAAGATGTCATATATGTTTAAAATATATAATTTGATTTGTATTGTTTCTTAAATGATGAAAAATCACAATAGTTTTTTAACAAATTTATTGTAATGCATTTTCAATCGTAAATTTGAACTTCTTTTCAAATATATTTTTGAGTTTAACCGTCATCTTCGAATAATATTCTGTAAATAAATTTTAACAATCACGTACTTTTAATTTTAATAAAAAATATCAATTTAATTTTGTTATTAGCCTAAAATAGCAACATCTTTTTCTTTATGGTGTAAAACAACAATAGTTTTTGAACGACATGCCACCCTCAAGTTTAAATGTTGTGAAACTTGAACTAAAACAACATATTGTTATTTTCAATCCATAATAACATTTTTTTACTTTTATTTTTAACCTAAAACATAACATAATTTTATTTTTAATAAAAGAATAACAATAAGTTTTTCCTTTAGCCTAAAACAACAAGGTATCCTATTTTGAATAAAAATAGCATGCTTCTATTTTTAAAACAACGTATTTTTTCAACCCAGAAAGACGCTGAAAAGAAACTAATCACAAAAAAGGATACAAATTTTCAGCCGTTGCATCGTACGGGTACGCAACTTATATATATATATATATATATATATATATATATATATATATATATATATATATATATATATATATATATATATATATATATATATATATATATATATATATATATATATATATATATATATATATATATATATATATATATATATACATATATAAACATGTGTGTGTAAGCAGAAAAAGTAAATGAAGCAATAAAAGAGAATTACCTCCATGGCATAGTGAAAAAGATAAGGAGTGGAATTATAGGTGCCTCTATAACATAAGTATGACCTAAAAATGCATAAATCTATGTCATATGTGGCCAATTAACTAAAACAAATTGTTGAAAACATCTATACCTAATTCATAGTTTCATGGTATGCCTATTGTATGCAGACGGGTTAGCAATTATAACGTCTACATTGAATGAAACATATGTATCCTGATCAGGGCTAGTGTATGTGGGAAGTCAAAGAAAATACAATCTCCTTAATTTGACTTCTTTGAATTGGTATTTCTAAAGGTATGATGATGACAAAAATACTTTGTTCTTTAGAGTTTCTAAAGAATAAATAAAATTCGATGTAAGCAATACAAGTGACATAAATTCAAAATGTACAATATAAAATACCAATACATAGAACCAACAAGGACTTTATAATCACCACCTAATGCTAAATTTCCACCCAGAAGATTTGACAAATTCCTTGTGTTGTTTAGTGAAAATAACTCCTTAGGGTTACAATTGTTGGATTAGGTGTCTAAGCCATGACTAATAATTTGTATTTACTTAATTAATAGTAGCAAAGTTCATTTGGGTTGCCCTCATAGCTGAAGGTTTGGTAAAAAGTTCGGTAGAGAGAAAGGTTGATTTATTATGTGATTAATAAATCAACATGAATTAAATATATGGTTTGTTAATATATTAAAGTGATAATATATTAATTAGAAACTATATTAATTAATTAGAAATTAATCTGGAATTAATTGGATTTAATTTGGTGAATAATTTAATTAATTAAAGGTGTAGGGACTGAAACTGTAATTATTCAATAGTTGAGTAAGTGATAGTTATAGTAAACCAAGTGACCACGAAATTATGTATGGGATAATACATAATTTCGATGATAATAAGTTAGGATAAATAGATTTGAATTGTAAGATAAATGCTTATCTTATTTGAATTCAAAAAAGGTTTATCTCTAAAGGCTTATCTGGTTATCTAAAGGCTTATCTGGTTATCTCTAAATTTCGTGACCTACCTCCCTAGATTGGGTGTGATCTCATTTGAGGCAGGACACTTGTGCTGCTTAGCTTGCAAGAAACAACTAAAGGTTAGTTTTCTGATTTATTCTTTTAGTTAATTTTTGTTTGGCCTTTAGTAATTAGTTACATGTTCAAAGTAAGAAAACATAGATCCAATCTAGGTTGCATGTGAACTTAGGGTTTTAGTTCATAGATTTGCAGAAAACCTAACAGTGGTATCAGAGCATTTGGCTGTTTTCTTGTTGAATTGCTGTAATAGTTTTTTCCTAAAATTTAGGGTTTTTGTTTCTAAACCCTTAATAGGGCAATCGATTTAGGGTTTGGGTTTTAGAAACCCTATCCCCTCCCCTTGGTATTTTTCGAAATTGACTTAGGGTTTAGAAGGCTTTCTATTTTTGGTAACTTTAATTGTTTAATTAAATAGATAACCTTAAACACATTATTTTTTTTTTCAAAAATTAGGGGTTTGAGATAGGTTTAAATTAATTTGATTAATTTGTGAAACCTATCTACATTTGAATTAATTTAATTAATGGTTTAATTAAAAGAAAATTTAAAGGTTTAATTAAATTTCAATTAATAGTAAAATTGTCGAAAAAAATTAAAGGATAAACCACAAATATTTTAAAAGGTTTAAAATATTTAGATTTAATTAATAGTTTAATTAAAAGATAAATTAAATCGAATTTAAAGGTTTAATTTAATTTGAAATTTAATATTTAAATTTCAGGAAATTAAAAGATAAACCAGGAATATTTTAAAAGGTTTAAAATACATCTTATATATATTATTAAAGGTTAATACTATATGTATAAGATAAATTGGTTAGTCAAATCAATAGTAGGCTTCATTCACGAAGCTGATCTATAAAGTGGGTATAAGGAGACTGCCTATAAAATGGCGGTATAATGGGTGTCCACTCTCACCCACCGCTCGCCTGTGGAGGGTCGTTAGCCGAACGGGTTTGATAGGACCGCTTAATCATTAAAAGTATAATGATCAAAGTACTAGAACACTTTACAAAAATTTCCAATCTAGTTACTTTAGGAAAAATGTGAATTTGATGCTAATCCATGAAATTGCACATTGCACTTTATGAAACGTTGGTGGAGCGTGTGTGGTTTACCGACACACCAATAGGGGTTCATAAAGAGTGGCAATGGGTTTCTCGGGTGTTATCATTGTTGATGGAGCGTGTGTGGTTAACCGGCACATAAATTTGAGATGGTAATTGACCCCGAGAGTACCAAGCTAATTTGCATGGTTATTCACACCCAGTTTGTGATCCTCGGTGTAACGCCCCAAAATTTGTCCCTTTTTTGTTTAAAAAGCGCATTAACATCCAAAGTGCATTAACGCTAATAGCGCATTAATGCCAAAAGCGCATTAACTGGTGTAGTATATTATTAAACTTGGTATTAAAAAAATCTCATATTTCGAAAACCATGTTTCTTTATAGAACAAATTGTCAACCTTTAAAACTTTTCTCATGACCTCGTGTTATGTCTTAAAAATTTGGTCCCAACAAAAACATTTAAGTTGTACAAGTGTTTGAACAACTACGGGGGTTACAACTTCATATCAAACTAAACCATAGAAAGCAAGTTAGGATTACTAACCATTTCATCTGCCAAAGTCTACTCCAACTAAATTCCCAATTCCTTCGGGTAATCTACTTGCTTCTAACCCTCGTGTCTAGAACCTGGAATACATGACTTAAAATAAAATACGTAAGACGAAAACGTCTCGTGAGCTACATGGGTTTGGACACAAAACATTTATAAACATATCATATATCATTTCAAAACCTTTGTAATCAAATCATATCATGACACTTGCTGTTAAAATCACTATAACTGAAACATATCATCGTTTTGCTTTTAAAGCCTTTCAGAAAAAGTTTGTCATTATAAAACTTTCATTACTTAAACTTGACTGGTGTTCAAACCTTTATGAACAGTTTTCATATAATGACACTAGTTGTCAAAACCTTTCGTACATCATGTAAAAATATTTTGCTTTCAAAGTCCTTTAAACAATCAAGTAAGAAAACTTGAAACACAAAGTTTTTCTTTTTCTTTCCTTTAGGTTGACTGGAATTTGAACATGATAATATTTTTATACTTAGGGCCTTAATCACTCTTGGTGATACCCCAAGTCTGGACTGAGATGTTGAGAACATAATCAAACCATCTCAGCGTCATATCACATGCTTTGACTGGTATCTCAACATGCGTGTCTTTTATACTTAGGGCATTAACCCGAAGTCTGGACTAGGATGGAAAGAACATAATCAGTCCACCCTAGCGTCATATAGTTTTAGGAAATCTACTTCGCGAAGGGGTTGGTACCACCCCAGTAGACTCCTCTGGATTCCCTTGCGGGAACGTCATCCCCCGGGTACAAGAACATTTCCATTACTTCATATTACTGTGCATTTCATATCATAATACCAGTCCATTAAAAACTAATTGAGGCTAGATGCCCAAAACTTTCTTTCATAACAATATGGCTTATTGCCAAAACGTACGTTCGAATCATTATGGCTTAATGCCAAAACTTGCTTTCAAATCGTTGTGACTTTGTGTCAAAATACACTTTTCAATTCGTTAGGGCTTAATGCCAAAACATGCTTTCAAATCGTTGTGACATAATGCCAAAAATACTTTTCAAATAGCTTTCAAATCGTTATGGCTTGATGGCCAAAACATGCTTTCAAATCGTTATAAGACTTTAAAAATCATGTCATAGGTAAATAAACTTGCATATCATTTCATACTCGAAAATCACATAAACTATAAAAGCATTTTGCCATGTACCCCAAAGAGGGAAAATGCCACATGTACTCACCTTAATAGCTAGGTACGTCTAGCTACACTACTCCACATAACTCTATCCTTTCGTTGCTTCCAACGTCCTTCAATCTCTATTAAACTAGTAGAAGATTAGAACATATTAGACAACTAAACATATATCATGTGTCTAATCATTTTTGACTACTACTAGTCGTTACCTAATTCCATTCTAATGATTAAGTATGACTATTAAAGCATAATAACCATTTTGGACATTTTTGCCCTTTTTGTCCCATTTTGTCAACTTACCCTGAAATTCATGTACACTTGTGTTTAACTCAATGTTATACATTCAAATAGATGTCAAAAGTGATTTAAACATGTATCAAGCTTTATGGAACCTTTTAAACCACTTTTCGTTTCGATACTTTTTGACCGTTTTCCTATTTAGGCATCCTACTTTGCCTAATCGTGTTTTTGCGGGTTTTAACATGAAATTTTAGTAACTTTCGGATCTCAACATATGTATAAATTAATATAAATTGTTAGATGTGAAAACATCCCTCCTTTCGCTCTTTTATTCTATTTTTGGCATTTTTGCCGCTAAAATTATAAAAATAAAAATTATTTTTAAACGTGAGACTTTTTATATATTTTGTTGCCAAAACCACCCAACAACACAAAAATGTTGATATAAGTTCATTCCATGCCCTCATGAGCTCGTATCTGCTTAAACGATAACTTTTTAGTTCAACCGTTTCCGATTAAGTTGTTTTTAGGCTTAACCAAAACTTAACTTTTCTTGACTCAAACCTCCAACTTCCTTTTAATATAGTATAATAACATGACAATGAATCATGTTGTTCAAATCTTGGGGTTGATTCTCAAGCTTTTAGTTCTTATGCCTAAAACGACCGTTTTACTAAAAATAATCTAATTATAGTCTTTTTATGACTAAATGGTATTTTATATGACGTTTAACCAATTGTTTGTATTTCCAAATTCAATGTTACCACTTTGTGGTGTAAGCATGTTCCATAAATCATATTTTACTAGCTTCTTGATCACAAACACCAACACCAATTCTTGTCCCATTTAGACTTTTATCAAAAGTCAATTTTGTCCCTCTTTTGCCAATTGGTTATAACTAAGCTAAGTAATCCCAATTAATTGATTCTTTGGTGTTTCTAACTCATTACCAATGATATTCCATAAATACAAGATCAATTTCAACATGTATTAAAGATATCCCAAGTAATTCCATTTTTACACTAGAAGTTTGACTTTGACAGAAAGTCAAAGCTGTCAAAATTTTCCATTATCAATTTATAAACTTTTGATTCTTTCATGGTCCTTATTTGACACAAAGGATGTTTCATTATTGCTAACAAGTTTCCAACAAGTGTTTGGCATACTTCCATATTTCAAATTCATCACAAGCAAATCTTTTACGAATTCAAACTTAATTCCAATCATCTATTAGATGTAATCCAACAACTTCATGTTTCCTAGTAGAAGTTACTTGAGGTTCCAAGATTATCTTTCAATTTCAGTCCCAAGTTAAATCTTTGGAGATCTGTGGATTGTCCCAAGCTTTCTTTGTACTTGTAAACTTTGCTAATCCATTCATCTAGGCACATATGCAAAGAGCACACAACATGCATTTAAAGTCACTACCGATTTTTAGAAATTTTCTGTTCAAAACCCAATCTTTACCTTTAATCTGATGCTTAGTACAGAGATAGAAGATTTAAGGCTGTTAGTTGCGAAAATCAAACCGACCACCGCTCTCGGTCTTCATTGCCGTCGCCGGTGTCGCTGCTGCCACCGACAGCCGTGAACAGTGCCATCTACGCCACCAACAGCCCCTGCTGTTCAGCCTCTCTCTATCCTGCATCTATACCTCCAACTCTCTCTCGACCTCTCTGATTCCTGCTCGACCTGGTGGGAGTCACAATCCACAAAATTGCTACCGGTTTCAGAATCGTCCCTGTTGTTTGGATTAGTAACACCGGCAGCAGCAATCGTTGCTGCCCTTCCACCATCTTGATCTCAATGCCTCTCTCTCTCGATCAATTTGATCTTTTTTTTTTCTGATAATGAATCACGAACACACACAAGCGTGTGTGTCTCGTCTCTCTCGATGTGGTCGATTACGCACCCCTAGGACTCCATTTCTTCTCTTTTTCCTTGATCCCGTTTTTCTCTTTTACGTGATATATAGCCCACAGAAAGAAACGCGAACCTGGTTTTGATTGGGGACTGATTTGGATCAGATTTTGATAAAAGACCAAAATGCCCCTCCTTTCCAGCCTTAGAATAATTACCAACATGTCATTATTATTTTTCCTGATATTTATAAAGCTGTAACTTCTACATATGACATCCGAAATTCGCAAACTTTATGTCTTTGGAAAGGTGGGAACGGGCTTTACATTTCTTCCCTACTGACTTTAGACTAAATCTAAATAGATTTTACGATATCAATCCTTCAAAATGACCCTTTGGTCATTTTTGTCACGCTTTTGGGCCATTTTAATTACATCATATCTCCTTCGTTACAACTCCAAATGACCCGAATCTTTTTCCTATACTGTTTTTATCTCAAATATTACAAAAGTCATCTTGATGACTTTTGCCCAAATCTTTCTAGATTTTAAGATAATAATTTCCAAACTTTGCACAATAAACTTTTCACTTTTAGTTCTTTATTTCAAACTTTGCCTTCATGTCATTAATACTCATTTCTAAATGAAGAAATACCTCACATTGACTTAATAAAGGGTCTTAAAACATACGATTCCATGTTTTTGCTTTCCTTGACCATTTCGCCATTGCGTCATACCTTTGATAATGTCAATCAACACGATAATTTTACTTATGTTTTATTTCTTACTTTATATCAAATTTTCAGTTGTCACAGTTATCTACCCCTTAAACAGATTCCGTCCTCGGAATCACTAAGAAGAGAATAGGGTTAATTTGCAACAATGTAATTCATACGAATAAGAACTTCGTGCAAAATCTTTGATGAAATTCTTACTTGATGTTCCCATTGCATTGTGAAGTATCTTTAGTAGTCATCCCTTGAAAATATCCATTTTTACTTCACATATTTCAGTCACCTAACTCATTATCACTAAAATATACTTCCATTAGATACTTTGACAAATTCTCGCTTTAAATGCTATAAAAAGTTTGACTTTTCCTAAAAGTCAACTTATACCCCATTTATATCCTTCTTATCACTTGTACCTAAAGTAGCGTTCTACTTTGTCATTCCTACTTAGCCGTCAATCATAAGACTTTGACTCCAAGAGCCTTTCTCTCCATTGAATTCTTTTATCATGAGTAACTTTGACTATTAGATTAGTCATGCCATAATATCATAACACCCTAGTACAGCTACTATTCCTATGCTTTTATCATCCACTCATTTAGTCTTTGAACTTTTACTAAGTCCCAAATTTTCTTTGACCATTCCAATTGGTCATTACGTTTCTTGCATTACCGCATTAATGCTACTATAAATGATTAACGAGTCATTTATTTCGTTTCATCGCACGTATATCAGCAGTTCAAGTCACTATCCATGACCCTTGCATGAATCATCGCCTTTAAAATTCTTAATCATCATTCCTAATTCAGGGATTTGCGGCTACTTGACTTTCAACATCCCCAAGCACGCTTCCATCTTCCAGATGCAACCAAGATTATCGATAACTTTACTTGGACATTTCAGTCTTCTAGAGTCAGCAACAGCCGACAATCCATTCCTAGTCCATGATCACTGTTGGCCGACCCCTAAACGTGTAATACTCACGTGGTTACGTGGTTTGTGCAACGATCTACTTTCACATTAGGATCCAATCCTTTGCGTCGTCATCCCATTGATGACATATGTGCTTCAAAGCATCCTATCATGATTTTCATCATCTCCCGATCTCCTGCTGCATTCCATTCGTCAAGTCTTTAGTCTTGCACTTGCAAAAATACATCAACTTGACCATTAATAAAACCAACCATCCTAGGTCTTCCCATCTACCCCTTAAACGAAAATGAAGGGCATTTTCGTTTAAGGTCCAATTCTTTATAAGATTTTTACATGATGGAACCTATATTCCATATATCCATTCTTACGGTTTGTTATCCCTTGATAACCTTTTGACACCACTAAATGTCAGATCCCATTAGTTTTGTACTAACTCCTTATGTGATGACATGAGACAACCATGTCATTTAAATCAATTAATTTTCCAATCAAATATCACTTTTGTGAAAATCATCTCATGAGGAGGAAACACTAATATCATTAGAGTCCTCGAAATACCTTCCTAATTATCATCCTTCATGTGCTAAATCTCGCACAATAATCATGATAATGTTATTTCTCCATAAATAAGTTCAATGCTCTTTATAAGTTGTGAATTAACAACTTCCATTCTAATCTATTGTCATTAACTATCGAGTAGACATGTCATACCTTCGTTGTTTAAGCTCGCTAATGCATCAACTTTATCTTGAATCTAACTTCTGGCAATGAAGAGTCCCTTATGAACAACCAAGAAGTTTCAAGAATCATCACACATACATGACTATAACTCACTATAGTCACAGTGTCACTATCTTGCTGTGCCGTATTGCGTCCACTTAAGCGGCATGCACTCTCTTTGTTTTAGCATTTCATACGTGGAGTGACCTCTTGAATATCGACTTATGCTTAATCATGGCATCATGACACTCACGAGCCTATTTAAATGTTAATCCCTCTATACCTTAGCTTGGGTAATCTACTTTCAATTCTATACACTAAAACGACAACTAACTTATTAGCGCGTTGCAATCCTTATCTTGCTTAAATCTTCTATCTTCTCAACCACCACACTTTAAGCTGTCATACCTTGACACAAGACTTTAATACACTTCCATTTCCTTTCTTTTCTCTTCTCGGGCACTTTGCTTGTCATCTTATCCTTTTGAGTCATCATACTTATGACTTAATTGTTTGCTCAGGCTTTGAATGCTTTTATTCGTGGAATTCATTTGCGTTTGGAAGTCATAACTTCCTCTTTCTTGATTATTTTGCTTTTTCTCATCTTGGTCTTATACTATCATCTTGAGTTGTTTGTCTAGTACTTAGATAAGTACTCTACTTTCATTTTCTCATAACTTATTTTATCGTAACTTTTAGTAATAATACTTAAATCCCGTGGTTGTCCGTGTGAGACACCAAGTTACTTCCTTCAATCTTTCTTTTTTACCTTTTCATACAGCCATTGGGTTTGTTTCTAATTTCAAAACCCAACTTATTTCTGTTTTCATTTCCAACTAAATGTTTTCATACTTTTTTCTTATATGAGTTTTATCCATTTATGTAATCATACTCTTTAGTCTTGATTTACTTCAGTCATCTAGTGACATAAATTAGTTCTTTATTCCATATTCTTGATTCATTCCCGTTAGATAACTGAATCTTTTGTTGCATAAACATGGAAAATTTTGTAGGACATAATAGTATTTCCTTTACTATTTACTTTCACGCTTTATCTTGTTCTGATAGGTATACTTTATAGTTGTAGATACTTCATATAGGGTATGCCAGTTGTCACAACAATTCATTTGGGTTTTCCCAACTACATAGCACATACCCTTTATCTCATCTTTCATATTTTTAGTTATACTTTATCTTATAACATAGGTATAACAATTCTATGTGATTCAGGCTTTCTTTCTTCTTTTCAGTATTCCCTACATGCATCCTTTACCATATTCCCATGATCCCATCATGAGTCAACCAAACTCGAATACATATCCTGTGATTATGATAATACGGGCCCATATTATCACAACCACCTATACATATTTGATTCTGGCATCACCACTAGGTCTCCTGGTTCACTGGTTCAAGTTAGCTTAATACATTACAACATATATATTATTAACATGTACTAGGGAATCTTATTGCTCATAAGCAAATACTTGCATAGCTATAAACAATTATAGAAAATAATCACATAATTCCCTAACAGTCCAGTTTTTATCTTAGACTCAGGAGTTTAACCGTCCTATAGGTCTGTAACCCATCTTAGGATCTTAAGTTCATCAACCTATCTTAAGGTGCATCTTATCATATCCCGGACTTTCTTGCTTACGGTCTTATCTTAAGTCCGTTTTCTCACTTAAGCCTCACAAAGTTTAAGCCTAGGTTCGAGTCTCGACACCTAATTCGCTTAAACTATGGCTCTGATACCAACTTGTAATGCCCCAAAATTTGTCCCTTTTTTGTTTGAAAAGCGCATTAACATCAAAAGCGCATTAACGCCAATAGCGCATTAATGCCAAAAGCGCATTAACTGGTGTAGTATATTATTAAACACGGTATTAAAAAAATCTCATATTTCGAAAACCATGTTTCTTTATAGAACAAATTGTCAAGCTTTAAAACTTTTCTCATGACCTCGTGTCATGTCTTAAAAATTTGGTCCCAACAAAAACATTTAAGTTGTACAAGTGTTTGAACAACTACGGGGGTTACAACTTCATATCAAACTAAACCATAGAAATCAAGTTAGGATTACTAACCATTTCATCTGCCAAAGTCCACTCCAACTAAAATCCCAATTCCTTCGGGTAATCTACTTGCTTCTAACCCTCGTGTCTAGAACCTAGAATACATGACATAAAATAAAATACGTAAGACGAAAACGTCTCGTGAGCTACATGGGTTTGGACACAAAACATTTATAAACATATCATATATCATTTCAAAACCTTTGTAATCAAATCATAGCATGACACTTGCTGTTAAAATCACTATAACTGAAACATATCATCGTTTTGCTTTTAACGCCTTTCATAAAAAGTTTGTCATTATAAAACTTTCATTACTTAAACTTGACTGGTGTTCAAACCTTTATGAACAGTTTTCATATAATGACACTAGTTTTCAAAACCTTTCGTACGTCATGTAAAAATATTTTGCTTTCAAAGTCCTTTAAACAATCAAGTAAGAAAACTTGAAACACAATGTTTTTCTTTTTCTTTCCTTTAGGTTGACTGGAATTTGAACATGATAATATTTTTATACTTAGGGCCTTAATCACTCTTGGTGATACCCCAAGTTTGGACTGAGATGGTGAGAACATAATCAAACCATCTCAGCGTCATATCAAATGCTTTGACTGGTATCTCAACATGCGTGCCTTTTATACTTAGGGCATTAACCCCAAGTCTGGACTAGGATGGAAAGAACATAATCAGTCCACCCTAGCGTCATATAGTTTTAGGAAATCTACTTCGCGAAGGGGTTGGTACCACCCCAGTCAAGTTTAAGTAATGAAAGTTTTATAATGACAAACTTTTTCTGAAAGGCTTTAAAAGCAAAACGATGATATGTTTCAGTTATAGTGATTTTAACAGCAAGTGTCATGATATGATTTGATTACAAAGGTTTTGAAATGATATATGATATGTTTATAAATGTTTTGTGTCCAAACACATGTAGCTCACGAGTCGTTTTCGTCTTACGTATTTTATTTTATGTCATGTATTCCAGGTTCTAGACACGAGGGTTAGAAGCAAGTAGATTACCCGAAGGAATTGGGATTTTAGTTTGAGTGGACTTTGGCAGATGAAATGGTTAGTAATCCTAACTTGCTTTCTATGGTTTAGTTTGATATGAAGTTGTAACCCCCGTAGTTGTTCAAACACTTGTACAACTTAAATGTTTTTGTTGGGACCAAATTTTTAATACATGACACGAGGTCATGAGAAAAGTTTTAAAGCTTGACAATTTGTTCTATAAAGAAACATGGTTTTCGAAATATGAAATTTTGTTTAATACCGAGTTTAATAATATACTACACCAGTTAATGCGCTTTTGGCATTAATGCGCTATTAGCGTTAATGCGCTTTTGATGTTAATGCGCTTTTCAAACAAAAAAGGGACAAATTTTGGGGCGTTACACTCGGCATCCCAGTCACAAACGGTAGGGCATATCCGAGATTAAACATTCCATTGAACAGTTCAATGAATCTCACAGATCTAGGAATTTTGTAAGACTGGAATTGATAAATGTTATCTACCTTAACGACCAATGTGTTGTGATTACGGCATCCCTCTTCACAGCGTAGTTGGTGTATCTTGGATCCTAGCCTTGTTAAATAATAAATTGGGTAATTATTTAAAAGGATTAATTAAACTAATAAATTCAAATTTTATATATGTCTGAAGAAAGTGTCATTCTCCTCCTTCCCCTCCTTCACCCATTTGTGAGAGCTTCAGAAAGGACCTGTTAAATATGGTAAGGCTGACTGGCCTTGACTGTGTGATATGGTTTTGCAATTAGAGAATAGTTCTTAGTTTTGCTGGCGAACCATATCCGACTGAGTGTCCGCTCCCAAACATGGCATCACACAAAAGTTTGTGATGAGCATGACTCCTTGACTATTGAGTCCAAGGAAGTTCGTTGCCTTATGCTATTGATCAGTGACCCCGAGTTCCGTAGGGATTTAGAATTCCTGGGGTCAGATAAGTTAGCGCAGCTGGTTGAGGAAAGCATCTGAGAACTGGTTGAATAAAGGGAACGAA
This sequence comes from Cichorium intybus, assembly GCA_023525715.1. NCBI lineage: Eukaryota > Viridiplantae > Streptophyta > Magnoliopsida > Asterales > Asteraceae > Cichorium > Cichorium intybus. The sequence continues at coordinate 96,135,155 of CM042010.1, read as the reverse complement.
CTAGGATCTTCAAAGAGCTTGAAGTTGCAAGCTAGAAGGAAGTAGCACCAGTTTGCGTGTTCCCGAGATTGAGGGATACATAGGCGAACAATATAAAACTGGTTTCCCTTTGTGATCGGGAGTTAAGCATTAGCTCGACTCGCTGATCTGTTCATCCAGATGAACAGAAAGGGTAACCGGATAAGACAATCGTGGAAATGCATTCAATGTTGACTCTATATGAGTCGTTCATGGAGAAGCATAGTTCCATTGATTCAGCTGCTTCAGGATTGAGTCCAGTGTTAAGGTGCATCAAGAAATGATCCAGATCGTCTGGACCGATTGTTCGATGCTTCAAACTGGGAATCCATAAGGTGGGACACAGTCACAGAAAGATTGGAAAAATGCTCCAAAGCCAAACCGTTTGGCAAGCTCAGTAATATCTTAAAACTCAGAATACCTGATCCTCATTTCCTTGATACAGGATGTGTTTCTCACATTTGCTCTGTATGCACGGACTCTGTAGGATGCGGGATGTTGTCGTACAGGAGCATATTCGGATTGGATCTGGAGCTCGTGCATTTTTTGGAGTTAGGCTAGATATTTGTTCTTATTATTAGTTTATAGATACATATGACATGGATTCGCATAGTATATTTTTCTGAGGATAATTCTGGTTTAATAAAATATTTTTTTTAAAACATGATTGTTTTAATTGTCCTCGAAATGTTGTGTGAATGTGTTGATGACGTAAATGGTAATAACTTGAATGTTGATACATCCAATGGGATTGGATTTATGAATTGTGTTCCTTATGATTGTTAAAGTGAATTTTATGAGAATCACTTCAACCAAAGGTCCAGTTGGACAGGACTTTGGAATCATTTGACTTAGAGTCACATGATGAATTGAGTTCTTAATAAAATCAGTTGTTGCAAGAAATGCATCACCCAAAGATCCAATGGATAGGATTTTGGAATCAATTGACTTGGAGTCAGGTGATGATTGCATGTCTTGAACAATATTAACAAAGTCATAAATTTACATAGAGATGTAAAAGACCTTAAGATTTTGAGCAACAGGCACATAAGTTACTGTGTATTTCTCGAATCTTCGAACAGAACACGATTAGTTATACTTCATGATAATTGCCAAATAGTTTGAAAAATATGGCTTCGCTTATCGGAATAAGCGATTGATTGGAACCTTGAAGTGTTCAAGGATTTCAAAGGAAGTATAAGATCAACAGAACCTGAGTGACAACATAGACTGAGAAAATGTTTCACAGTTTATCATCTTCCAAGAACATTAATGGTTATAATGTGTCTTAGGGAAGACGATGGAGCATTAATCGAAATAGTTTTGATCCTCGATGTATAAGATACATTTCCGATTAGTATTTCAATGAATTAAATATTCAACCAGTCAGACCACAGAAACCATGTTCCGACCATATCATAGACTAAGTAGGTTATGCCGACACTGTCTGAAATGTAAAGCTGGGATCGTCCTACTAGTACATAGAAAGTCCAGGGTCATGTAGCATTCGTCTGAATCTCATGACAAGCCTGAAACTGATCAGCGATGTCGTTTCATTGGCCATCCCGGTTATCCTTTGAAAGAAGAGTCCTTTTAGAAAGAGCTCATGTTCTAAGGAAACAGTGGGAGTAAGAATAATCCTGAAGGAGTTCAAGGATTAGCCAAGTGAAAGAACCTTTAGTCACCACTGGGCCTTGACCAGGAATCTGATTCCTGTTAAACCTGACATACCCTCTCTTAGCTTGACCTGTAGTTTTGGTCTCCGTCATAAGGAGTTATGATCTGGGTGACATACCGATTAGTGGTAAAACACTAAAGATGGTACGGATAAGTAATCCGACTACTAGGAAGTGTTAGGATCGAGACACTTAGCATACGAACACTAAACTCACACACTCAGCTCACAAATTAAGAACACAAGAATTTAACGTGGTTCAGTCCAAAAATGACCTACATCCACGGCGGATAACTAGGAATGTTTTATTGCTCTGTGTTTTTGTGTTGTGTGGTACATTTTGATTGTGAGAGATGAAGGCTATTTATAGCCAATTCCTTAAACACCCACATGAATAAAATAACAAATGAACCTTCCAATTTTGAATAAACTTCTCACCAAACTTTGATTATAATTGTCAAAGCCTTCATATTAGACTAACAATCTCCCACTTGAAGGTTTGAACAATTTAGTCGTTCTCTGCCATCCAAGTTTTGCAATATTTCTTAATCTCTCACTTGAAGCCACGGAACAATCTTCACTTGTGCTTCAACTGTGCATTCCAAAAAACACTTTTGATCTTAGCTCTTTCCTAGTTACCCTGGCCTTCTCTTCAATTTACCTGAAGGCTAGTTGAAGCTATACAGAGCTTCAACTTCTCTAAGGTAACAACCTTAGTCAACATATCAGCTGGATTTTCAGTTCCTTTGATCTTCTTCAACTTCAGAGTACCATCATTAATTCTTTCTCTGATGAAGTGATATCTCAGCTGTATGTGCTTTGTCTTCGAATGGAAGACATGATTCTTTGCAAGGTGTATTGCACTTTGATTATCACAAAACAGTGCACAATCAACTTGTTCCTTGCCAAGTTCTTCGAGAAAGTTCTTCAACCATATAAGCTCTTTGCTTGCTTCAGCAACTGCCATATACTCTGCTTCTGTGGTTGAAAGGGCAACACTTTTCTGGAGTTTAGACATCCAACTCACTGCAGTGCCTCCCACTGTAAAGACATACCCGGTAGTGCTTTTGTATGAGTCTTTGCAACCACCAAGGTCTGCATCTGCAAAACCCTTCAGAATGACATCTTTCTCTTTAAAATGCAATGCCACTTTTGAAGTCCCCTTCAAATATCTTAGCAGCCATTTAACTGCTCCCCAATGTTCTCTCCCTGGATTGGACATAAACCGACTAACAACTCCCACTGCATGTGCAATATCTGGTCTCGTGCATACCATTGCATACATGAGACTACCAACTGCAAATGCATAAGGTACTTTAGCCATTTCTTTCTTGTCTTCATCTGATTTGGGTGACTGAACTTTAGAAAGCTTAAAGTGACTTCCCAAAGGTGTGCTTCTGATCTTGGCATCTTTAAGACTGAATTTCTCTAATACTTTCTCAATGTATTTCTCTTGAGAGAGTGTCAAAGAGCCATCTTCTTTGTTTCTGAAAATACTCATCCCGAGTATTTGGTTTGCAGCTCCCAAGTCTTTCATCTCGAATTCTTCAGACATTTGCTTCTTTAACTTCTTGATCTCTATCATGTCTGAGCCTGCAATCAACATATCATCTACATAGAGTAGTAGAATGATATAAGAACCCTTAAACTTCTTGATGTAACAACAATGATCATTGTCACATCTCTTGTAACCAACTCTTCTCATGAAGTTATCAAACTTCAAATACCATTGTTTGGGTACTTGCTTCAGACCATACAAGCTCTTCTTCAATTTACACACCAAGTTTTCTTTGTCTTTAATCTGAAAACCCTCTAGTTGTGTCATGTAAATTTCTTCATCTAGGTCACCATGTAGAAAAGCTGTCTTGACATCTAGCTGCTCTAGATGCAAACCTTCTGCTGCTACAATACTGAGAACAAGTCTGATAGTGGTCATCTTCACTACTGGAGAGAATATTTCATTGAAATCGATTCCCTCTTTCTGTTGAAAGCCTTTGACTACTAATCTTGCTTTATACCGTTTGGTACCATCATGTTCATCCTTGACCCTGAAAACCCATTTGTTCTGAAGAGCCTTCTTCCCAGCTGGAAGCTTTGTTAAGTGCCAGGTCTTGTTCTTCTCAAGAGACTTCATTTCATCTTTCATTGCTAGCTCCCACTGCAATGAAGCTTTTAACCTCTTAGCTTCAGAGTAACACTGGGGTTCACCATTTTCTGTCAAAAGAATGTAGTTGACAGATGGTGAGTATCTTTGTGGTGGTCTGATGACTCTGGAAGATCTTCTTGGTTGAACTTGAGGTGTGACTGGGGATTCTGGAGTTGGAGGACTAGTTTCTTCATTTTCAGAATCATTACTGGAATTATCCCCTGAGCTCCCACTGTCAGTTGAATCATCCCCAGATTTAGGGATTTCGACTAGAGCTTCTTTCTTCTTTCCAACACCTTCAAACTCAACATACTCCTTCTGAACTTCTGGACTTTTGTTGTTCCTGTCTTTATATAACTCAGCTTCGTTAAAGGTGACATTCTTGCTTCGGATTATCTTTCTGCTTTCACTATCCCAAAGCCTGTACCCCATTTCGTCTGACCCATAACCAATGAATGTGCACTTCTTGGTCTTTGAATCAAGTTTATCCCTGTCACCATCTTTTAACAAACTGTAAGCAGTACAACCAAATACTTTTAGGTGTTTGAGACTTACTTCCTTCCCTTGCCACATTTCTTCCGGCAATTTAAAATCCAAGGGAACACACGGTGAACGGTTGATCAAGTAGGCTGCAGTGTTAACTGCATCAGCCCTGAATGTCTTTGGTAAACCAGCATTCGACCTCATGCTTCTAGCCCTTTCATTCAGTGTTCTATTCATTCTCTCAGCTACACCATTCTGCTGAGGGTTCCTGGGACTGTCTTGATCATCTTTATCCCTTGCTTGGAACAATAGTCAACAAACTCCTTGCTTATGTATTCACCACCATTATCCGACTTCAGGCATTTTACCTTCAAATCAGTTTCATTTTCAACAGCAGATTTCCATATCTTAAAAGTATCAAATACATCAGATTTATTTTTAAGAAAATAGACCCATACCTTGCGTGTTGAATCATCAATAAAGGTTACATAGTAGTTTTGCCTCCTAGGGATGAAACTGGTGTTGGTCCAAATACATCCGAGTGAACAAGCTCCAACTTCTGAGCTTTCGGTGTCTTCCCCGTCTTTACAAAAGTAACCTGCTTTTGTTTCCCGAGAACACAAGATTCACAGAATTCTGTTTCAACTTTCTTCATGTAACACCCCTTTCCAAACCATATTTTAATATAGTTTATGTTACAAAAACATTACACAACTGGTGACTATGAAAGAGTCACTTAATTTTTTTTTTACAAACTTTATTCTTAAGGGGATATTACAGACTCAATATAGAAAACCATAATTTAAACTTACTGTATTTACACTGGTCCCAACTTCAACTCCCGCATCTTTCACCTAAGTACATAGCATTTAAAAATATAATACGTGAGACATAAAGCCTCGTGAGTAGTATGGGTTTTAGACCCAAAACTTTTCTGCTCAAAACTTGAAATATAAACAAGTAAACTGCTTGAAATTTATTTTCATAATAAATCTCAAATCTCTTTACTTTTCTCTTTTCAAAACTCAAAAACACTTTCTTTCTCAAAAACTGCTTCTTACTTTAAAACTGTTTTATTCTATAAAACTGCTTTCTTTCTCATATACTTGTGACCAACTGAAACTCATGAATTATTTTAATTTAATTCATTCAACTAGCTCCCCTCGCGGGGACAGAACAGATCCGTCCGCTCGGTTATGCTCATTCTGTCTCCCCTTTGTGATTTGGAACAGATTCAAGCACAAGGGTATACTAAGCTAGACAACTACTTCGCGACGGGAGGTACCATCCCAGTAGTGTCTTCTGATCCCCCGATTATGTGGGTGATCCTAGTCCGGACAACTGGCTCTTACTTCTTTCTTTCTTTAGTTCTTATTTCATTACATCTCAAATTGGTCAAAATGGGACACAATTTATAAATAACTCTTGCTCATACACTTTATAACTCTTTACTGAAAATACTTTCAAAACTGATTTTGACATCTTATTTCACACAAGGAACTTCTTTAAAAATACTTAATAAACTACATTGCTTTAAAAATCTGCTTTAAAACCCTTAGCCCTTATATAGAGCTACTTTAAAACTGTTTCCAACTTTAGTATTTAAAAGTATTTAGAAATCTCATTTTCTGAAAATATCATTTTGCTCTGTAATAGGAAAATCCTCATAAAACTCACCTTGATGTAGCTATAAGTCACTAGGCTTCTCGTACTCCTTTCCCTTTTCCGTGCTCAATAACGTTTGAAGCACCACCTACACAAGTATCATGTATATAAAGACATAATACAACTAACTTTATAGTTCTAAGGTCTCATACGATTCTACTTCAGGTTATACTAAATAGATAACCATTAATATACTCATTTTATAATTTTCTCCGAAATACGCGTATTTTGCTACAGTACCCCCGAGGGGTCGTATTTCAGTTCCGACACTTTTCCACGAAGTCTTATGCTGTATTAGACTTGTGTTTCAAATTTGGAGTTAATTGGACAAGTCTAGCTCAAATTCCAAAAATCAAGTTTTGACATAAACTCAATATTTGGCCACTGCCGCTACAGTGGTTTTTCCGCAAGGTCGGATTACAATTTTTGACAATTTCTTACATGTTTTCAGACCATTTTAAGATTATGGTATGAATTATAGACCAAACGGAATAGCCTAGCATCAATTTCAAAACTCAAAAATTGGACAGAAGGCTGCCCAGTAAGAGCACGACTCGTGCTCTTTTCCTTCTATAGGTTGCACGACTCGTGCACATAAGTACCTTGCCTTTTCCTGAAGCACGACTCGTGCATTTGTAAGAGGAAAAAGGCACGACTCGTGCTTAGTCTGCAGGCTTGGTTTTCAGTCCGATTTTTGAGCTGCAGACCTCTATTTTGACCCATTAAGTACTTAATACTTATCTTAATCGTTTTACTATCATTCCATGACTAAAACCCTTGCTTTACATCAGGTTTTAAGCCATGGAATCACTGATTCCAATTCCAATTTCACAAGAACCCGTTTTTGCTATTTTTCACTAAAAATCCAAATTTTTGAAATTAACCACTTAGGAGTGTCTTAATACATCCTAAGTGATCATTTGGACTCAACAAAATCATAAAAACTGGTCTTGATCATGTTGACCCGTGAATTAGGGTTCTTGGCCAAAAATCTTCATTTTCCTTAATTTTAACAACACTTCATAATTGAAGTGTGTTTACTTGGTGTTTTAGTATAACAAGATGGGGATGAGTTTCTGGAAACTCCACATGAACTTCAAGAAACTGACTTTCCAGATTTCAACCCGAGAAGATGGTGAATAGAAGAAATCCATACCTTGTTTACTTGGGAATCTTCAATTCCAACCTTAATTCCTTGCAAAAATTTCTAGGATTCCTTCTTCTCTTTTGCTCTCTCTCGCTCTCTCTCGAGTCTTCTGGAGATGTCTACTGAGTTCTTGATTATGAGAGGATAACTCTCATATATTATATATTTAAAGTTTTATAAGTTATTTGCAGTTTGGTCCTTTAAATCTCAACTTTCATTCAAAAATGGTCCTATGATTCATTATCTTGCAAATTTAGTTCCATAACTTCCAATTTAACTCATTAATGAAATTTCTTAACACAATGGTCATTTTCAGGTCAAATGACCAATTTGCCCTTTTCGGCCAAAATTCACTATTCATGCGGTAAAACTTCAAATTTCACATAAACTTTTATTTCTTGTCATATTATTTTACAAATACATATTGTTTTACATATTAGTCTTATAACGTGTCAAAAGACCGTTTTACCCCTTTTACAACTTTTTCGCGGGTTCTTACACTTCAAGTCTGGAAACTTCCCTTTCTGAGCCAACATCTTCAATCCCTTATTGCTCATGTGTCCGAGTCTTTGGTGCCATAAATTAGATGGACTCGGATTTGTGGTTACGGCATGAACACCATCACTAGGTATCTCTACCATGTATAGAGTGCCTTTCTTCTTTCCTTTGGCAATCACCAAGTTGCCTTTGATCACTTTCCATTGTCCACCCCCAAAGTGAACATCAAACCCTTCATCATCCAACTTACCAACTGAAATCAACTTTCTCCTTAAGTTTGGTATAACCCTGACATCTTTCAATGTCCACGTGGTTCCTAAGGAGGTCTTCAAATCTATGTCTCCAATGCCCGTAATATCAAGCACTTGATCATCGGCCAAACGAACTTTGCCAAGAGCACCTGTTTGTAGGTTCTTGACCATATCTGGGCATGAGACGACATGGAAAGAAGCACCTGAATCCATAATCCAGGATTCTGCTGAATTCTCAATACAACATATGAGAAAATCTCCTGATTCTTCAGAGGATACATTGTTTACTTCTTTCTTTTCAGCTTCTGGTTTTGGGCATTGGCTTTTAAAGTGACCTTTTTCTTTGCAATTCCAGCATTCAATGTCTTTTCTGGTTTTTGACTGGCCTCTTTTTCTGGACTTTGATCTGCCTCGACCACGTCCTCTTTCGTTTTTTTCTTCCTCTACTTTCTGTATGCAATATAGAACTAGAACTAGAAGTCTCACCATTGTTTCTCCGTCTGATATCTTCATTTACAATTAAGTCACGAATACTCTCGAAAGTGAGTTTGGTAGTGCCAGATGCACTACTAACAGCTGTGACTGTGCCTGACCAACTGTCGGGCAAAGATGATAAAAGGAGGAGCGCTTGTACTTCATCTTCAAACTTTATTGCAACTGAGGCTAAACGAGAAATAATCGAGTTAAACTCGTTTATGTGAGCGGTAACCGACATGCCTTCCTTCATCTTGGTGTTAACCAATTGTTTGATGAGGAACACTTTGTTTGAAGCGGATGGCTTTTCGTACATGTTGGACAAAGCCTTAAATACTCCATAAGTAGTTGTTTCATTGACAATGTTATACGCAACACTCTTTGCCAATGAAAGCCTAACTACGCCCAAGGCTTGTCGATCCAACAACTTCCAATCTTCATCATACATGTCATCCGGTTGTTCGCCTAACATAGGCAAATGCAAACTTTTCTGATACAGCATATCTTCAATTTGCATCTTCCAAAATCCATAATCGGTACCATCAAACTTCTCAATTTTAATTTTACCGTCTTCTGCCATTTTAACGGACAAAATGTACTTTTCTTTCAGAAATTAAGGGTGAAAATGCAATTTTTCTGAAATTCAGGGGCTAAACTGTAATTTTCTGAAAGTTCACGGGCTAAACTGCAATTTTCTGAAAGTTTGGGGGCTAAACAGCAATTTTTTGAAAGTTTGGGGGCTAAACTGCAATTTTCTGAAAGTTCAGGGGCTAAACAGCAATTTTCTGAAAGTTCAGGAGCTAAACTGCAATTTCTCGAAATTCAGGGACCTGTTTTGCAATATCTGGAATCCATGGACCTGTTTTGTAATTTCTGGAACTTCAGGGACTGTTTTTCAAAATATGCTACAGTACCGCTACAGTGTCGCTACAGTACCGCTACAGTATCGTCTTCTCCGGCGAAACTCCGGTGCTACAGTGTCGTCTTCTCCGGCGGACTTCGGCGCTACAGTGTCGTCTTCTCCGGCGATCTGGTTTCTTCGGTCACTATTCCGGCGAACGTTTGACCGGCGATTTGGAGGTCTTCCGGTGGTCGAAAAATTCCAAAAAATATATTTTCGGAATCTGCGGAACGAGACCTTTCCAACGGCGTAAACCAAAATCGTTTTTGAGACAAAAAAATTTCGACCCAAAAAACAGAGAATCACTCTCTGGAGCTATACCATGGCTCTGATACCACTTGTTAGGATCGAGACACTTAGCATACGAACACTAAACTCACACACTCAGCTCACAAATTAAGAACACAAGAATTTAACGTGGTTCGGTCCAAAAATGACCTACGTCCACGGCGGATAACTAGGAATGTTTTATTGCTCTGTGTTTTTGTGTTGTGTGGTACATTTTGATTGTGAGAGATGAAGGCTATTTATAGCCAATTCCTTAACCACCCACATGAATAAAATAACAAATGAACCTTCCAATTTTGAATAAACTTCTCACCAAACTTTGATTATAATTGTCAAAGCCTTCATATTAGACTAACAGGAAGCATTGGTGAGCCCGGTTGCTGCCAAATAAGAGAACCTTAGCGCAAGACACAGTGACAGTTTGATTGATTTTACAACTGGTCTAGGAACCAGTGGGAGTAATTGAATCATCAAAAGAAGGGAACATAGAAATGTACTTACAGAACATCTGGTTGAATGAGTCATCACTTGGGGTCAAGCAATTGATTCCGAGAGAGGCACTCTTAATAGAAGATGAAATCCGAGAGGATTTTGCGTGGCATAGTGTGAGTCGTTAGTGGAGCGTGTGTGGTTTACGGACACACTAATAGGGACTCACATAGAGCATGCCATTACAAAAGGTACATGGCCCTGGGATTCGTCCCATGGGCATCTCGCAATAAAGGATATTCGGATTCTCAAAATAGGCCAAAAGGTTTGTATTTTATGAATAGCCTGGAAGATTTCCTTTAATACGTCGGAAAGGTTTGGATTTCGATTTCGCAAAATGGGCCAAAAGTTCTGGATTTTGTGAATAGTCCGAAAAAGTCATATAACCGTATCAAAGCCAGTAGGAGTATCGTTGTTATCTGCTATCACATGTATCTGGGTTACATACTGGTTTTAGGAAACGTCTCTTATCATTACAAAGTGTAATGACTTGGTGTTAAGAAACAGTTCGCTATGAAAGACTTTAAGAGATACAACATACTTAGGTGGTCGTGAACATCTATTAGATAGATTGAAATTCTGCCAATATGATATTGATAAGATTCAAGATGCATAAACCCAGGAAAAGAGTTTCCTATCATTGCAAAGTGTGATGACTTGGCATGAAAGAAATAAAGAAGGTGTAACATACTCACATAGTTCACACACATCTATCGGATAGATGAAATTGACAGCATAGACTTAGCCATTGAGAATATGGTCTTGATAAGGTTCAAGATGCATAAGAAAGAGTCTCTGAAAGGAAATGGTTTCTGGAAGTCATGACACAAGGATTATTAGTAATATTTGGATTCCGAAAGGGTTTGGGATGAGATTACATCAGGTTCCACGAGATTCCTGGATCGATCAGAAGTGTTATGAACATATCCTGATGACTTGATGCTTAGAGCATAGTAAGTTGGATTCAGGATATGACCTGGCTGAGAATACTAAATGGATTTTTGAACACGCGTGAGAAATCATTGGGTAATGATTAGGGTGAATGTTTTGAAAGGAGTTTCAAATTAGTAATTGTTTACAGGACGTGGTGCTGTAGGACTTCATGGTTAAAGAGTTTCGTTGGTTTTTGATGGAGCGCGTGTGGTTCATCGGCACCTCATGATCCCTCGAAATAGTCTTAGGGTGTAGTCATGTAGACTAAAGACCCCGAGAACCATGGGCAGTCACGGTACACATCACCAGAATGGAGTTGTGAGAGAGAAAGACAGAATGACAAATTGAGATATTATTGGATGAGTATCCGATTGGATTATCTGCAATAAAATGTATAAGTGTTAGACACTTGGATACATAGAAAGAGTGAAAAGGTCATTGAGTTAAAATAGCCATAGATATAAAAGGCTTGAATTGAAAGTTTAAAAGAGAATAAGAAACCGATAATAGTTATGATAAATCCGACTTGGTGATTACCTTGTGGAGACTTGGTAATAAGCAGGAGTAGCTGCCAGTCAGATTTAATGTTTCGCTTTCGTATGTTTTTACTTTCTAAATAATTGGATTATTCAAATATCCACAGTCGCTCATACTTTTAGGGAGTAAGTATGAAGGAAGACTGTCATGAATTGGTTTGTAGATTGTCTAAGGAGTTAGACATAGCAATAAGATTGCTGCAACGTTCATGAGTACTTGGAAATAGAGATTTGAGTATTGGATAAACCCACGCTCAATAGATTGCTTCATGGATTACATCACGAGCAATGTTGAGACGATAATATCTTATGGTCTTGAAGTGCAGAGATATGAGTTATAATTTACGAGGCGGTTGTTCATTGATATGTGTTATAAAACGTGCCGTTGTGAATGATTTGTCTGGTAAAAGATATAAGCATATGAGTCGAAGCTTATTCGTCCCTTGACCCTGACAGGTTACAGATATCTGTAGGCCTCTCGATGATTTTGAAGTTGACTAAAGTGCTGGCCAGCCAGGACTGAATTGATATGTTCAATTAGAAGTCTTATGTCATATGCAAAATCGAAAATCGGGAAAAAGTGTGTCAGACAGAGATTGATATCAATCCATGTCTCATTTCTGAAAATATATTGTTGGACGGAGGATCATCTGATCACTTATCTATGGACAGAACTGACTAGGTCAGAGTTCGGCAGCAGTTTCTAGGAAGCTACAGTTTGGTGATTAATTAGAGGTTAAATTGGTAATTATAGTCATAGACTTATCCAAGTGGGAGACTGTTGGATTAGGTATCTAAGCCATGACTAATAATTTGTATTTACTTAATTAATAGTAGCAAAGTCCATTTGGGTTGCCCTCATAGCTGGAGGTTTGGTAGAAAGTTCGGTAGAGAGAAAGGTTGGTTTATTATGTGATTAATAAATCAACAGGAATTAAATATATGGTTTGTTAATATATTAAAGTGATAATATATTAATTAGAAACTATATTAATTAATTAGAAATTAATCTGGAATTAATTGGATTTAATTTGGTGATTAATTTAATTAATTAAAGGTGCAGGGACTGAAACTGTAATTATTCAATAGTTGAGTAAGTGATAGTTATAGTAAACCAAGTGACCACGAAATTATGTATAGGATAATACATAATTTCGATGATAATAAGTTAGGATAAATAGATTTGAATTGTAAGATAAAGGCTTATCTTAATTGAATTCAAAAAAGGTTTATCTCTAAAGGCTTATCTGGTTATCGGTTGGAACCTATAAATAGGGAGCCCCATGCACACCATTTGGCACGACTTTTGACTCTATTTTCTCTCTAAATTTTGTGACCTACCTCCCTAGCTTGGGTGTGATCTCATTTGAGGCAGGACACTTGTGCTGTTTAGCTTGCAAGAAACAACTAAAGGTTAGTTTTTCTGATTTATTCTTTTAGTTAATTTTTGTTTGGCCTTTAGGAATTAGTTACATGTTCAAAGTAAGAAAACATAGATCCAATCTAGGTTGCATGTGAACTTAGGGTTTTAGTTCATAGATTTGCAGAAAACCTAACAACAATTACATTCCAGTAGAATATAAGTACATCGGTATAATAAATTACAGAGAGGACCCTATACTATCGGTATATATATATATATATATATATATATATATATATATATATATATATATATATATATATATATAAACCTACATTATACAATGAATAAATAAATAGATACACATTGACAGTCCCTCTTAGTTTGAGCGGGAGGTTCATGAATGCATAAACTGTTACGAAAATCTATAAACAACTGTGTGGGTAGTCCTTTAGTGAAGATATCAGCAAACTGGTGTGCAGATGGAACGTGTAATCCGCGAACATGTCCAATGGGAACATGTTCCCTAACAAAATGCATGTCTATTTCCACATGTTTCGTTCGTTGGTGCTGAACTGGGTTAGATGCCAAATACATGGCACTCACATTGTCATAAAACACAACGGTGGTACGAGTTAGCAGACACGAAAGTTCGAGTAGAATATTGTGAAGCCAAGGGGCTTCGACTACGACATTAGCGACCCCCTATACTTAGCTTTGGCACTAGACCGAGACACAACATGTTGACGCTTTGAGGACCAAGAGATCAAGTTATCTCCAAGATAGACACAAAACCTGGACGTGGACAGGCATGTCAGGGGATAGCCAGCCCAATTAGCATTAGAATACATAACGAAACGATCGACATGAGATGGATAAATGCAGAGACCATATGAGAGAGTACCCTGTAGATATCGCAGAATATGCTTCAGAGCAAGGAAGTGTGGCTCACAAGGGTCATGCATAAAAAGGCAGACCTGCTGAACCACATAGGCTATATCTGGACGAGTGAATGTCAGATATTGAAGAGCCCCAACTAGACTTCAATACAAGGTAGGGTCAAAAATTGGTTTCACAGTGAGAAAGAGTTTCAGTTTGGTGTCCGTCGGAGTACTACATGGATTTCAAGAGACCATGTCGGCTCTGGAAAGGATCTCTTTAGCAAAGGAGGCCTGCTGAAGAAACATACTTTTGTTGGTGCGTGTAGCAGTAATGCCGAGAAAAAATGAGAGAGAGCCTAAGTCCGTCATTGCAAAATTAGACGAGAGGCATGAATGACTCTCGTAATGAAAGAGGAACTAGAGGCACTTAGAATGATGTCATCAACATATAGCAGGAGATATATAGTCTACGAGCCGTGATGAAAGGTAAACAGGGAGCTGTCAAAGCGACTACTTTTTAAAACCAATAGAAGTGATGTAAACAGAAAATTGTTGGTACTAGCACGGGGGCCTGCTTAAGCCCATACAAGGCTTCACATAGCCGACATACATGATCAGGATGATGATGAGGGTTGATGTGACCCTGTGGCTATTTCATGAGACCTCTTTAGTGTGGTCACTATGAAGAAACACATTTTTAACAACAAGTTGATGGATGGGCCATTGACGGGAGACAATAATGCTAAGAACGGTGCGAATCGTGGCAGGTTTGGCAACCGAGCTAAATGTGTCATCAAAATCCAGACCCGATTGTTGGGAGAATCCTTGTGCAACAAGGAGACCTTTGTACCGGTCAATATTACCATGAGAATCGAACTTGTTGCGATATAGCCAGCGACAACCAACAATGTTGGTGTTGGAAGGGCGAGGAACCAAATCCCAAGTGTGATTGGAATTCAGAGTAGACATTTCTGCATATATAGCAACTTTCCAGTTAGGGTGACACATGGCCTAAGAAATGGACCGTATAATGGGAGACAAGTCGGTTGTAGCGGACAAGTTTAAGAGAACAAAAGGCTTCAAAGAACCAGTTCGAGACCACATAGTCATGGGATGACCGGCGGGAGGAGCGGGGGGCACGAAGGCTATAGGAGCCGAAGGTGTAGGGGGTGGTCCAGGGATTGAGGTGGTGATGAAGAATGCGAAGTAGAGGGTACCGCAGTCAGGAGAGAAGCTGGAATCAAGGGAATGGGATCCTCATCATTAGGAATAAATGAATCCAAGTCCGACTCAGAGGGTGCATTTTGAAAAGTAGAGTAAGGAAAGTGATCTTCATCAAAGACAACGTGTCGAGATATAAGGACACGTTGCAAGATGAGATACAAGCATTTATAGCCTTTATGATCAAGAGCAGGCCCAAGGTAGACACAAGCTGTAGAGTGAGGAGAAAGCTTGTGAGGAGCCGTAGAAGCGGTGTTAGGATAACAGAGGCATCCAAACACTTGCAAGTGATCATAAGTGGGAAAGAAACCGAATAAGACCTCAAAGGGAGTCTTATTGGAGAGAGTGGTAGTGGGAAGCAAGTTTAGGGTGTGAACAGCAGTGAGGAGAGCTTCCACCCAGAATTTGGTGGAAAGGGAGGCTTGAAACAGAAACGTATGGATGATGTTGTTGATGGTGCGAATAGTGTGTTCTGCTTTACCGTTTTGTTGGGACGTATACGGACAAGAGAAGCGAATAAAGATACCGTTAGATTGACGATAACTATGATGCAGTTGATTGTCGAATTCGCGACAATTGTCACAATGAAACGATTAAATGTCAGTTTGAAATTGGTTTTTGACATACATTCGAAAATTACAAAAAAGGGTATAAACATTGGATTTGGCACGTAATGGAAAGACCCACGAAAAATGTGAAAAGTCATCAAGAAACAAAATTTAATATTGAAAACCACTCAAACTTTTAATAGGAGACGTCCATAAATCAGAATGTATAAGTTCAAACACACGAGTTGTTTTAGTTGAAGACAACGTGAAAGGTAAAGGACAGTGCTTTCCAATTTGACAAGCATGAAAAATTGGAAGTTTATTCGAGCTACTAGCTATAAAACGACGTGAATGCAAGAAACTGAGAACGGAAGCGCCAGGTTGACGAAGATGACGATGCCATGTGGGAAGAGACACCGCAGTGAGGGCCTTGACGGAAGAAGAAGCAGCAGAAGGAGGAAGACACTAGTACAAATCACTGTTACTGTCAATGCGCTGAAGAATTGCATCGGACTTAAGATCCTTAACAGAAAAACCAAACGGGTCAAACGAGACAGAAACACAATTATTAGTAGTAAATTTGCGGACAGAAACGAGATTTTTTACCATTTGTTTTGACACAAGAATATCTTTTAAAATAAATTTTTTTTGAGAGTTTAGAAGAAAAGTGTGACCAATGTGAGAAACCGGAATAAGATCACCATTACCAACCATAGTAGATTTAGAATTACACAGTGTAAGGGAAGTCATGGTACCTTGGTTGAACGACATGTGAGAACTTGCACCCGTATCCATGCAGTACTGGTTGTCTGGTGGCGGCTGAATAGACATAACTTGGAACACCGTGGAGAGATCGGTGGGCTGTGGAGCTGCATACTGGGCCGGATAAGGTTGCCCAAAGAAATTGGTAACCGGTTGTTAGGCTGAAGCAGGGGCAGCGGGCCTGAAGTGAGGCGTGTTGGGCTGCTGCAGGAATTGGTCCGGTAGTTGAGCAAGCGGATGAGTCTGTATCACTGGGCTGCTCCGCTTATTTTTGGATTTTCCGGGTTGTGGCGAGTTGGAATAAAGAGTGGTGGTGGTGTGTTGCAGATCATTACTTTCTCATGATTTTCTTCTCGGTTTTCATGAAGAAGAAGCATGTTCTTGTCTTCCATAAACGAGGGGAATGGCTTGGTATTCGTGATAACATCAACAATACTTTGATAGGAGAGTGGTAGACCACGTAAAATCTGCATGACAAGTTCTAACTCGGTGATGTCGGACTCAACATCGGCTAAAGCATCTGCAAGATGTTTGAGAGTATGGCAATAATCAAGGATTGAGGAAGCTCCTTTTTGTATTAAGAAATTATTCTTGCAATTGAAGCATTCTTGGCATCTTGTTATTAAGAAAGTATTCATCGGGATTATCCCAAAGGTCTTTAGTGGTGCACTTATCACTAGAAATAGCCACAAGATGTTAGGATTACAAATAGAGTAGAACCAAGATTTGACACTGGAGTCAATGGACTCCCACTCTTCATCATCTTTCCCGGTAGGTTTAGAATTGCCATTTATATGCCCTAACACTTTTCCACCTTTACAAATGTCTAAGAAAATCCTACACCACAACTTATATTTGGAGCCATCGGATGTAAGTTTAAAACTAAACTAATTATAAACATTTGTTACTGCATAAACAAGTTGCTAAGCAGTTGGTGCGGTGGTAGAGGATGCAGCAGGTGTAGACACTATACCAGAAAATGAATGAAGAATGGGATTAAAACATGATTACCGAATCTGATAGAAGCCAGTGAGAGCGCAACGGAATTGAAGGCACATTTGTGGGATCGGTGGGAAATATCAGGAGACGAATCAGCAAGCAGTGGTCGGATCACAACTGAAGAGGATGATATCGATGTCTTGCTAGGGACTGAGTAAGCGATCGGCTAGAACAGGAGGCAAGAATGAAGTAGTCGATCATGAGAGTCATTAATCGGATCTCATACCATGTTGTTTAGTGAAAATAACCCCTTAGTGTTACCAATGCATTCCATTAGAATATATAGTACACCATTATAATATATTATAGAGAGGACCTTATACTATCAGTATATATGTAAACCTACACTATACAATGAATAAATAAATAGATACACGTTAACACCTTGAAATTCAAGTGAGTTTCTAATCTCATCATATGACCGTATCCCTAAAAAGAATATTATAGAAACTTAAGAAAAACACTTCTCAGATACATAGTATAAGAGCTCTGCGAGTTAGAGAACGACATTGCATTGGTGAACAAAATGTATCACTAATCTAAAATCGTTGACTTAACCGGAAATCTCAAATTGTTATGGATTTAAAACAAGAATACTCGATCAAATATATGAAACCCTGTAAACTTTGGTTCCATGGTACCAATCACGAGATTTCAAAAAAGCTTATTTTCTTTTATCTAATTACAAACACAATAATCGAAGAACATATTTGCAAATCTAACAAACGGGGCGAAAATAACCAAAAACATAAGTTCATTAATAGGAAAACAATTGAATAAAAACAATGAAGATGAGATATTAATAGGTCTACCAAACGATACCTCATCAACAAATTCAGAGTTGAATCAAATGACAAGCGGAAAGCCAAGTATGTCTCCTATTGTCAATCCATCGATTGAGACACCTTCGTAGTCATGGACTCTTTTTGAGTGGAAATTTGACTAAAGTTTCCATTCAAGTGAGCTAGTATGATTGTAGAGTTGGAAAACTCTAAATGGTTGTGAGAGGAAGAAGACGTACTGATAGATGGAAATTTTGAAGCTTCAATGAAAATTAAGCACGGTTCTAGTACATAAAGAAATAAAACACACAACAGAGTGTTATATAATAGATGATGCGCAAAAATAAGAGGGCATCACATGCTTTTTCTGATTTCCTTTTGTGAATGACAACAAAAAGACGCATATTGATGTAAGTCATGAATTTTGATATAAGATGACACCAAATTATGGCAGACATTGGTATATGCCATAAATCTTAAAAATTATGCGAAAAATGATATAAGTTTTAGGGTAAATTGCATAAAAGTCATTAACTTTTTCAATTTTCTCGATTTTGACACTATATTTTTAGTTTTTGCAATTAAGTCATTATGTTTTCAGAAAATTGCAATCAAGTCATTATGTTTTCCAAAAAGTTGCGAAAACGACCATATGACAGGATGACAACAGGTTACCAGGTCATATGGTCAAATTTGCAATTTTTCAGAAAACATAATGACTTAATAGCAAAAATAAAACATAGTGTCCAAATCGAAAAATCTGGAAAAATTAGCGAATTTTATGCAATTTACCTTATGCAATTTATATAACTTAATCACTTTACATGCCTCATACGTGTCCAAAAAAATAAATTTGTTGTTACCTTGTTTTTCCATTTAAAATAATCAAATTTATTATCCTAAAAGTGAAATTTCAAAAAGATTTAGGATAAATGCATACGAAACCTTCTTTTACTTAAAAAAATTCTAGTTTAAACTCTTAATATTTTTGTTTCATTGAAATTAAGTTTTTTTTATTGAAAATGAGTATACATTTTTTGTTTTATTGAAAACAAGTACTTTAATTTCGAATAAGACAGCGCCTTTCTTTATTTTGTCTATTTTCACAATTTTTAGCGATTAAGTATTTCAAAAAATCTAGTGATTAAAATTATACATTTTATGTCTTCGAGTATGCAAATGCTACTACCTTGGCAGGTTGTGTTGCCAAATATTTTTTTTTTTCAATAAGAAAGTTGATGGACTCGATTGAAAAAATGGTAAAAGTATATTGAACTTTTTATCTACTTAGCTTAAAGTATCTTTGTAAATGAACGAACATCAATATAGATTTTTATAACCCATCATATAAAGACATTGTTTACATAACCAATTACCCAATAGGATATTCACACTGAGGGCATGTAAGTTAGTTGTTATTCATATTCATTTATCCTAAATCTTTTTGAAATTACATTTTTAGGACAATAAATTTGATTACTTTAAATGGAAAAGCAAGGTAACAACATTTATTTTTTTGGACACGTATCGGGCATGTAAAGTGATTAAGTTATATAAATTGCATAGGGTAAATTGCATAAAATTAGCTAACTTTTCCAGATTTTTCGATTTTGACACTATGTTTTATTTTTGCAATTAAGTTATTATGTTTTCTGAAAAATGCAAATTTGACCATATGACCTGGTAACCTGTTGCCATCCTGTCATATGGTCATTTTCACAACTTTTTGGAAAACATAATGACTTAATTGCAATTTTCTGAAAACATAATGACTTAATTGCAAAAACTAAAAATACGGTGTCAAAATCGAGAAAATTGAAAAAGTTAGTGACTTTTATGCAATTTACCTAAGTTTTATGACATATTTTTTTTTATTTTCATAAAACTGGTGTATCTCATTGTTGGTTTACCATTAACAAGCATTTTTCTAGTAGTGTTGGTATCTTGGATATAAAAATTAAAATACTATCCAAGGTACCATTGTCATCATTACCTTTCTCAAACATCCCATATATAAACCAACCAACAAACAATTAAGGCAATACAATGGGAATATACGAACAATAAGATGCATACTCTCATTCACTCTTACTCGATTCCCATAATACATAATTGTTAAATATATGTCGTTAATATTTGCAAGTTGGTTTCGTAAACTTCTCTTTCAAAGACAAAATGGAGACATGCTTTATGGTAGTGGAAAACAAGCCCCTTTTTCTTTTGGTTGGCCGCCACGTTCAGTTGTCTATTGAGCATACTATATCTACATATTATGTCTAGCTTAAGACTACACGGTATTTGGCATTGTGATGCCGTCAATATCACCGCCCGTGATGACAGCATCGAAATCTATAGGCAAACCCATGTAGGTGAAAATCTCGTCGGCATTGAATGTGATTGGTCTTTTTCTTTCTCTCTTTTTTCCTTACCATCTACACCACCCCTCACCTCTTACATCCAAAAACATTTTCCATTGGCATCCTATGTGACGCCTACATGACAGCCGATGACGACCATTTCGTAGGCAACCATACAGCTTAGCCTAATAGATCACCTCATACAAAAACACCGTTAATGAGATTCTAGTTCATGTTTAATAACGAACTTTAGCCAATAGTTGCTGGCCGGTTTACGTAGTTTAGTGTATTAAATCAAATCATGTAAAATTAGTCCCGTTTAAATAAATATAGACATGGGTTTTGGCTATATTACACCGTTCTAACTAAATTACCGAAATACGTGTATTATTTGCAATTTCAGTTTCTTCTTGCAACTAAGAACCCCAAAACTAAACGAATACCATAAAAACAAGAACCCAAAGACCGGAAAACCAATTCATTTCAATAATACCTGTAAAACCGAAACTGATAAAAACCAACACAACATTTCCCGTCTAGTATTGGTTTTAGGGAAAAACCGAACCTATCGAACTAAACTAAAACCAAGCCGACCCCTAAATTACAGTGGCACGAATGGAGAACCATTAGAAACTTTCTTGCAATTTTTATTTTCATGAACGACCCACGTAATATGAGCTACTTGGGTCTTGGATATTGGAAACGACACCATGTAATGAAGTCTTGGGAGAACACGAGTAAGAGGCCACCGGCATTCTTGAGGGGAGTATGGGTAGGGAAGATTCAGAGTTGAGTACCTGAATAACTTGTCTCATGGTCGGGCGATGAACTGGGTCAGGGTGCACGCACCATAGGCCAACGATCATCAAACGCTTGATTTCTTCTTCCTCATAAACTGACTCTAGAAGCGGATCCGCCACCTCTAGTAGAGTCCCAGTTCCATAGTTCTCCCACACCCATCCTACTAATACTATTTGGTTTACTTGAGGAGTGTCCACGATGGGTCTTCTCCCACAAGTTATTTCCAATGCAACGACACCAAAGCTAAATACATCCGATTCTCTGCTTGCCCTACCGTTTGCTATATATTCAGGAGCCATGTAACCCAAGGTTCCAGCCAACTTTGTTGTGTGTGAGGCTTTCTCATGATCAACCAACTTAGCTAACCCGAAATCACCAAGCTTTGCGTTGAAATTTGAATCTAACATCACATTGCTTGATTTGATATCTCTATGCAAAACACATTTCTCACACTCTTCATGTAGGTACAACAAAGCGGAAGCCAGGCCATGGGCAATTTTATACCTTGTGCCCCATGCCAACAAACTCTTTGCCTTAAAGAGATGCATATCTAAGCTTCCGTTCTCCATGAACTCATAAACAAGCAATAATTCGGCTTTCTCGTGACACCAACCTATGAGTTTAACTAGATTTCTGTGTCCAAGTTTGCTGATAATCTGGACTTCTGAAGCATACTCCTTGATCCCTTGTTTGGAACTCTTGGACACCCTTTTGACTGCAATATGCGTGTTCGTTTCATTCAAGAAACCTCTGTAAACCCCACCGAAACCTCCTTCACCAAGTTTTTCATCCTCGGCAAAGTCCCTTGTTGACCGTGCTAATTCTCTGTAAGAAAATTTCCTAGGCCCGGTTCCCATTTCAAATTCGCTGTTCATCCCAACATCAAGTCCTTCTTCCGCTCCCCTGCTGTTCTTCATCTTTAACAGACAGAAGGCAAGAACAGCCACAAAACTAAACAGAACAGATAATCCAACTGTTACTTTCACCACTAGTCCTGTTCTGTTTTTATGCTTTACTTCATCATGGCTTCTTCTAGGTGCAAGCCGCTGTACTGGATCTTGGCTCGGTGTGGGTGCTGGCGCATTGTTTTCGACAATTGCTAAATCAGAACTATTGAAAGCCCAAGATATCACCATATTTTTCTCGAATAAATCTCCAGTTGCAGCAGAAAACCCGAAAAAAACCCATTCCGGCAACACACTCTTGAGATCAATTATGTGATAAAGTTCCTGACGTACAACTGTATTATTATGAAAACCAGTAACAGAAACACTAAGATTTTTTGAAACAGAATCATACGTAACCCAAGCGTGACAGGCTCTCCCATCAGTTATATCGTGGAACCATTTCTGAGACGTAACTGACGCAAGAGAGTTAATGCTGATACCTACGTGAGGGCCTATCAAATAACCGCTAGAGTTTCTTGGATCCCATAACTGGTTTGCAAATGTATCGAACTCCACTGCAACAAATGGATTCATGAGAATATTTGTATAGCCGTTGATGGGAAGCCCCATCGACGAACCATTTACTATCATTGAGTTATTCCTCGTTGAGTTATTCCCCGTCAGCAAGAATGTAAGGCCATCACCATAATATGAGTGCGATTTTGAATAGATCTCGAAGGAAAAATAACTAGTGAAGCTTGCTAGCTCACCGGAGGTGTTATCCCAGAGATGAAGTGGGTTGACATATGTCGCACGTCCTCTTGTCTGGTTCCGACTTGAATCCATCTCATTCGGGGTCACTTGGAGTCCCTGGTTGGTGATATATGCATCACCCTCTAAGGTTATGTTGTACTGGTCTTGTGTACTGAGTTTTGTCATATTGAAAGTGATTGAAGCTGCATTAGGGATGCAGAGAAGAAGGAAGTACAACAGGATGCCCATGATTTATTTGGAACTTGGTTCGACAGCTGCAAACATTGTAGTTCTTTGCCATATTAGCTAGAGAATCTAAGGATGGTTGCCTGGTCAACCCGGCATCTTCGAAGAAAAACACTTATTTTGCATCGTATTTTTTATGAGATAAGGTTGTCAACTTGTTATGTGGACAACAAAGAACTAGACGAGACTCGGTGAACGTGTTTTATGCGCATATGGCGTGGCCATGGTTTTTTTTTTTTTTTTTTTTTTTTTTCATCGTATTTTTTATCACGTTATAACATGATGGGATATCTTACAGACTTTGCAAATCTCGGATAGGACCGTTTAGAAAAACATTTTCAAAAGTAGGGCTTGTTTCGTTTGGAGAAAAGGGGTGATGACCCCACCAAGTCACCAACCTAGTTACGTAATTTACAATTCTAACATTGATTTTGTTCTCTACCTTTTAATTTACATTATATATTATATTTTTATCTTTTAAAATTTATAACTTTAATTCACACACACAAACATATATATAAACTAGATACGTGTAAGTGTAAGGGCCATGCTTAGCACGGCCCATAGTGGTTTTCTTAAGAAGTTACAAAAATATGAAGGAGGAAATGAACTACAACATACTTAACTATTGCTCATTGCATTAATAGGGTAAATTTTTTAAAATATAGTGTCTTAATAAGCAAAAAGTTGAAAGTGGGATGATATATTTCTGAAGAAGATCAACAAAGGATTCGGAAACAAGAAGTTACCAAGAGCCTTAATGCCACTTCCACGTCACACAATCAATCAATTAACATACTCAATATGATGAATGGAAAATCCAAAAATGTTTAAATTGTCTTAAAATAAGGGAGAAAAAAGATAGAAAACAAGTTAACAATAACATCCTTTAATTTTTACATGACATTTGGAGAAGCAAATATAATCCAACTCTTATAACCATTGATTCCTTTAGCTCTCTACACAATCTAGCTTTTTGAAAAAGCTTTTATACCATCCAACTGCCAAAAACCATGATTTCCATCACTTGTAACTGACTTTTTTTCTTTATTTTTTGTGAAAAATGCATAACATGCTTTATTAATTAATTTACTTTTCAGTAGCCGCAAAAAAATTAGATTATGGAAACACTACTCCTTCAGAAAAGTTTGGTTGTGAATATCATTGTGGGTTAAAGCTTGGCATGCCCATAATGATATTCACAACCAAACTTTTCTGAAGGAGTAGTGTTTCCATAATCTAATTTTTTTGCGGCTACTGAAAAGTAAATTAATTAATAAAGCATGTTATGCATTTTTCACAAAAAATAAAGAAAAAAAGTCAGTTACAAGTGTTCAGCTTTTCATTTTTACTTACAAAATACATACCCTTTAAAATTCAACAAAGTAATACATTTATAAAGGCATGACCTAGTAGCGTAAAGATTGTAAATATCTTTAATGCCGGAAAAAATTGGTTTTTTTTTCTTTCCTATAAACCCCCCACAAAGAAAAAGATTAACGCCAAAACTGTTGTTCTATTACCAAGCAATGAAACTAATACCAAGCAATGAAACTAATAGAGATTGAATTTCCCTGCCTTCTCATTTCCAATCGATCATCGTACAAATATACACAGGAATATCCCTATAATTCGGGAATATTTACCTACCAAACATAATACCAAAACTACCAAAAGATAAATACAAATACAAACAAATATATCTATATCTATCGCTAATAGCCCCCCTCAGTCGGAGCTGGAGGAGGTCGTATGCTCAGACTGGATCTGAAGTCTAAGAATAGCTGACGTGGTAGACCTTATGTAAAAATATCTGCATATTGGTAGGCTGATGGCACATGAAGAACACGCACTTGACCAATAGCGACTTTATCGCGAACAAAATGAATATCCATCTCAATGTGTTTTGTGCGTTGGTGCTGAACCAGATTGCCGGACAGATAAACAGCAGAAACCTTGTCGCAGTAAACCAAAGTGGCTGTCTTTAATGGTGTCTGCAATTCCAAAAGAATGATTCGCAGCCAACAAGATTCAGCAACAACGTTGACTACCCCCCCCTAAGTATTCGGCTTCTGCACTTGAGCGGGACAAAGTAGGTTGCCGTTTAGCGGACTAAGATATTAAATTATCTCCCAAGAAAACACAATAGCCGGAAGTAGATCTTCGAGTGTCGGAACATCCACCTCGATCCGCGTCGGTGTAGGCGATTAGTTGGGATGGGGTTGCGGAACAGAGTTGAAGCCTGAGTTGAGGAGTACCTTGAAGATAGTGAGTAATCCGCTTTAGTGCATTGAGATGTGGTTCACGTGGCGCATGCATGAAAAGACAAATTTGCTGAACAGCGTAAGCAATAGCTGGCCGAGTAAACGTCAGGTATTGAAGGGTTCCTGCTAACCGGCGATAACTGGTGGGATCGACCACAGGGTTACCGGCCGAAGCGCTCAATTTGGAGTTGGTGTCCGCGGGGGGTAGCGACCGGTTTGCAGTTTTCCATCTTGGCTCGCTTGATGATTTGATTGGTGTGTTTTGGTTGAGATAAGAACATTCCACCTTTGGAATAAGTAACTGAAATACCCTAAGAAATATGTTAGCTTACCTAAATCATTCATGTCGAATTCAGATTTGAGGGAAGCAATGATGTCGGCCTTGAGCTTAGGAGAAGATGCAATAATAATGATATCACCCACATATACGAGGAGATAGGCGCACTCTTGTTACCTGTGAAGAACAAAGAGAGAGTTGTCGCTTATACTTTATCGAAATCTGATGCTAATAAGGTATGTGGCAAACTGTTGATACCAAGCCCGAGGAGCTTGTTTGAGCCCATATAGGGATTTGCGAAGCTTGGAAACATAACATGGGAAATGTCGATCGGTGAAACCGGGAGGTTGATGCATATAAACCGTTTCTTGGAGATGACCGTAGAGAAACGCCTTTTTAACATCGAGTTGATGGATAGGCCAGTGGCGGCTGAGCGCAAGGCTTAAGACAGTGCGTATATTAGCAGGTTTAACAACCTGGCTGAAAGTTTCATTACAATCGATACCCACCTCTTGATATTTACTGTTAAAAACCAAACAGGCCTTGTATCTGTCAAGAGTACCATCAGATTTGAATTTGTGCCGGAAAATCCAATAACACCCAATCACATTAGAATCACGCGGACGAGGAACTAAATCCCATGTATTTTGTTTAAGTGAAGCATTACATTCCGTAGCCATGGCACTATTCCAGTTTGGATCAAGGAGAGTAGATTTAGGATTAATGGGAATGGGAGCTAGAAAGAGTAGCGGAATGAAGAGCATATTTGGGATTGGATTTGAATATAGCGTTATGGGATCGGGTATGGATGGTATTGGGAGGGGCGGCTTGGCTTGGCGGGGTGGGGGAGTTGTTATGGGAGGCCATGGAGGAGGTATGCTCGGGGGGTCGGGTAGCTGATGAGAAATAGGCAGACAAATAAACTTATACTCTTAAGTTTACATGCAATCTAAAGGATCTATGTTTTCTCAATTTGAATCTATAACTAAGACCCCTAAGGCAAAATCGATTTCTAAAAGATGAATCAGAACTACTAACATTTAGTTGCTTTCGTTGGAAGCAAGCACCACAAGCGTCGTGCCTCAAATGGTTCACACCCAAAACTAGCAACCAGGAAAAACAACAGAGAGAGGGGAGGAGTTCTGTGAAGGTGGCGCAGAAAATGGGGATCCAGGGGTCCCTATTAATAGCCTCAAAGGTTTAGCAGATAAGCCTTACAGATAAGCCTTATTTGAATTAAACAAGATAAACCTTTTTATCTTAAATTCAAACCCTTATTTATCTAATATATATTTCTAAAATTATAAGGATAGATA
Source organism: Cichorium intybus (assembly GCA_023525715.1). Lineage (NCBI taxonomy): Eukaryota > Viridiplantae > Streptophyta > Magnoliopsida > Asterales > Asteraceae > Cichorium > Cichorium intybus. The sequence continues at coordinate 96,108,194 of CM042010.1, read as the reverse complement.
TCCTTAAAATTTCCTTCACCACACACACACACACACACACATATATATATATATATATATATATATATATATATATATATATATATATATATATATATATATATATATATATATATATATATATATATATATATATATATATATATATATATATATATATATATATATATATATATAATTATCTATTGCCCAACTATTGAACAATTGCAATTCATCACCTACACTTTTAATTAATCCAATTAATCCTAAAATTAATTCCAATTAATTTTTGATTAATTATTAATTAAATATTAGTATTTCTAATTAATATATTATCCTCATAATATATTAATAAACTATTTACCTTGATCTATTAATCATATAATAAGTTTACCTCTCTCTCTGAAAGTTATCCTGTCCAATTGCTAACATTGAGGGTAACCCAAAAGGACTGTGCTACTCTAACCTAGTCAGTTACGCGTCCTAAGATAAGTGATCATATGATCCTCCGTTCCACAAGATAGCATTCGGAAATGAGACATGGATTAGAATCAATGTCATTGTCCAACACTTTGTTTCCCGATTTCCGATTTGTGATGATATAGGACTAATTGAACACATCAATTCAGTCCTGGCAGGGCCCAACACTATAAGTCAACACCAAATCACCAAGGGGCCCAAAGATATCGCTTTTCCCGTTAGGGTAAAAGGAACGAATAAACTTTGACTCATATGCTTGTATCATTTACTCATCAAATTGCGCACAACAATACATTTTATGACATCGAGTTACCGATGCATTTACTCATTATCAATGTACAACCGACTTGTAAATTACAACTCATATTTCTCCGTTTCAAGATCATAAGATATTATCGTCTCAAAATTACTCGTGATAGAATCCATGAAGCAGTTCTCTGAGTGTGGGTTTGTCCAATACTCAAATCCTCATTTCTAAGTACTCATGAACATTGCAGCAACACTATTGCTATGTCTAACTCCTTAGACAATCTACAATTCAATTCATGACAGTCTTGATTCACTACTCACTTCCAATAGTATGAACGACTGTGGACCTTTGAATAATCATATTATTCGGGAAGTAAAACATGCAAAATGAACCGCAAAGTTGGAATGATTTGACAGGTAGCTACTACTGCTTATTATCATGTCTCCACGAGATAATCACCGAATCAGATCTAATGAAACAGAAAGTTGAAAAGATCTGACAGGTAGCCACTCCTACTTATTACCAAGTCTCCACGAGGTAATCACCAAATCAGATCTGTTATAATATTGTAATGTGTTTCTTGGTTTCTTTTAAACTTACAATTAAGATTTTATATGTCCATATACCCAAAATGACCTTCACTATGGCTATGTATCCAAAATTTCCTTCGTTTGTCTACGATACACATCATTGTAGATAATCTGATCGGACACCTTCCGATGATATCTCAATATGTCATATTGTTTTTCTCTCCTAACTCCATTCCAAAAACGGTGGTGTGTATTGTGACTTTCATGGTGTGAAGAGGGGTAGATATGCTTTTATCAACTTCAGTCTCTATGAAATTCCTAGATCTGTGAGATTCATTGACCGAGGTCAATGGCATGTTAATCTCGGATTATGCTTTTCCATTTGTGACTGGGATGCCAAGGATTACAAACAAGATGTGAATAACCATGCAAATGTTCTTGATAACCTCAATGTCATTTATCATCTCAATTGATGTGTCAGTAAACCACACACGCTCCATCAACAATGATAGTTTATGAGATACCCATTACCACTCTTTATGAGTCCCCGTTAGTGTGTCGGTAAACCACACACGCTCCACTAACGTCTCATAAAGTGTAATGTGCAATTTCATGGGTTAGCATACTTTTCACATTTTTCCTAAAGTAACTAGATTTGGGATTTTATTAAACAGGTTCTAGTACTTTCTTTAATAGCATTATACTTTTAAAGAGATTAAGTTGTCCTATCAAATCCATTCTGCTAACGACCCTCCACCAATCAAGGAAGCGGTGGGTGAGAGTGGACACCCATTCAACCACCATTTTATAGGCAGTTTCCTTATACCCCCTTATAGATCGGCTTCATGAACGAAGCATACTAGCGATTTGATTGACCAATTCTTATACATATAAATATTAACTCTTAATAATAATATATAAGATGTATTTTAAACCTTTTAAAATATTTGGTTTATCTATTTTAAATTTTTCGAATTAAACAATTTAATTTAAATTTAAATTTAAACCTAAATTGATTTAATCTTTATCCTTTAATTAACAATTAATTAAATTAATTAAATCAGATGAGGATTATCTAATTAAATTAATCAAATAATTTAATCCTAATCCATACCGACTAAATTTCGAAAAAACAAAGGGTATAGGGTTATCTATTTATTAATTAATCATAAATACCAAAAATAGAAAACCCTAAAATAAGCTATGAAAAAATCAAAAATAGGGGTGAGGCTAGGGTTTCTAAAACCCTAGCCCAAAATCGAAAATAATGAGGCATTAGGGTTAAATTTCAATAGAAAACAAGCCAATAAGCTCTAATACCATTGATGGGAAATAGGCAGACAAAGAAACGTATACTCTTAAGTTCACATGCAACCTAAAGGATCTATGTTTTCTCTATTTGAATCTATAACTAAGAACCTTAAGGCAAAATCGATTTCTAAAAGATGAATAAGAACTACTAACCTTTAGTTGCTTTCGTTGGAAGCAAGCCCCACAAGAGTCGTGCCTCAAATGGTTCACACCAAAAACTAGCAAGCAGGCAAAACAATAGAGAGAGGGGAGGAGTTCTGTGAAGGTGGTGCAGAAAATGGGGATCCAGGGGTCCCTATTTATAGCCTCAATGGTTTAGCAGATAAACCTTATTTGAATTTAAACTAGATAAACCTTTTATCTTAAATTCAAACCCTTATTTATCTAATATATTTTTGAAAATGATAAGGATAAACATCCTTAAAATTTTGTTCACCACACACACACGCACGCACGCATGCACGCACACACACACACACACACATACATACATATACTATAATTATCTATTGCCCAACTATTGAACAATTATAATTCATCCCCTGTACTTTTAATTAATCCAATCAATCCCAAAACTAATTCCAATTAATTACTAATTAAATATTACTACTTCTAATTAATATATTATCCTCATAATATCTTAATAAACTATTTATCTTGATCTATTAATCATATAATAAATAAACCACTCTCTCTCTCTCGAAAAGTTATCATGTCCAATTGCTAGCGTTGAGGGCAACCGAAAAGGACTGTGCTACTATTAATCAAGTATATACCAATTATAGTCATGGCTTAGACACCTAATCTAACAGAGTGGGGGAGGGGGTGTTGGAAATATTTGGGGAGGATATAGGTGTAGGAGTGGGTTGGGTAATGTGATTGAGGGGGTTGAGGTAGGGAGAAGTAGGAATATCTGCTAGAAAATCATACGAGGAAGAAGGGTAGGCAAAGTGGTTTTGGTATGGAAAGGTGGTTTCGGTGACGGTGACATAGCGGGAAACAATGGGTTTGTTGTTGGAAAGAGTATGGCAAAGGTAGCTGATCGGGCCATTTGGTTTAATGTAATACCTGATTAACATGATAAATTAAGCTTTGTTTAACCAAGAATGGCCCTACTTTTGATGGAATTGAGTGAAATACATGCATGGATTTAAAAATGGGCATTTTGGCGAAAACTATGCATTAAACGGACACCGGAAGCGGAAGAAAAAGCTCAGCGGAACTCTACGCCATTTTAAAGAGAAAAACAAAGCCAAGAGGTTGGGAAAGCCCGTCAGCGTCCTAGGTGGCGTCTGGGACGCTGGCCTAGGAAGCCCGGCGTTTTTGGGACGTCTCGTCGTGGAACGCTGCTCGTAGTAAGAGTCGAAGAAATACACAGAGCGTCCCAGGGGAGTCTAGGACGATGGCCTAGGACACCGCCGCCTAGAATGCCCTAAATTGCTTTATTTAAGCCACTTTATTAAATGGAACCTTTTCCCATCGACCCAAGGCAGCCTCCAGATGATTTTCACAAGGTTTTGTTGCTTTTCCAAGGCCAAAAACATCCCCAAATCAAATTCCAATAATCCCAAACTCAAATCAAACCTCTTTTGCATCAAGATCAAGCCACAATTACTGAAGTTTTAAAGATCCAGCCATGTCCAACATCTACAACACAGTGTTTGCATCAATCCCGATCATGAGTAGCTAAATCATCCCGTGATCACAACCAGGAGTAGGTTTTGATTTCCTTTTCCAGTATTGTATTTAGATTTGAACATTTTAGATTCATGAACACAGTGTTTGGATTATTTTCTTGTAAATCATATGACTAGATTTCCAATACTTGTTCTTAAATTGTTGTTTGACTGAGTGTAAGACAATTCTATTGTGATCTTCTCCACTGTGCCAAATCATCCACAGCGGTATGTAGGACGGAGGGTGCGGATTTTACATAGCTGATCCCAGATTTAGTCAGTGATAGTACTCTTATGTCTATGTAATCTGAATGAACGCAAAATTAGTAGAATTTGATATAATACATTGTTTAGGAATAAAAACTGAAATCGGGAGTGATCACTTTTTTCTCTGATTGAATTAAACCTTTTTTGTAGTATTTGTTTGCCTAAATTTCTTTACCTTTAAGTCTGTTAGAACTAGATTGTTAACCATAAGCTCCTCATGGATTCGACCCTTACTTGCCCTAGCTATTTAGTGCGTTTAAGGTTTATTTTTTATTGCATCAACGACTGCGATCAAAATTTTGCGCCGTTGCCGGGGAGCTATTGCGCTTATCAACCTAGTTCCTTTTCTAATTTAATTTTGTTCCTTTTTACGCATTTTTGTTCGTGTTTTGTCTTTTTTGGTTCAACGAGTTGTATGTGCACTCGTAGTTCGGCACATTCATCTCCATTGATTTTCAATCCAGAAATTGAAAGGCCTCTCATTAGGAGACGTTCTCGTGGGAGATGTTCAAACAATCCAGTCAAAGAAGAAATTGTTGAAGAAACAGTTAAACCGATGGCGCAACGAAGGACCATGGGTGAATTTTCCCTACCCTCTCTTGACGGGACTCAATCATGCATTCACCGACCAACATTTGGGGCGGCAAACTTTGAGATCAAGACGCATGGCATTTAGATGGTGCAAAACAGTGCTCAATTCGATGGGTTACCGGATAGTGATCCCAACACGCACATCACGAGTTTCTTGGATATTTGTGATATGTTCATAATTGACAGGTGTAACACCATGATACTTTTGATAAGTATTAATATGTTAATCATAGTGTATTCATGATTTAATATGGTGTTCTAAGTATTAGAAAGCTAATACTAGAAAAAGGGTAATTTGGTCAATTTACCATAAAAGGGTAATTTGGTCATTTGACCATGGGAAGGACCAAATATGTTACAATATTGTTTGCTTGTGGCAAAAGTATAAGAAAAGAAAGTTTTATTGTGATAAAATTTGATTATAGTGCCAAAAGTTCAAGAAAATGAACTTAGGGACTAAATTTGTAAAGTTTGGAAGTATAAATAGGAGAGTTGACTCTCCTATGTGTGGCTGGACATTTCAGAGCTTACGGGAAGAAATTTTGATGAGTGATTTCTGGAGTTCTCAAGAGTTGAGGCAAGGAATCATAAATAAAGCTTGGAATTGAAGATTTCCAAATAAATAAGGTTAGTAATTACCTTTTTAACTAAGTTCTTGAAGGTGTTCTTGGTGGGTTTTCTTGGGATGAACTGGAAACTGAATTCCAGTCATAATCCAAGTGGTTTTGTATGATTATAAGTAGTAAACATATTGGTGTTGTAAGAACACATATTAAATTGAAAGTATGTTGCTATTTTTGAAGATTGACAATTTTGATCAAGAACCCTAGATTACGAGTTCTTGTGATTAACCTGGTTTTAATGGTTAATAATGACTTCTAGATGTTATTTTAGTTAAACCAAATCAGTAGAAGTGATTAATTTTGAAGAATTTCGGTTTTTGGACCAAAATGTCAAAAACGGGAATTGTTGGAAAATGTTTGAAATATATGATTTTTATGGGTTAAAACCAGATGTTAATGAAGGGTTTTGGTCCTGGAACAATTCCCAGTGATTAAGTCGTGCATTAAGGGCTTAACAAGAGAAAATGGGAATTTGTAGCATGAAAAACGGACAAGAGAAACTGCACAGCTGCAGATCGGGTCGCGATCAGATCGGGTCGCGATCCACATGGGGATCGGGTCGCGATCCAGCGGCTGCATGAAAATGAGCAGATTTGCTCCTACCTTCTGTTAAGCCTTGGTCCAATTTTGGGACTTTATGCTAGACTTGTCCGTTTGACCTCAAATTTTGAACATAGGTCTAATATGATGTGAAACTTCGTGGAAAATTGTCAGAATACGTATACGACCTCCCGAAAGTACTGTAGTAAAATACGTGTATTTTGGGAAAATATATAATTTAAAGAAAGATGGTAATTGAAAGTTATCATCTAGAAATGGTCCCCAATTGTATTATATTGGACTCTTGTGTAGTAGAGTCAATTGAAATGGTTGTTAACCTATTATCATTTGGTATATAAATGAATATATAAGTACGGGATAAATGGTTGTGGTGTAAGCAAAGGCAAGAAACAACCGGAACTAAATGCAGCTAGTATCCAGTTGAGTAATCTCACTGATATCATATATGATATATGATGATTGAACTGTTACAGATTGAAACTGCTTTGGGGGAGAAAATTGACAGTTGACAGATGCGTTGAAAAGACAATACCAGATAAGCCGTGAGTCTATGATAGACAAGAACGGAGCTGTGAGTCAATGATATGACAATATCAGATAAGCCGTGAGTCTGAGAAAGACAAGAACGAAGCTGTGAGTCAATAAATGAATAAACAATGCGACAATACCAGATAAACCGTGAGTCTATGATAGACAAGAACAGAGCTGTGAGTCAACCTTTGAAAAGGCAATACCGGATAATCCGTGAGTCATTGAGATGGCAAGAACGGAGCCGTGAGTCTAGGCAAAAGCGGGACAAACTCGTGAGCCATAAATGATTATGATATTTGACTTTAAGTCCAAATGGTGCAGTCTTTTGACTATGATACCGGGTTATTGAGCCCAGCTGGTGCGGCCTTTGGGCTATGACTTGTATATTGAAAATGTTTTGGTGCGGCTTATATAGCTATGACACATGGTGCGGCTTATATAGCCATGATATATGGTGCAGTCCATTGTGACTAAGAAACATGAGACAGAAATGGTTAGATATGATTATATGTGCAAATAACTGACGTGGTTTGATAATTACAGGTTATTATGATTCAGCCTGTAAGGCTACAAATTAGGATGTGAAATCCTAAGAGATATGTGGTTAGCCAGTAAGGTTAGGAGTTTGGATTCGATATCCAGACAGATATATGATTGTATTTTTATACATGTTATTTGCAGATACGATTACTCACTGAGCTTTTTTTTAGCTCACGTTATTTGTTAAATGTCCCTGCAGGTTAGCATGATCTTGATAAGGGACAAGATAGAGTCTGTGACTAAAGAAGTGGGACTTGTAGATGCTGTTAGTAGCAGCCCGGCTTCAAAGGAGATTACGGTATTTTATACTCTCCTTGATACACTTGTACCCGTTTTTAATAAAATATACCCCTTTTGTTATGGTTTTATGTATTGAAACCTTTGTTAAAAATGAAAATTTTTCAGGGGTGTTTTTGGTTTTAAAAGCCGGGTGTTACAACAGAGTGGAAGAAGATGCAATTCGTCTTCGACTTTTTCCATTCTCTTTACGTGGCCGAGCAAAGAGATGGTTCTCCTCATTACCAGCCGAGTCAATCACCACATGGGAGGATCTAGCCAACAAGTTACTGACAAAGTACTTCCCACCCGCCAAAACCAACATGATGATCAATGACATTATGTCATTCCAAATGGAGATGCCCCCACCGTGAACATCCACTTTGGAGACATGTTCAAACATTCTTCAATGGGTCGGATTTGCAAACTCAACAATCCATTCACGCGGCCGTCGGTGGTTCAATGAGAAACAAGACGCCTCAAGAATCCATGAGCTCATAAATGAAATGGCCATGAATGGGAATCCTGCACCGTCCTCCACTCAGAAGGGCAAGAATGTTCGTTTCGTAAACTCCACCCAATCCAATGATGTTATGGCCGAGATGCTTGCACAAATGAAGAAGTTAACAACCGAGGTGAACTAACTCAAGCAAAAGCCACAAGCCCAAGCCCGGCCCGTTTGCTCACTATGTGATGGCTCATATAGAACTAAAAATTGCAAGAAAGGGAGCATGTTTGCACACACCGATGATGAAGATGAAGATGTTGAAGAAGTGTTCTACTCTTCCGCTGACCATCTTGATTTTAAAGATGATAACCAGAATGCTTATAAACCCCCACCACAAAAAGGAAATTACAACAATCAAAACAACAATGACCGGTGAAGAAACAACAACTCAAATACGAACTGGAGGAACAACAACACAAATGCAAATTCCAATTGGAGGGGCAATAATTCCAACAACAACACAAACCAAAATCAACATCGGGGTCCACCATCAACTCAAGGCAATCAAGAAAAGCCAAACGACTCTTCAATCGACAAGAAGCTTGATCAAATGATGGAATTGATGAAGGAGGGTTTTAATCGGACCAAAGTCAACTCAAAATCCATCGCGACATTCGAGAAACAAGTTGGGCAGTTGCCGGAGCAAATGAATCAGCGACCACCGGGGAACTTTCCGGGAACTACACAAGTCAATCTGCAACATGCAAGATGATGTGTTTTCAAACATACATATAAAATACCCAGACACGGCACCAAAAACTTGGTTTGTTACGAGCGTATATATGATGTTAGCAATTGGTTTTCAAATTAGTTTTACATTTCTGAACAGGGAAATACCATGTATGAATAGAACAACACAATTATGCAAGTGTACCTAATCGGTTGTAGTATAGTAATGGTAAATCCGAGTTGTCGAACCCAAGGAAAAACGGATATTTTTAGGTCAAGAAAATCAATTATTAATTAACAATTATTCAAGCAAACAGTAATTAAAAGGGGGGGTTTAGAGAATGCATTGACTCGTGTCAAGAGACAACGCAAAAGTTTATTAAAAGCGGGAAATAGAAATATAAATTACAAAACATAAAAGTAAACATTTATACTTAGATTCGATTCAACCATCTAGTTATGTTTGATATGCTATTAGTGCAATAGATATTGAAAGTTAAATATCGATATCTAGAGTGATTAGATGTTTTGGTCCAACTACCTAATCCTATGATTATAAGGTCATTAATGGCAATGGTCATGCAATTACTTATTCCAAATAATCATGTATTGGTTTGTATCATACAAGATTCATTCGAGTTTTTGATCTCAATGGTCATGAAAATCAAAATGGTTTGTACAGATTGGTCCTCTAGTACAAACTTGCCATACACATATAAGTTTCTACCTTCGTGACTTAACCGTAGGATTTGGTCCATCACTAGTCATATCTGTCTAATGGTCATAGCACAGTTATGATAAAAGTCATATAGTCAGATTGGTCCTCTAGACTAAAATAGCTCAGCAATAAGTCCAAAAGGAAGGTTCCTTAACATATATGATAGTCAAATGAATTATGCAAGATAAAATATAAAACGTTCAATATCCGATAAATAACAATCAAATCATAACTAGATAGTATTCAAATCTAAGTAATGAATAATACAGATAACAAATATAACATGATCTGAAGAATACGGCCTAGGAAATCATAGTAGAATGCTAAACATATATAAAGCAAACCGAATGAAGTCCCGACCGAACATTCTTCAAGCTCTCGATTCCATACGCACCGTACCGTCTCCTCCTTGATTCTAGAGTTTACAGAGACTGATATGAGAGGAATAGAGAATGTATTTCTCTAGGTGTTGGTGTAGGTGTGTCTCAAACAACAAGAGAAGGCCTCTATTTATAGTTGTTGTCCAGACACAATCGCGTCGCGATGATCTGTAGGTCGCGTCGCGATCTCGTTCGTAATGCTCTTTTGTGCTGGCCACTATCCCGATGAGTGGACTGTGGTTGGTGGGTCGGGTCGCGATCCATAAGGAGATCGGGTCGCGATCTCGTCGGGTCGCCAAATTTTCTTCGTGTCGCGATCGTTCCATGAGCACGTCATCACCGTGACCTCTCTTGTCGCGTCGCGACCCTATAGGGGATCGCGTCGCGATCTGTGCTGATGCTGCCTTCAACTTCTTTTGTTCACTTTTAGGCTCGTATTCAGCTCCTTCTTTACCTGCAAAGCCATTTTTTCTGTGTTTTGGTAATTTTAACGTATAAGTACGTTTTATCTTGATATCAACCATAAACACGTGTTTAGGCACTCGATATTGCCCGAAATATATGTATAAATGAGGCAATATCAAAATACCCTACACTTGGACTTTGCTTGTCCTCAAGCAAACTACAATTTAAAACCAATCTGAGAAACTTGATGTCCAAACAACTTTCCATACGCTATCACAGATCTAGTGTTTATTACCGATGTTAAGAATAATGAATTAAGAATAAACATAGTAGATTATACCTAGCCCTATGTACATATTTCTAACTTTTCAAAACTTTACACAAACTCTCTTTCTATAAACGACAAGTTTTTAGATTGATAAATACTTATTTTTACATAACATCGAATACACCCTTTAAAGATTCTTCCATCTCAAGACTTTTTGTCGAATTTCCCATATTTAAAATAAAAATCACGCTGGACTAAATTTATCAAGTTAAGTTATTATTTCCATTTTTCCGCACCTTTGAAACTCGTGACTTTCGATGGAACTCTTGATTACAAATTTTCGACTCAAGACTGTACAGAGTCTACTAATTCAAATTCCAAAGGCCACTAAGGAAATTCCGTGACTTTCGATGACACCCATGTAGCGAGCTTTCGACAATATTATCCCAAACCAGTTGGTTTTAGGTAATAAGGTGCATAAATGCATGAAGGCCACCCATTTTATGTCTACTTGCTCGAATGTCAAAGGCCACTGATTGAATTTTCCTTTCTGAGTCTCAATCTTATGGTATAACATTACTTGACTTCTGCTTTTTAGCACATCAAATTTCTTGAGAATTTTTCTCATTTTAAGTTCATTTATCGAGGCTTATTTTCCTCAATTTAGTAACAGCATATAATTTGTGCATTTTGCAAGTAGGGAAACTGACTCAATCTGTTTTGGCAAAAACTCAGTTTTAACAACTGATAAATTTTCAACGGGTCTATTTCATTATTTATGCAAAATATTTTGCAACTACCAAGCTGAAAACTTGTCATCTATAGAACTAAATTTTATATAAAACAATAAAAAACTAAAAATACATACATAAAATTAAATGTAACCTATGAATTTATTTTCAAAACATTTTTCTTAACAATTATCTTTTTAGCGTTCAATTTTGGAATAGATGTTTAAGATAAAAAATTTAAATTGGCTCAGTTAATTATTGCAGTATGACGCTCTTACCCTACACTTATTTTATACAATAATTTTATTGTATAAATAATTCAAAACAGTAAATGGAGCTAAATGGAACAGACTCCCCTTGGGTACCGGTAGACGTCATATATGAGGCTCTTTCCACACAAAAGAATTCGTTGAATATGCTGCCAGCATTGAATCTTAGCAAATCTGCATACACATCACTCAGACAAATATTATTCACACAAATAAACACACAAAAATTAAATCAAAAAAATAAAAGTAATAACAATAAAAGAAAAATATCACTCATTTTGTGCTCCCTTAAGTTTCAAAGCCGTGGCTACTGGATTGCGGTTGTGGTGTGTTGTCCTGGCTGTGCGACTTTTGACCGTCGTCAGTATCACTGCCTCCACTGTAAAAAGCGTCCCCCTTCTCAGTAGTGGCTGATTTTTAGCCTGAAAAACATTGTATCATTATGTACGACCAGCATCTGCCTCGGGTGTTTACGCGTCATGCCTGTCACGTAAATTGAAGTTGTCTCTTTCTCAACGCGATCCGGATTATCGACGCGTCACGTCCGGATGGCATACACGTCGCATTGCGTGAGCAGTAAAGACTTCAAAGTTTTGTCACTTCATTTTTCCCGAAATACTCACCCCACACTTAAAATATGGTTAAGGTGTGCAAATATCTATTTTTATGATTAGCGAAATGTCAATCAAAACAATAAAAATACATAATACACAAAAACAAATTTACAATCACACAAATATTAACTAATAATTTAATTTTCTATACAAAAAACTAAAACCGAATTCCCCGGCAACGGCGCCAAAAACTTGATGTGTTTTCAAACATACATATAAAATACCCAGAAACGGCACCAAAAACTTGGTTTGTTACGAGCGTATATATGATATTAGCAATTGGTTTTCAAATTAGTTTTACATTTCTGAATAGGGAAATACCATGTATGAATAGAACAACACAATTAGGCAAGTGTACCTAATCGGTTGTAGTATAGTAATGGTAAATCCGAGTTGTCGAACCCAAGGAAAAACGGATATTTTTAGGTCAAGAAAATCAATTATTAATTAACAATTATTCAAGCAAACAGTAATTAAAAGGGGGGGGGTTTAGAGAATGCATTGACTCGTGTCAAGAGACAACGCAAAAGTTTATTAAAAGCGGGAAATAGAAATATAAATTACAAAACATAAAAGTAAACATTTATACTTAGATTCGATTCAACCATCTAGTTATGTTTGATAAGCTATTAGTGCAATAGATATTGAAAGTTAAATATCGATTTCTAGAGTGATTAGATGTTTTGGTCCAACTACCTAATCCTATGATTAGAAGGTCATTAATGGCAATGGTCATGCAATTACTTATTCCAAATAATCATGTATTGGTTCGTATCATACAAGATTCATTCGAGTTTTTGATCTCAATGGTCATGAAAATCAAAATGGTTTGTACAGATTGGTCCTCTAGTACAAACTTGCCATACACATATAAGTTTCTACCTTCGTGACTTAACCCTAGGATTTGGTCCATCACTAGTCATATCTGTCTAATGGTCATAGCACAGTTATGATAAAAGTCATATAGTCAGATTGGTCCTCTAGACTAAAATAGCTCAGCAATAAGTCCAAAAGGAAGGTTCCTTAACATATATGATAGTCAAATGAATTATGCAAGATAAAATATAAAACGTTCAATATCCGATAAATAACAATCAAATCATAAGTAGATAGTATTCAAATCTAAGTAATGAATAATACAGATAACAAATATAACATGATCTGAAGAATACGGCCTAGGAAATCATAGTAGAATGCTAAACATATATAAAGCAAATCGAATGAAGTCCCGGCCGAACATTTTTCAAGCTCTCGATTCCATACGCACCGTACCGTCTCCTCCTTGATTCTAGAGTTTACAGAGACTGATATGAGAGGAATAGAGAATGTATTTCTTTAGGTTTTGGTATAGGTGTGTCTCAAACAACAAGAGAAGGCCTCTATTTATAGTTGCTGTCCAGACACAATCGCGTCGCGATGATCTCTAGGTCGCGTCGCGATCTCGTTTGTAATGCTCTTTTGTGCTGGCCACTATCCCGATGAGTGGACAGTGGTTGGTGGGTCGGGTCTCGATCCATAAGGAGACCGGGTCGCGATCTCGTCGGGTCGCTATATTTTCTTCGTGTCGCGATCGTTCCATCAGCACGTCATCACCGTGACCTCTCTTGTCGCGTCGCGACCCTATAGGGGATCGCGTCGCGATCTGTGCTGATGCTGCCTTCAACTTCTTTTGTTCACTTTTAGGCTCGTATTCAGCTCCTTCTTTACCTGCAAAGCCATTTTTCCTGTGTTTTGGTGATTTTAACGTATAAGTACATTTTATCTTGATATCATACCATAAACACGTGTTTAGGCACTCGATATTGCCCAAAATATATGTATAAATGAGGTAATATCACAAGAGCTTCAACAAGCAACTCAAATCAGTCACACGTCAATGAGGTAAGAATTCTGTGTAATGGAAAAACTTTTGATAATAATGTGCATAAGCCTACACCACCCGATGATGAAGTGGTGGTGGAGGATTATGTATCTTCTGATGATGAATTAGAAAATCATGAAAGTGTGAAAAAATTCAATAGTTGCTAGTGAAAAAATGCATCAAAAGCCAAACTTAAAGGAAAAATGCATGAATCGGATGAGCCTAAAGTTAGGGAGGGGTCTGTGGAGGCTGCTACCACCCCCTATCCAACAGCTTTAGAAAAACCTGAAAAGCCTCTTTTTGGAAAAAAAAATGGGCCTCAATCGGATAATATTTGGGAAACTTTTAGTCAAGTAAAATTTAATCTCCCACTTATCGATGTGATTAAGCAAATTCCGGCTTATGCAAAATTCCTTAAATATTTTTGCACACACAAAAGACGACATCGAATCCCCACAAAGGGCAATAGCACAGCACATCTTAGTGCTGCGTTTTTGGGGTCTCTTCCACCCAAGCTCAAAGATCTCGGAGCACCCTTGATCGCTTTTTAAATTGGAAACATTAAAATAAAAAGGGGGCTTCTTGATCTTGGAGCCAGTATCAACGTTCTTCCGGGAAGTTTGTATGACAAATATGAGTTTGGTCCTTTACAACCCACCGTTTTTTCTATTGCTATGGCTGATTTGTCACTCAAACTCCCTAGAGGAATTTTGATGGATGTCATTGTTAAAGTGGGAGATTTCTACTATCCCTTTGATTTTGTTGTCATCAATTCGGATACGTAATCCAAGGACAAACAACAAAATTTCATTCTTGGTCGTCCCTTTTTGGCCACTATCAATGCCCAAATCAGTATACGAGACGCTGCAATTGATGTGACTTTTGGCAACCGCAAGTTGAATCCAAACATGCACGAAGTTGTCAAGAAAGAAGTTTTGAAGTGGTTGGATGCCGGAATCGTGTACCCAATATCCGACAGCACTTGGGTTAGCCCAACCCAAAGCGTTCCCAAAAAGGTTGGCATCACGATTGTAGAGATGGAAAACGGTGAAAAGGTTACCACCCGGCCGGTAACCGGGTGGAGAGTTTGTATTGATTACCGCCAATTAAACGCGGCTACTTCACATGACCATTTTCCTTTACCGTTTATTGATCAAATTATAGAAAAATTGTCCGGTCACAAATTTTACTGTTTTCTTGATGGATATTCTGGTTACAACCAAATAGCTATTCACCCTGAGGACCAAGCTAAGACAACATTCACATGCCCTTATGGTACTTTTGCTTTTCGGTGAATGCCATTTGGGTTATGTAATGCCTCGGCCACTTTTCAAAGGCTTATGACATGTATTTTTTCAGATATGGTCGGGGAGTCCTCAGAAATTTTTATGGACGATTTTTCTATATTTGGATCTGATTTTGATTCTTGTCTCCATCGACTTGAAAGAGTTTTAAAACATTGCACGGAGACAAATTTGGTATTGAGTTGGGAAAAAAGTCATTTTATGGTCAAGAAATGGGTTGTACTTGCACATCTTGTTTCTGAAAAAGGTTTTGAAGTTGACCGCGCCAAAGTACAACTCATTGCTTCGTTAGCACCCCCACCATTGTCAAAGGCATGCGCTCTTTTCTAGGCACGCCAGGTTTTATAGACGATTCATCAAAGATTTTAGTGCGATTTCTAAACCTTTATGCAATTTTCTTTTAAAAGATGCACCTCTTTTTTATGAATCATGTCTAAAATCCTTCGAAATTTTGAAAAGACAACTTTCTCAAGCACCAATTTGCAATCACCTGATTGGTCTCAACCGTTTGAAATTATGTGTGATGCAAGTGATTACACGGTTGGTGTTGTTTTGGGACAACGGGTGAATAAAAAGCCTGTTGTAATATCTTATGCAAGCAAAACTTTTTCTGATGCTGAATTGAATTATACAACTACTGAAAAAGAGTTGCTTGGGGTTATCTTTTCGTTAGATAAGTTTTGTTCATATGTTTGGGGGTTAAAGGTTGTTGTCTTTTCGGACCATAGCGCCTTACAGCATCTTATGGAAAAGAAAGAGGCAAAACTGAGACTTATTCGTTGGATCTTGCTATTACAAGAATTTGATTTAGAAATTAAAGACAAAAAAGGTTCAGAAAATGTAGTAGCAGATCATCTTTCACTACTCCCCATTCATGTGAATAATACTTCAAAAGATGAAATTCGGGACTCTTTCCCGGATGAACAACTGTTTTCTATAAATAAAGTGTCATGGTTTGCTAACTATGTTAATTATTTGACAGTTGGAAAAATGCCTGAGCATTGGACGAAGCAACAACAAAAGCATTTTTTAGCACATGCTAGGCGGTTCATATGGGATGATCCGGATTTGTTCAAAGTGGATCCTGACCAGATGATTAGAAGATGCATACCTGATCACGAGATTCTAGATTTACTTTGCACACTGCCATTCTAACGCTTGTGGTGGCCACTTTAGTGCCAAAAAGACGGGTCATCGGGTTTTGGATTCCGGCTTCTTTTGGCCCACAATTTTTAAAGATGCTCGTAACTTTCTTAAATCTTGCATCAAGTGCCAACAAGTTGGGGGGGATCTCAAAAAGAGACCAAATGCCATTAAACCCCATCTTGGTGGTCGAAATTTTCGATGTGTGGGGAATCGACTTTATGGGTCCTTTTCCCACCTCTTTCGGTAATCTCTATATTTTGGTGGCTGTGGACTATGTCTCAAAGTGGTTTGAAGTCGAGGCCACCAAAACCAATGATCACCATGTTGTTTGTAAGTTTGTGAAAAAAAAATAGTTTTGCTAGACATGGCATCCCCTATGTGATCATTAGTGATGGGGGTTCGCATTTTAAGAATTTCAAGTTTGGCAAACTTCTCAAACAATACGGTGTGAATCATAGAATTGCCACCCCATATCATCCCCAAACTAGTGGGCAAGTTGAAGTGTCTAATCGGAAAATCAAAGAAATTCTACAAAAAACCGTTAGATCCCACCGTAAAGATTGGTCGCTTCGATTAGACGATGCGCTTTGGGCTTATCGGACTGCTTTTAAAACTCCGATTGCCACAACTCCTTACCGACTTGTTTATGGGAAAGGGTATCATTTACCGGTTGAGTTAGCACACCGAGCTTTGTGGGCCATTAAAGAAGTCAATCTGGAATATGACCGTGTGGGTAAGGAACGAAAGCTACAATTGAGCGAACTCGAAGAACTTCGGGATGAAGCGTACAACAGTGCGGTCACATACAAGTCCAAGATGAAAGCATTCCACGACGCAAAACTAAAAGTGAAAAAGGACAAAGAGTGTGGCTTTTCAATTCATGTTTAAAGCTTTTTCCCATTAAATTAAAAAGCAAATGGTCGGGAACTTTCGAGATAGTCAAAGTCGCGCCTCACGGAGCCATTGAAATCAAAGACGAAAAAGGCGGAGAACCATTCATGGTAAACGGGCATCGTCTCAAGCCATATATTTCATCCGCCACACGCTACGAGGTACACATCGAACGAGTTGATTTTCTAGAAGAACCCGTATGCGTCACTTAGTCTTTGCTCCTAGGTAACTCGTCTGGCTGAAGACGTTAAAGTTAGCGCTTCTCCTGAGGCAACCTGTGTCTTTTTGAATTTTTGTCGTTTTTGTTTATTTTCGTGTTTTTTTTGTTTTAAATTTTTAATCGAGGATGATCCAATGTGTAAAGTTGGGGAGGGGGTGTTAAAACCCAAATTTTCGATAGTGTTGAGCAAAAACATTCAGACCCGAAAAATGCACCGCAAAAAGTCAAAAAACGGACGAAAAATACGTCGGATAGCATCCAACGTCCTATCCAGGCGTCTGGGTGCCGTGTAGAACGCAGCCAGGTCTGTACGCATTTAACTGAAAATTTTTCGCAAGCTTGAAACACTGAAAAAACGCCCAGCGTCTGGGACGCCGACGCACCTGATCTCGATTTAAACTGGAAAAAAAGCATGAAAAACTCACGAAAAAAATACCCAGCGTCCCACGCCAGCGTCTGCGACGCCGCCTGGAACGCTGGCACTGTGGGCGACGTTTTAAGCTATGTTTTAAGCCAAAAAGCTTCACATCTCTCCTCCTTTCTTCTCCAAAACGTCCCCTGCACCATTTTTGTGAATTTGAGCTTCAAAGAACACCAAATCCACACATTTTGCTTGCAAAATTCCTCCACCAAACACTAAAACAACTCACATTTTAAAGATTTCACCTAAAAATACACTCGATTTGGGGAAATTTTTCGATAAATCCGGACCTAGGGTTTTGAAGTTTTTGATTTTTTGTGTTGTTTGTGTCAATACATTGCTTTCTCCACTTAGCTACACCAAGAATCCAAGGTATGTGCTTCTGATTTCCAAGCTTTGTTGGTAAATTTCGATTTTTTTGGTGTGTTACTGTTCATGGCCGAAAATGGCATGTATAGGTTGATTTAGTGCCTGAAATTTTGAAGTATTGTTGGGTTTTGCTAGTACAAGGTTCCTATGTAGTTAGTTTTTACAGATTTCATATTTTGTGTGATCAAAATATTTTACGCGAAACTGTCTGAAATTTGAAAATTCTGAAAAACTGCAGCTATGGTTTTGATCTTTTGAAATGTTGTTAGTTATGATGTTTAGAACATATGTTGTTGATCACAAAAATTTTAGACTATTAAAAGTTGCACTGAAACAACAATTTGGAATTTATCAGTACAAATTTTGTTTTTACTGCCCGCTGTTATTTGCAAATATGGAAATTTTTTTATCTGGTGGGAAAACATGGAATTAACAGGTTTAATGACAAATTTTGGACTGTTGTGAATATTTTGTTGTGTATGAACCATTTTGCCAAGTGACTAAAACGTATTATTATGTGTGACATTTAAAAATGTTTAATGGCAAAAAGTTTTGTTGTTTTTGGTAATTGTATAGATGCCGCCTAGACAAAGCACTAGGAGAAATGTCAGGGGAAGAACTGCAACTGCTCCAGCGTCAACATCCCGAGGAACAAGGAGACAAAGAGAGCCATCCCCCGAGCCGGTCCAGTGGAATGCAAGATATGCCCGACTGAGTGAGCACCCTGAGGATATCCGACCAGCAGTATATGATGCCACCCATCCGGAGACGCACATGCAGGTGGAATGCACGATCGATCGTGACTCATTCAAAGGCTTTTACGTTACAGAGGCTTTTGATGAGTACGGATGGGCAGGGGTGCTTGACTTTGATAACCGAGCCGTACACACAGATTTGGTTAGAGAGTGGATGCGGACGCTCAGGAGGCAGAGAACGGGGGAGGAGAGAACATACAGTTGATCGGGAGCATCCAAGGGGAGCCGATCATCATGACCGTTCCGCGTATCATCTTTGCTAGAGGCTATGGGGAAATGCGGGTAACTTTGTGGATATGGCACGACTGGTGGACACAGTCTATACGAGGGGCGGGACAACCGACCACCAGGATCTGGTTCCGAGGGCGAAGGCCCTAATGCGCATCATTGAGTATAACGTCAACCCAAGGGCCAGTGATGCGGGCAAGGTGCAGACGCAGGAAGCGATAGTGCTTTATGCCTTGATGACTGGGAGGTGCATATATCGTTTGCATATAATGCTATATGCAACATTTGGTGGAGTTGACATGCGATACCGTAACACCACCCCCCACGTCTGTTTGATATCCTCGCACCTCGTTCGGGAGTTGTGAGCGAGGATCCGAGCATTTCCCCCGCCGCGTAGTTTCGAGAATGTATTGACTACATCCTTGAGTCAATACAAGAGCATCAGTTTCATCTGGCAACATGGGCGATGTATCGTCCGGGACCTTGATAACCATACGGAGTACTAGTGCCCAGGGGCAACAGGAGGACAGGGCCCCGCACCAGCAGGACGAGGCATTCACATGGACACCATAGAGGAGAGGGGATGTCTGGGGCATCTAGCTGGGATCCGAGAGCAGCATGGGATTTAGAGTCACAATTGCATGAGGAGCGGTTCGCCTCGCTTAGCAACGACGTCGCGGACCTATCTGTGATGATTAGGCGAACGCAGCTGATCTCAGAGGATACACGCGCCATTTCTGCCGCCCACATCCACGCACATGAGTTTTACACTCATGCTTCTTACCAAGGAAGCAGGCCGGATCTGATGGATATCGATCAGCCACAACAGCCATATTACCCCGCCCCACTCCATTAGCAGGAAGGCGAGCCAGCAGGATACCCACCTTCTTCAGAGTACCAGGATTACAGACCGCCGGCGAGCACGACCTCTCAGGAGGGCTTTGAGAGTCTAGCCGAGTCCATATTCGGAGTTGCCCCCCAATATCCGCAATATCCTCCACCTCCCCCACAGTGACATTAGTGAGATCCTCTCTTTTACTTTATTTTATTTTATTTTTTTAGTTTGTTTGAGTGCTTCTGTTTAGTTTTTTTGTTTTATATTTTGATGTCTTTATTTTGGATGACTTTACTTAACATTAACATTGTGTTGGATGATGATGTAGTTTTGGATCTTGATGAACTGTCCCCGAATATTTATTCCTTTTGTCCCAGTTGTGACTCTGTAAAACGAAAAATGATTGAATAAAGGGACTGGACATGAGATAGCAGGTGATGAGATAAAAGTGACATATAGCTAATGTATATTTCTATGGTTGTCTGTCCGGTTCAAGTAACCATTGGACCAAAACTGTTTTTTATCTTCAAGTTGTGAAATTGTTTTTTTCTAAAAATGTATGCTTCAAAAGTTCCTCTAGAGATACCCTATTTAAAGAGCCCTGATGGCCTTGTTCTTGAAATTTCTTGTAAAGAATCCTACTGCATTCTATGACCGCACGACCGTAGATGTCCCTATTTATGTAATCTATATTCCGCTATTCGGGTTGTTGCGTACCTGGAGCCTGGTGTGTACCCCATTTCAGGTTTTCACGTCCACCAACAACTTGAATATGAATATGCCTTCGGGACTTTGATAAGTATCTTGCTAAGTAACCTGCAACCCGTAGGTTTTAACGTCCACCAACAACTTGATTGAGCCGTTTGCAGAGTGAAGAAATTTTAAGATCATTAATAGTGCTTCGCACTTCAAATAAACGGACATCCGGGCTGGCAATGGACACAGGCGTATGCAATACTAGAATGTCTACTTTTGTTTGATTGCTTGTTGTTTTATGGACTGGACCTGAATTTTGATTTCGTTGAGTCTTTCTCGGGACGAGAAAGAGATAAGTTGGGGAGGTTTGATCGTGCCATTTTGGTTTAACATAATACGTGATTAACATAATAAATTAAGCTTTGTTTAACCAAGAATGACCCTACTTTTGATGGAATTAAGTAAAATACATGTACGGATTTAAAAACAGGAATTTTGGGCGAAAACTACGCATTAAACGGACACCGGAAGCGGAAGAAAAACCTCAACGTTCCAGCAGCGTCCCAGATGCTCACCTGGAACTCTAGCTATTTTGAAGAGAAAAATGAAGACAAGAGGTTGGGAAAACCCGTTAGCGTCATGGGGGCGTCTGGGACGCTGGCCTAAGACGCCCGATGTTTTTGGGACGTCTCGTCATGGAACACTGTTCGTCGTAAGAGCTGAGGAAATACACACAGCGTCCCAAGGGAGTGGCCTCGGACGCCGCCACCTAGAATGCCCTAAATTGCCTTTGTCCTCGAATTTTTCTTCCTTTTTGTCCCGGATGTGACTCTGCAAAACGAAAGATGATTGAATAAAAGGGATTGGACATGGGATAACAGGTGATGAGATAAAAGTGACATTTTAGCTAATGTATATTTCTATGGTTGCCTGTCCGGTTCAAGTAACAATTGGACCATTTTTTATCTTCAAGTTGTTAAATTATTTTTTTCTATAAATTTATGTTTCAAAAGTTCCTCTAGAGATACCCTATTTAAAGAGCCCTGATGGCCTTGTTCTTGAAATTGCTTGTAAAGAATCCTACTGCATTATATGATCGCACGATGGTAGATGTCCCTATTTTTGTAATCTATATTCCGCTGTTCGGCTTGTTGCGTACGTGGAGACTGGTGTACCCGATTTCAGGTTTTCACGTCCACCAACAACTTGAATATGAATATGCCTTCGGGACTTTGATTAGTATCTTGCTAAGTAACCGGCAACCCGTAGGTGACCCCTCTTCGAAGCCGCGCAAAAAGGCAATACTCACTTGAAAAGTAGATTGCATATTCAGGATTTAAATTAACGATCTGTATTCATCTGTTTGAGGTTGTTGCGCATCTGGACCTGGTGTACTCCATTTTAGGTTTCACGTCCACCATCAACTTTAAATATGAAGAATGTTTAAAAGTATAAATTTAATATGGTTGTAATGTGGCAAAATGACCAATAGAAATAAAAAGAAAAACCTTAGGAATCTGGACAGAGTGCAGTTCCAAAACGAACTGACCGTACCACGTCATTGGAAAAACCGTAATGGGGAGGTAAGCTTGGTATCTTTGGAGGAATTTCTGGAAAATAGATTTTTTATTGAGCCGTTTGTAGGGTGAAGAAATTTTAATATCATTAATAGTGCTTCGCACTTCAAATAAACGGACATCCGGGCTGGCAACTGACACAAGCGTATGCAATATTGGAATGTCTACTTTTGTTTTATTGCTTGTTGTTTTATGGACTGGACCTGAATTCTGATTTCGTTGAGTGTTTCTCGGGACGAGAAAGAGATAAGTTGGGGAGGTTTGATCTGACCATTTTGGTTTAACGTAATACGTGATTAACATGACAAAATTAAGCTTTGTTTAACCAAGAATGGCCCTACTTTTGATGGAATTGAGTGAAAGACATGCAGTAATTTAAAAACGGGAATTTTGGGCGAAAACTACGCATTAAACGGACACCGAAAACGGAAGAAAAAGCTCAGCATTCCAGCAGCGTCCCAGGTAGCGTCCCAGACGCTGACCTGGAACTCTGGGCCATTTTGAAGAGAAAAAC
Source organism: Cichorium intybus (assembly GCA_023525715.1). NCBI lineage: Eukaryota > Viridiplantae > Streptophyta > Magnoliopsida > Asterales > Asteraceae > Cichorium > Cichorium intybus. The sequence goes on along the minus strand of CM042010.1, from coordinate 96,085,200 downwards.
GAAGCCAAGAGGTTGGGAAAGCCCATCAGCGTCCTAGGTGGCGTCTAGGACGCTGGCCTAGGACGCCCGGCGTTTTTGGGACGTCTCGTCGTGGAACGCTGCTCATCGTAAGAGCTGAAGGAATACACACAACATCCCAGGGGCGTCTGGGACGCTGGCCTAGGACGCCGCCGCCTAGAATGCCCTAAATTGCCTTATTTAAGCAACTAGATTTAATGGAACTTTTTCCCATCGACCCAAGGCAGCCTCCGGACGATTTTCACAAGGTTTTGGTGCTTTTCCAAGGTCCAAAACATCCCTAAATCACATTTCAATAATCCCAAACTCAAATTAAACCTCTTTTGCATCAAGATCAAGCCACAATTCCTGAAGTTTTGAAGATTCAGCCATGTCCAACATCTACAACACAGTGTTTGCATCAATCACAGTCATGAGTAGCTAAATCATCCCGTGATCACAACAGGGAGTAGGTTTTGATTTCCTTTTCCAGTATTATATTTAGATTTGAACATTTTAGATTCATGAACATAGTGTTTGGATTATTTTCTTTTAAATCATATGACTAGATTTCTAATACTTGTTCTTAAATTGTTGCTTGATTGAGTGTAAGACAATTCTATTGTGATCTTCCCCACTGTGTCGTAGGACGGAGGGTGCGGATTTTACATAGTTTGATCCCAGATTTAGTCAGTGACAGTACGGTTATGTCTATGTAATCTGAATGAACGTAAAATTAGTAGAATATGATATAATACATTGTTTAGGAATCAAAACTGAAACCGGGAGTGATCACTTTTTTCTCTGATTGAATTAAACCTTTTGCAGTATTTGTTTGCCTGAATTTGTTTACCTTTAAGTCTGTTAGAACTAGATTGTTAACCATAAGCTCCTCGTGAATTCAACCCTTACTTGCCCTAGCTATTTAGTGCGTTTAAGGTTTATTTTTGATTGCATCAACGACTGCGATCAGTAGCCACAATGGTCAGAAGGGTAACCAAGGAAAAGGAATGGTATAGATCGGGGAGCAAGTTTGTTAGGCCCAGTGGCGGATACATTTAGATAGCAGAGACACCCAAAGGTATATAAGTGAGTATAAGTAGCTTTACGAATGTATTGAACTTCAGTGGGAGTTTTATTGTGAATACTATTGGTGGGAAGAATGTTTAGGATATAGTAGCAAAAGAAAGAGCATGATGCCGGTAAGAAGGAGGTAGAGAAGGTTGGATGAGATTTGTGCGAATCATATTAGTGAGAGTTCGGAGAATACGTTCAACTTTTCCGTTTTGCGGAGAGGTGTAAGGACAAGTGAGTCGAAAACGAGTACCGGTTTTGAGAAAAAAATTAGTGAAAGCAAAGGTTGTTAAATTCGCAACCATTATCACATTAAAGGTTTTTAATTGTACGATGAAATTGGGTTTGAAAGAAATTATGAAATTGAGAGTATGTAGAGAAAATCTGCAATTTATTTTGTAAAGGAAATGTCCATATAAAATGTGAAAAATCATCCAATAACACCAAGTAGTATTTATGACCAAGTTTAGAAGCAATGGGAGATGACCATAAATCAGCATGTATTATATCAAACGGTTCAAAGGTAACACTAGAAGACAATTTAGGGACATGAAAGACATTACGAAGAGAATAAGAACGGTTAGGAAAAGATAAAGTAGCGGGACCTTGACCAAGACTGGGAATTATTGTGCTATTTCCAACTAAAATTGAATGCGGTTTACTTAAAGAAGATAAATGGGAAATATTACCAGCATCGTTTGTCAGATGGGAAGTAGAAGCAGTATCCATATACCATGAGTTGTCAGGTGGGCGAAGATGCATGGTGTGGAAGTTGTGTCGGGGTCATCGGTGTACCGAGTTCACCGGTATAATATGCCTGCAAGTTTGTGGACTGTTGACGGATCGATAGTCTTGGGGTAGGGCCGAGAACAACCATGGAAGCAGTCTGGTAAGGACAGGGAGGTGCAGCCCATGGCGCTGGTTGATACCATGGGTATGGCCAAGAGAAACCATGCTGCTGTCCGGAGTTATTGTTGCGCCCACGCGCCTGCAGCGTCCTCTGCCGGAGTTGTTGTAGCGTCCACCACCCCGCTGATTTCCCCGGTGACCTCCACGGCCACCGCAAGAGGCAGTAAGACCGTCGTTAGCAGCAACTTCGGTGGTATGGGAGTCCGATGGTTTCTACATTATGAGGGCATGAGTAGAGTGCGAGGATTGATTCTTCCGACGGGTTTCCTCCAAAAGAAGAAGTTGAGAGCAGGCTTCGTTAAAACTGAGCAGAGGGTCGGTTTGTTGAATAAGAGTAGCCACAGTGTCGTACTCGCCATTTGTAAGACCCGAAATCATCCGAAGGACCATCTTTGTCTCGGATAGCGGATTTCCAATGTTAGCAAGTTGATCGGCAAGAGTTTTGATGCAGGAAGTATATTCGTGAATACTTGTGAAAGCTTCGAGACATGTAGAATTAAACTGTTCTTCAAGATAGATAGTGCGGGTAGCTTTGTTATCTTAGGAAGATTTCTACGAGACGATTCCATAGTTCATGGGAGGTAGCACCCGACTTCATGATCGTTTGTTAGAGATTCGGAGAGATGGTGGCAAAGATCCATAGTTTGACAATGGCATCAAGGCGAAGCCAGGTGGCGTCGTCGATGTCAGTAGGTCGAGTGGCTGTCGGTTGGATGTGATCAAGGACATTATAAGCACAGACATGGATGTTAAAGAGTTCCATCCAAGATGCATATTGGCCATCGGTTCTGTCAAGAACAAGAGGGATGGAGTTTTTGATGTTATTCACACCAAAAGCAGGGTGAAAAGAGGATATTGGGGATTTCACTTGTTGCCGGCACGATGAAGAAGAAACAAAAAAACAGGAAGCTTCAAGTGTGCGGGCAGAGCAATAAGGTTGTGCGGGCAGAGGAATAATAAGGAGTGTGCGGGCAGAGCAATAAGGCTGTGCGATTAAGAAGATGTCGCATGCGGTCGAGCAAGAGACGAAACAGCCGACAATGGAGTCACCGGCGGGAGAAGAGAAGGGAGCAGGCTCTGATACCATAATAGAGATTGAATTTCCCTCCCTTCTCATTCCAATCAATCGTATAAATATACACAGGAATATCCCTATAATTCGGGAATATTTACCCTAAAGATGATATCAAAACTACCAAAAGATAAATACAAATACAAACAAATATATCTATATCTATCGCTAATAGAAACCATCTGATATTACATGTAAGCTTAAACTTATAAGGATTTGAATCGACACAACTAATAATATAAGGATATGTATTAACATTAAAAGCTACATGTAACATTTTTCGTATCAGTATTTACTTGTATAAAAACATGCATGAAATTTAGTTGTTCTTTGAGTTCTCTTTATGCTTTATGAAAAATGGCTGGATACCACCAAGGAATATATGTTAATTTGAGATAGACGTTTAGGGTGCGTTTGGTTGCGGAAAATTTTCTAGTTTTTCAAGAAAATAAAAAGTTGGAAACCGCGTTTGGTTCATCAAATTTTCCAAAATTTTCCTAGAAAATGAAAATTTTCCGTTTTCCAAAATTACATAGAACTTAGAAAACTCAAAATTGTTGTTTTCCAAACTTTTCTATTTCCAAATTTTTCCAAAAATACAATCCCTACTCCAACCCACCCCCACCTACCCACCCCACCCCCACCCCTACCCCTTACTCCCCCTACCCTACCCCCACCCTACATCCACCCACCCCATCCCACCCCCTGCCAGCAGTTTTGTACCCTGAATATCCACTTCAATATCAAAATTCTGAACTGATACGCCATCAAACCTGTATGCCATGTGATCTTTTCAATCCACGTGTTGAGTCACTGTATATAACCACACGAGAATGAAGCCTGTAATTCTAAAGCCAATCCAGTCTAACCAGCTATATGAACAACTAAATAGTTTGTTTTCGTTACTTTATTAGATTTGGCTAATATTCAAGTTATATATTTGTTTAAAATTGACTCAATGTATGAAAACCGAATTAAAAAAACCAATCCAACCGATTTGAATTTGGTTGGTTCGAATCAGATTTGATTTTTAGTTTGTTTATTTGAATCCCTGTTTTGAAAACCGAATTCTATTTGGATTCACCGGATCGGATTGAACCGATTCATCCAAACCAAAAAGGAAAAACTTCAATAAGAAAAGGAAAAAGGTCGATTTATCGGAATTGTAAAACTTATGATCAAACAAAATAACAGGAGGTGTATAGATACAAATTACCTTAACTTGGGCTTGTACAACATTGATGACAGAAGGAGAAGCTTTATCGCTTGGTTTTATTGCTCTAAATGAGAAACCCAACAAAACCCGAATCAATATATCCATCGTAGAGACAAGGGCAAGCACCATCCATGGAATCGAGTGGTTTTTGGGGGGAAACGCGAGATGGCCAGTGTTAGGGTTCACTCGATTTGACCATTAACGAAACCAAGAACACCCAAATAGATGAAGCCCTTATCTGCAAGAATACTAGAGTCGGTACCAAATTTGCAATCATCCGAATTTAATGAAACCAAAAAATGAAAATCGAGACACTTCAATACCAGGTAAACCTTTATCCCGCCGGCAAAGGTATAGAAAATCCCAACAAAAATCTGAAGAAAGAGATACAGGAAGAGAAAGAGGAAAAGGGAAAACGATGTTGTAGACCGCTGTCGTGCAAAAAATCAACCGTGGATTTTTCAATTTCACGCCGACTATCAATTTTCCAATGAATATAGCGGTTATATATATCCAAAAAAAATAAGGAGTTTATGAGAGGAGTTGCAGTGGAGGCGGTGTGATCGATTGGAAAGGCGGTGGCGTCGTTTGGAGGATAAGTACGTATCCGCGTGAGAGCTATATGTAGAGCTGGTCGATGGCTTAGGAAAGAAACCCAAACGCTTTCGTATAGATATCCAGAAAATAAGCGGAACAACACCATAAGACTTCCAATTCGGTCACAACGCTTCAACTTGAAACTCTCGCGAATTTTAGTTTTCTTTTGACAAATCGCCATAGAGATGCCGTCCCCACATATGATGCAGCGGATCTTTTCATCAACACGAAGCGATTGTGGCGTATTGCGAAAAGGTTGGTGTCGTTCAAATTATAAATAGGTGGCGTAAGGAAAACCTACAAAAGCTAGTTTAGATGGGCAATGGAGAAAAAAAAATCATCTTTTATATAGGATGTGTTTGGTTAAACTAGCCGGTAGCGGATATCGGGTAGCCGGTAACGGAAAGCTGATAGCTGGAAGCTGTAGCTTTTAGTTGTATATGACAGTTCGGCAAAAGTAGCCGGAAGCTTTTAAAATATATAAAATTACAAAAAAGAACATTTTCGTAAATATTGGTTATAGTTTAAGGGTATTCTAATAATTAATTGTATAATTGGTAGGAGCTTTTTGTTAACCGCTAATTCCACTAGCTTTTAAAATAATAGTGTTTTGTTTAAAATAAAAAATTCAAGTTCGTGTTGTTGAACGAAGATTTTGGTTTTATTAAAGTTATTTTCTAAACGCAAGAAGCGAGATGCTCTCAAACGCTCCGAAAAGCTCCGCGTCAAGCACGCCCATCGTAATGATGTGTGTGTGTGTTAAACATTTGAGAACCAAAAAAGAACTAATCTTAGCCTTTAAAAAATTTAAGCCTTGATTGATGGTAAAAAATAAATAAGGGCACGATAGTCATTTGAGAGTCTTAACATAAACACACACACCTTAGATCTAAATATCAAATTAAAACTTCTTCCACTCAAAAACTCTCTCAAATCTCCAAGAACACACATTCATACCCCAACACCACAGCCACCACCGGCCGCCACTTGCCGCCTGCAACCACCGCCGCCTGTCGCCACGTGTTGCCATCGTCGCCATTGTCGAAATCGACTCCTCCACCGTCTCCTCCCTATTCCGTCGTCGTCGTCTTCGGACGACACCTAGTAATATCAAGTATTTTAGTCGTCGTTGAGCCCTATTCTGAGTAAAATATATATCATAAACTGTTATATACTCACGTTTTTGTGTCTAGTGCTTGTGTGTGAAATATATACAATACAGGGGTTAAAAGCATGCAAAATGGTCAAGTTTGGAATGAAGTCCACTTTTCAAGTGAATACACACGTGCGACGCGGGACAGTTCTGTATCAGATTAGAGTTTCAAATTCAAAAAGCGAACATCGAGGTTACAAATAAGAACGCGCAGTGGATTTCACCCATGCGCGCCGCGTCCAGGCAATTTTTGCAACTATAAATAAAGGCTTTCGGTTTGTGTTTCGGGAGCGAAGACCTGACCTTTGAGTGGAACTCAGGCCTCTTCGACTCGTATTTTCGTATTTCAGTGATCGATAGTTGGTAATTGCATAGTTTAGTTTATTTTCTTGTTTTTTCGGTTTTGTTTATCTCACGTATTCAGCGGTTCTGACTTGTATAACTTGTTGGACCGCGTAGATCTGGATTATCGACCGAAGTTAGAAACATTTGGCTTCTGGTTTGGCTTAGATTAATGCAATCATTCGGTTTCTATTATTGTTTGGTTTCGATTTCGGTTTATGATTATTGTTCTTTTGATCGTTTGTTTTGTGTTTTGCGATTCTAAATTTTTGAGTATACCTCGGAGTCAGAATGTATTAGTTTGGTTTTGATCGGGATTTGGATTTGAGTAGTTTAATAATTGCAAGTTTATGTTTTCGATATTTTCGTATTGTTTGGAGTTTGTCGAGTGTATGGGACGACACCATCTATAGAGTGACACTATAGATTGGTTATTTCTGACATAGATTCAACCACTGACTCCACGGTTCCACCCTTACTTCCACTTAGCTAGTGTGTTTGTAAGGTATTAAATCTAGTATTTTTGACCGCATCGACGACTGAGACAATGTCAAATATTGGCGTCGTTGCTGGGGAGTTGTGCGCTTGAAGTACTGTGTCAGTGGTATTTTTAGTTTTGGTATTTGATTTGATTTGATTTACTTTTTTATTTTGACGGTCGTTTGCACCTCGCGCATGCGTGCACGTCGAGGTGAACAATCGTCACCTCTTCTTTTCGATTCTGAGATTGAACGAACTGCGCGCAGAAATCGTGTACGTAGGTGGGTAGTCAATATGAGTTTAAATGATGTGTCAGTCGAATATATCACCAATGAGCCGACAGACAAGGTAATGGGGGCCCGTCGTTTGTGCCCCCGGTTCCAAAAAATCTTAATCGAGCCTCTACTAGTAGTGGTGGTGGTGTAGTTACAGCCCCTACACCTATTCCACCATGTACTCAGTCTGCAGTTCCACCATTAGTCAACCAATCCCAAACCCTAGTGGGAATCCTGCATCTGTTATGTTAACATGGGGAGTGCCGATCCGTGATGGTACCCCGTGTCCACGTCAGCCAGTGCAAGTCCCGCAACCACAAAAACAACCACCACCTGTTCATAAACTTCAACCATCTATTTTACAATTACAACCACAACCACAACCACAAACGCAACTATAACAACAACAGCAACAGTATCAGTACCAAGCTGGAGATCAAGCATACGATGACGAGGACGAGGGTTGAATGCGAAACAACCCTGTCAACTAGAACCAGCAGGGGAATCGAGGTCAGGGACCTCTACGTCAACAACAACAACAACAACAACAACATCATCAAAACCAATGGCAGGGGCAACAATATTACAACAATGACTTGCACAATAACGGTAACTTCGTTCCCCCTTTGTATTTTTCTCAACCGATCGGGCAATCGGTTGCGTTGCATTTCCAACCGCAGGAGTATGACGATGCATCGCCAATTTATTTTCCTGATAATGTTCAAATTCAAATTGAGATTAGACCTCAGTTTCTAGGAGTGTTACCAGAATTTAGGGGATATAGACATGACGATCCGTACAACCATTTGTACGAATTTTTAGCATTAGCAAATGCCACATCCCTAGAAACGCAAATAGGAATTTCTTTTGATTAAGGTTATTCCCATTCACTCTTAAGGATAAGGCCAAATATTTATTTACATCCCTGCAACCGAATAGAATCACGACATGGGAGCAACTCAGGACGAAGTTTCTACAAGAGTTTTATCCCACGAGTAAGACATCGGAGATCAAGAGGGCTTTCCAAGATTTCCAACAAAAACCAGGGGAGGCATTCCATGACGCCTTCGAAAGACTTAAGGAGCTGATCAGATCATGCCCACACCACGAGTTTCCGAAGTGGCAGCTAGTGAAGTTCTTATTCGACGGAGTAGACACCACCAACCATGCTATGATAAACACATCGTCGAGTGGAACCATTATGATGCAAGAACTATGTAATACCTTAATTTTAAATTATAGAATAATTATGTTAAATATATATTTATACGAGATTAGATGAGTTAAAAACGTGAGTTAAAACAAAAAGATGAAATTGACCCTTAAAGGTCGTGTTGGCCAACCCGGGTCGTGTAAGTGCCTTAGAATATCACGAAGTGGAAATAAACCAAACCAAACCAAAACCCGGGGCGGGTTTTTAAACCCGGGTCGAGTTAGGCCGAAACCCGGATCGAGTTATGAGGGCCGGGTCGGGTTCCGTCAGGAAAAAGAAAAGGGTTTAGAGTAAACCCGGGTCGGGCTGTCAAACCAGGGTCGGGCTGCGGGGTTGAGCCCGGGTCGGGCTGTCGGACACGGGTCGGGTTTCGTGCCGACCCCACCCCTTTTATAATCACGATTTCACGCATTTGTTGGGTTATTTCCGAGCCAAAACCTCTCTCTAACCCTAGATACATTCCTCTTTCGTTCTTGGACCAAATTGGAAGGCCAAATCGAGTTGGATTAAAGTGATTTTCGATATATAGCTTATTGAAGGTAAGGTATTCACTTTTATCCTTTTTGAAAGATTGATTTTGGTCATTTGAGTTGGGTTTCGAGTTGTGGTAAAGAACCACCTAAGAATGGTTGGAATTTGAACATATACACTTGGTTAGATGTGTTGAATGGTTCTAAGTTCTTGATTTCAAGGTTAATGAGTTTGATTTCTAAGATTTCAAACCCTAGATACTCAAATTCGAGAATATACTTTGAATTAGCTTATATATTGATAGTAGGTTGTTGTTATATGTTATATAGAGTCCTTGATGTGATTGTTATGAAGTTTTAACTATTGATTTGGTATAAAACTTCTAAATTGGAGGTTTTGAACCTTATAGTGTATGATGTTCATAGATGATGATCTTGTTAGCTATAAATTCTTGGTCTAATGAGTTAGATATGGTTAAATTGTTTTGAGAATGTTGAAGTATGATATGTAGTGTCGTTTTGAGCAGATACACATAGGAGGGAAGGAGATACACGAGGCATAGGTGGACCCCGGACTGAACAGACATCAGGTGAGTAGTTATAATTCAATATAAATAGTTTGATTATAACTAAATTGACTTATTGCATATCTTAATTGGTTGAGACAACCAATTATCATGAATTAAATGAGATTGAGGAATTCTTGTTAATCTGATTGCTGTACTTGATTGAGTATACCAAATGACTGAGATAGTCATTGAAATAGTGAGCAGTAATTTGAGTTGTGGAAATTGTGATAATTATTAGATTGATTTCTAAACTTTGATAATTTTCTCACTGAGCTTAATTAGCTCATGTAAATAGTTATATGTTGTGTTATAGGTGACAGAGGTAAGAAGATTGCTGAGGGATGATCCGACTGGACATGGGACTTGACTTTTGGACTAGTTGTAAACTATGATATACTTTTTGTATAGTTTTGTAAAAACAGTCTTTTGTAACCCAGTTTTTGGGACACGTTTGTTATGTACTTGTTCTTTTGATAACTACTTGTACTACTGTTGCTTAATCTTGATTACACCATGAACCATTGTGGTTATTTTGAATAATTATTGGTGTAATTCAGAGATAAGAAACTGGGTGTTACAAGTTGGTATCAGAGCAAGGGTTTGAGTGAATTAGACTTTAAAGAGTAAACTCTAAACTCAAACTATTAAAGAGAAGTCCCATTTTGTCCTTGTGCAATCACCCTTAAAAACACACATTATGAGTATGTGTGTTATTTCGAGAATTTTGATGAGATATGAGATACAAAAAGAGTATTGAGATAAATGAGATTATAACGAGTTAAATTTATTTTCAGCCTCATTATGAGTTCTGGAAAGGAGAAAGAGGGAGGTGATCACCGAGATGAGCATTCGGGATCACAAGACCAAAGACTGGGGCGCCAGTCTGAAGGCGAGAGACCGCCTGAGTTAACATCATCGTTACAAGAGTTAATTGCTGCGGAGGTAGCAAAGGCAGTTAAAAGCTTATTGCCTACCTTAGTGAGACCTCAGACGGAGGAGACGAATAGAGATGATCGAGACCGACCTCCTATCACACCTGTGATTGGGAGGGGACAGAGAGAGCCGGTTACTTTACATACTGAAGTTGGAGGGTCAGGCGAACCAAAAGGTTGCAGTTATGAGATGTTTCGCAAATGTAAACCAAATGATTTCTTCGGTACTGATGATCCTATTATTGCACGAAATTGGCTGACACATATCGAGAAAGTCTTCCGTACGAGCAAGTGTGCGGAAAAAGACAAAGTTGAGTTTGCTACAAACTGTCTGCATAAAGATGCTCAATTCTGGTGGGAGAACATAAACCTTGATATAGAGAAAGGATTGGAACCAGAACCAACTTGGGAGGAGTTCAAAATGAAGTTTATGAAGGAGTATTGTTCAAATACTGCAATGAAAAGTTTGGAAGAAGATTTTCTGAGATTACAGCAGGGAACGCGGTCAGTACAGGAGTATACGACAGAGTTTAACGAAAAAGCCAGATTTGCTGCTCATCAGGTGGATACTGAAGAAAGGAAGATTGATAGGTATCTGTGGGGACTGAGGACCCAGATACGAGAGTTTTTACAGAGTTCCAGTTTTATAACTTATCAGCAGATCGTTGAGGCAGCTAAATCTCGAGAAAAAGAACTGCGGAGGCAAGATAGTGAAAGGAAGGGGGACCAAGGAAGCGGAGGCCAGAAGAGGAAATGGGAAGGAAAACCTGAGGGTAGTTTCCAAAAGCAGCCAGTTCCGAGTTATCAATATCGAGGTGATCCAAGAAAGACTGAGAACAAGTGGTGTGAAAAATGTCGTCGAAAACATGCTGGAAATTGTGATACGAGCACCCCGTCTCTTATGTGTTATCAATGCGGGAAGACAGGGCATATGGCTCGAGATTGTTTAGAGAAAAATCGTGTGTGTTTCAATTGTGGGGAAAGTGGTCATATTCGCCCGGATTGCCCAAAGCCGAGAACTGATTCGCGTCGTGAGACTCCGAGGGCGGGACGAGGAGATAATCGGGGTGATAGACGAGATAGAGGCGGTGGAAATGTTAGAACTCGAGCTTTCCAGATGACAGTGGAGGAGGCTAGAGAGCGACCAGATGTGATTACAGGTATTTTTAGCCTGAATTCTCTTCGAGCTCGTATGGTGTTTGACTCTGGTGCATCGATTTCTTTTATATCTGTACCTTTCGCGTCTCGAATTAATGTACCGGTGTCTAAAATGAGTGAGAGTCTGATAGTTGATATCGCTGACGGGAGAGATGTTATAGTGAACACTCAGTATACAAATTGTCGGCTTGAAATCAATGGGATCTCTTTCCTTATTGATTTGAAGCCGATGTATACTCGTGCGTTTGATGTAATAGTTGGAATGGACTGGTTAGATAATAATAGGGCAAATATGGATTGTCACGGAAAGATTATTTCCATGAGAACTCCGAGCGGGTCGCAGACGTTAATACGAGGTGAACGCCGTTTTCAACATATTCCGGTTGTATCTTTCGCGAGAGCGTGAAGGTATACCGAAAGAGGTGCTCTTTTGTTTATGGCACATGTTGCCCCAATTGAAACCGAACATCCCACTGTGAAGGATGTTGAGATAGTAAGAGATTTTGTTGATGTTTTTCCTGACGATCTTCTGGGCTTACCGCCAAATCGTCAATTGGAGTTTGTTATCGATTTAGTTCCTGGAGCGAAACCAATAGCTCGAGCACCCTATCGATTGGCGCCGTCCGAGATGGAGGAATTAAAGAAACAACTACAAGAACTTTTGGATCGCGGTTTTATTCGTCCTAGCTCATCTCCGTGGGGTGCGCCGATACTGTTTGTTCGAAAGAAGGATGGTTCTATGCGTATGTGCATAGACTATCGTGAGTTAAACAAAATTACTGTGAAGAATCGTTATCCCTTACCGAGAATAGACGATTTGTTCGATCAATTGGAGGGAGCAGAGTATTTTTCGAAGATTGATTTGAGGTCGGGATATCATCAGCTAAGAGTAAGAGAATCTGACGTCCCGAAGACAGCATTTCGCACCCGGTACGGTCATTACGAGTTTTTAGTAATGCCGTTCGGTTTGACGAATGCCCCGGCGGCTTTTATGGATCTGATGAATCGAGCTTGTCATCCATTTTTAGACAAGTTCGTGATAGTGTTTATTGACGATATCTTAATTTATTCCAAGAGCCGGGAGGAGCATAAATAACATTTACAGTTGATTTTAAATCTTCTTCGTAAAGAAAAATTATATGCAAAATTTTCGAAGTGCGAGTTTTGGATGCAAGAAATCCAGTTTCTTGGTCATGTGATAAATAGAGAAGGAGTTAAAGTGGACCCTGCCAAGATAGAAGCAGTGATGAGTTGGGCACCACCCAAAAATCCGACTGAGGTTCGGAGCTTTTTGGGATTAGCTGGCTATTACCGACGATTTATTGAGAAATTTTCGAGTATTGCATTGCCCTTAACAAAGCTGACCAGAAAGACAGAGAAATTTATCTGGGCTGAAGCACAAGAAGAAGCTTTTGAAAAACTGAGACAGGCGTTGTGCGAAGCTCCGGTGTTAGCTTTACCTCAAGGTGTGGAAGACTTTGTTCTTTTTACCGATGCTTCACAAATCGGTCTTGGATGTGTATTAATGCAAAGGGGGCGAGTAATTGCATATTCGTCTCGACAGCTGAAGCCTCATGAGCAAATTTATCCAGTACACGATTTGGAGTTAGCCGCCATTGTTTTTGCACTAAAAATCTGGCGACATTACCTTTATGGTGTGAAGTTCCAGATATATTCAGATCATAAGAGTTTAAAATATCTGTTTGATCAAAAAGAGCTGAATATGAGACAACAAAGATGGATGAATCTTTTGAAAGATTATGAGTGTGAAATACTTTACCATCCTGGTAAAGCAAATGTAGTGGCAGATGCGTTAAGCCGAAAAGAACCACCTATTCGAGTCGTTTCAGCTCGGATGGGAGTGGTTAGTAAATTACCAGAAATGATTCAATGTGCTCAGAGAGAAGCCAATGACATGAAAAGTGAGAGAATGGTTGGCTATGTAGATAAGCTAGTTGAAAATGCACAAGGAGTGAAGACTTTTCAAGGACGAGTGTGGGTCCCGAGACACGGAGAAACGAGACAGCTGTTACTTGAAGATGCACATTGTACACGATATTCAATCCATCCATGAAGTACGAAGATGTATAGAAATTTAAAGCCGTTTTACTGGTGGCCGGGAATGAAACGTGACGTTGGGAGATATGTGGAGAAGTGTCTGACTTGTTTACAAGTCAAGGCAAATCATCAGAGACCATACGGGTTAGTTCAACCACTACCTGTACCGAAGAAAAAGTGGGATGAGATTTCTATGGACTTTATCACCAAGTTACCCCGAACACCACGAGGGTTCGATTCTATATGGGTAATTGTTGATAGATTGACCAAATCAGCGCAGTTCATTCCTATACGAGAAGATTATCAAGCGTCCAAATTAGCAGAGATCTATCTTAAGGAGGTGATGAGACGACACGGAGTACCAACCTCTATAGTATCCGATCGCGATAGTCGTTTTACTTCTCATTTTTGGCAAGGTTTTCAAAAACATTTGGGAACTAAAGCGTTAATGAGTACAGCTTATCATCCGCAGACTGATGGTCAAACCGAAAGAACTATACAGACGCTAGAAGATATGCTTAGAGCTTCGGCGATTGATTTTGGAGGTAGTTGGGACGACCATCTACCTTTAGCCGAATTTACATATAATAACTCATATCATTCTAGTATTCAAATGGCACCCTTCGAAGCGTTATATGGGTCAATGTGTAGAACACCATCATGTTGGTCAGAAGCGGGAGAGAAGCCACTAGCGGGTCCCGAGATTATAACAGAAACTGAGGCAAAGATAAAACGCATTCGCGAGCATATGAGAGTTGCCCAACAGCGTCAAAAACAATATGCAGATAAATGAAGAAAACCATTGGAGTTTCAAATTGGAGATATGGTAATGTTAAAAGTGTCTCCATGGAAGGGAATTATTCGCTTTGGTAAACGTGGCAAGCTAAGTCCACGGTTCATCGGACCTTTTCGTGTAATTCAACGAGTAGGAGCAGTAGCTTATAAACTCGAGCTTCCTGACGAACTACGGGGAATTCATAATGTATTTCACATTTCACATCTTCGTAAAACCTTACATGATGAGTCAACACGAGTTTCTTTGAAAGATATCCAGTTAGATCGTAAACTTCAATATCAAGAGCAACCGGAGAAAATTTTAGACAAAAAAATCAAGAAATTGCGAAATAAAGAGAGCGCAGTAGTTAAAGTTCAATAGAGACATCATAGAGGCACAGATGTTACTTGGGAAGGCGAAGAAGAAATGCGATCAAAGTATCCCTTTCTGTTTCAAGAGATTCCGAGGACGGAATCTTCTGAAGGGGGTAAGAATTTGTAATACCTTAATTTTAAATTATAGAATAATTATGTTAAATATATATTTATACGAGATTAGATGAGTTAAAAACGTGAGTTAAAACAAAAAGATGAAATTGACCCTTAAAGGTCGTGTTGGCCAACCCGGGTCGTGTAAGTGCCTTAGAATATCACGAAGTGGAAATAAACCAAACCAAACCAAAACCCGGGGCGGGTTTTTAAACCCGGGTCGAGTTAGGCCGAAACCCGGATCGAGTTATGAGGGCCGGGTCGGGTTCCGTCAGGAAAAAGAAAAGGGTTTAGCGTAAACCCGGGTCGGGCTGTCAAACCAGGGTCGGGCTGCGGGGTTGAGCCCGGGTCGGGCTGTCGGACACGGGTCGGGTTTCGTGCCGACCCCACCCCTTTTATAATCACGATTTCACGCATTTGTTGGGTTATTTCCGAGCCAAAACCTCTCTCTAACCCTAGATACATTCCTCTTTCGTTCTTGGACCAAATTGGAAGGCCAAATCGAGTTGGATTAAAGTGATTTTCGATATATAGCTTATTGAAGGTAAGGTATTCAATTTTATCCTTTTTGAAAGAGTGATTTTGGTCATTTGAGTTGGGTTTCGAGTTGTGGTAAAGAACCACCTAAGAATGGTTGGAATTTGAACATATACACTTGGTTAGATGTGTTGAATGGTTCTAAGTTCTTGATTTCAAGGTTAATGAGTTTGATTTCTAAGATTTCAAACCCTAGATACTCAAATTCGAGAATATACTTTGAATTAGCTTATATATTGATAGTAGGTTGTTGTTATATGTTATATAGAGTCCTTGATGTGATTGTTATGAAGTTTTAACGATTGATTTGGTATAAAACTTCTAAATTGGAGGTTTTGAACCTTATAGTGTATGATGTTCATAGATGATGATCTTGTTAGCTATAAATTCTTGGTCTAATGAGTTAGATATGGTTAAATTGTTTTGAGAATGTTGAAGTATGATATGTAGTGTCGTTTTGAGCAGATACACATAGGAGGGAAGGAGATACACGAGGCACAGGTGGACCCCGGACTGAACAGACATCAGGTGAGTAGTTATAATTCAATATAAATAGTTTGATTATAACTAAATTGACTTATTGCATATCTTAATTGGTTGAGACAACCAATTATCATGAATTAAATGAGATTGAGGAATTCTTGTTAATCTGATTGCTGTACTTGATTGAGTATACCAAATGACTGAGATAGTCATTGAAATAGAGAGCAGTAATTTGAGTTGTGGAAATTGTGATAATTATTAGATTGATTTCTAAACTTTGATAATTTTCTCACTGAGCTTAATTAGCTCATGTAAATAGTTATATGTTGTGTTATAGGTGACAGAGGTAAGAAGATTGCTGAGGGATGATCCGACTGGACATGGGACTTGACTTTTGGACTAGCTGTATGATATACTTTTTGTATAGTTTTGTAAAAACAGTCTTTTGTAACCCAGTTTTTGGGACACGTTTGTTATGTACTTGTTCTTTTGATAACTACTTGTACTACTGTTGCTTAATCTTGATTACACCATGAACCATTGTGGTTATTTTGAATAATTATTGGTGTAATTCAGAGATAAGAAACTGGGTGTTACAAGTAGAGGCATCTTGGAGATTTTTAGAATAGTTGAGCAACGGTTC
Source organism: Cichorium intybus (assembly GCA_023525715.1). NCBI lineage: Eukaryota > Viridiplantae > Streptophyta > Magnoliopsida > Asterales > Asteraceae > Cichorium > Cichorium intybus. The sequence goes on along the minus strand of CM042010.1, from coordinate 96,068,759 downwards.
TAAGACAAACTATTCTTCAAGAAAACTGGTCAATACATCGTCAGCAGCAGTGGTGGGAGTCGACAATGAATGGAAGAAAGAAGTCAAGAAGGAGATTAAGGATTTAAACAGGTAATGCGATCGATTAATGGCGACTCTTCAGCAAGGACCACCGAATCAGCAACAACAAAACAATCAGCAAGGGCAGAGAACCCAGGAAGTGAACCAAGTGTCGGTCAAGGCCAGTATAATAACAACAACGGACGACCATATAGACCTTATAACCAGGGGTTAGAACTACAAGGGAAATAATCAATCCTACAACAACTGACAGAAGAATTACCAAGGACCTCCACCCAATCAGCAACGCCAGTTCCAACCTGCCAATAATGGTCCAAGCAGCAGTAACAAAAACAGGAACATAGCCAACAACAATCATAATGCTCCAGATATTCAGGCAGATCTGATAAAAAATATAAATGAATTTATGAATGCAAGCCAGCAACAAATGCAGGCTAACTCAAAAACCATAGCTAACATGGAACGGCAGATCGCCCAATTGGCTGAGGATCAAAGGAGAAGGGATGATGGGAAGCTCCCTAGCAACACAGAAGTGAATCCAACACACACTCAATATGCAGGGAAAGAACGTGTGAATGCAGTGGAAAGATATGTACAAAAAGTATGGAGGAAGGTAAGTATTGACGATCTTATGGGAACAGAAAACATAGACGAGGGTATTCAGAAGGAAGGGCAATCGACAGTAGCTGCCCTTAAGAAAAAGAAGAAAAACTCAAGGTCAAAAAGGATGCAAGGCACACCAAGTAAACCATCCACTAATCAACCCTTGTCGGACGAGTTAAAGATGCCCCAGAAGACTCAAGGATTCTAAAAGAGATGTGTCAAGAGAAATAAAAGGTCAAAGTTCCAACACCAGAGAAAGTGCGCCTTACAGTCAAAGCCAGCGAGGCATTGTTGGGTACATTGCCCAAGAAAGAGTAAGACCCTAGCTTTCCATACATCACTGTCACTGTCGGTGATGTGATCATCCGGAACACATTGTTAGATCTAGGGGCCAGCGTAAACATCCTACCTGGTTACCTATATGATAAATATAAGAACTAGGAGCTGGAGCCAACCAAGACGGTCCTATAACTAGCAGATGAATCCACGAAGGTCTCAAGAGGGAAATTAACAAATGTGATTGTCAAAGTGGGTGACTTCTTCTACCCAGTGGATTTTTTGGTTATAGAGTACGAGAGTTTGGAGGATGCACCGACTTTAATCTTGGGGCGTCCCTTCTTAGCCACTGCCGGAGCCGTTATGGACTGCAAGACAGGTGATTTGGATATCACCTTTGGATTAAGGAAACGGAGGTTAAACATGTTTGGATGTCCAATGACACTTCAACCAGGATACGACAGTCAGTATATGAATAGTAGACCTCTGATGATGCCCAGGATGGATGGTAGGGGCAAAAGTGATAAAAATCAGGTGCAAGATAATGAGGGTGAGGATGAGGAAATCCTCTGGAAGGCAAAAGGGAATCCACTTAATTCGATGTATAAAATACATTTGTGGGAGATGATCAATGTGATGGAAAAGAAACATCAGGCATTTGCAAAAGAAGTAAGAAATTATGAAGCAAAAGTGTTTCAAATTTTGGATGCACAACAATAGTGGATCAATCAGGTGAGTGATCGAATGACGCAGTTAACAACGTTAATGGCTACAATAGTTCATGACATCGTGCTGGAGATGGGAAAGATTGTGTCAAAGAAAAAGTAAGGGAATCACGGTCCGGCTAAAGACCTTAAACTTAGCGCTTGGTGGGATGCCTCCTATTCGTAGGTAGGTTAGTCTTTGTTTTCAAGGTAATTCAGGGAAATTCATCATCATCATTAAGAAATCGGGGTACGAAGCAAGTGTGGGGTTAAAATTAAAAGGAATTGGTGTAATTGAATGACGTGACGCGGGGAAGGCCAAAACACGCCGCGCGTGTTTAAGTAAACTGTAAGACCCGTATCCTGATTATAACATATACTTAAAATAAGAGTGTTAGGAATTATATGATTTTTGGTAGTTATAAAGTTAAGAAAAACTTTAGTTACAATTTCATATAAAATCAGCATTTTGTGTCGTTTTTAGAAAAATCATAATTAATTCTAGGAAAATTGTTTGGACCTCAAACCAATGCACAAAGTTTACAAATTGAGTCTAGTACAATTACCAAAAATAATAGTAAGCTTGAAAATGAGATTATCTATGGTAAAAAATGCAATCTTTACTGATTAGTTCGGAATTGACAGATTAGATAGTCTGTTTTCAAAAATTAATAATAAATCATAGAAAAATCGTATAAATACGTAAAATACATCCCTGGAAAGGTATTGAGATGAATTTTCTGAATATCAAATAAAAACGTGAATTTAATGGGTTTAAGATCGGCTAAACCAGTCTTGAACATACTGATTCTAGAAGGCCTTTAATTTCAACAAATTATATTATTAAAATCTTTTGTCAAAAGTGTCATGCCATTTTTTATTCAAGAATTCAAGTATAAATACCCCCCAAAACATTTCATAAACCACACCAACAAATCGCAATCCAATATATAGAGGTTTCTAAGCACTAGAGTGTAAGAAGTGAGCGGAAGGAAGCTCAAAAGCCTAGCGAAGAAGTTATAGGTTCCGACGACTGGTCATAAGGTAACTACAAACTTTCTATAGCTTAATTAGGTATTGTAAAATAGTTTTTGTGTTAAGAAGTAGAATATTTAATAAGTATAACATATGTTATATTATACTAATTTCTAACAATAGTAAACAAAAACCTTAAAATGTCGTTATTATAACAATTCGTAATTTCCGAATATAATACCGATTGATTTACTTACGAGGACGGTGACTAGGCCGATTACTTGGGATCTGGTTGTTGGATTTTCCGAAAGGCTAAAATGCTGAAAGGATCCTGCCACCCCATCTAATCTTCTACCTGGCCGTTCTTTACTTGATAAATCATGGAGTATCATATTGGAATTATTGAAGGGTTTAATGATGCGACTATAATATAGTTAAGGATTAAGAAATGATAGATTTCTTATTATGTTAACAGTTAAAGTTGAAGGAAATACAAAGCCGAGAAAGATAAACGATATAGTCAACTATAATCAGGTGAGTCTTCTCACTATACTATGGGTGATATTGCATGCATAGGAAGGAAGATAGGTTAGACTAAGGTTGTCTTACCTGTTATGATAATTGTGTGAATTATTGCTATGATAATGATTGTTTGTGGACGGAACGGGAATAGCCCGCGAGCCAATAGGCGGAACGGGAATAGCCCGCGAGCCAATAGGCGGAACGGGAATAGCCTGCGAGTCATTAGACGGAACGGGAAAAGCCTGCGAGCGATAAGACAGAACGGGAACTGCCCGTGAGTCTTCAGCGGAACAGGGATAGCCCGCGAGTCTCACAGACATATGAATGGTTATGATGTGTTGTATGTTATGTGATGGATCGTATGGTATTTTGAGGAACTCACTAAGCTCCGTGCTTACCCTTTCCCTATATAAACTACTGTTTCAGGTACATCAGGTACCATGGATGGCAAGGCGTGACGTGTATACACTGTGCTGCTTCATTGGATGACTGTTTTTGAATTAATATTCCGCTATATTGAGATTTCGTTAACTTCTGTAAATCCTGGGGTGTTTTCATTAAACTTATAAGTTATGGAATTTTTATGAAAATTAATTAAGTGGCTTTTCTTGTATTGAAGTTTTCTTTTAAAATTTTTTAAATTTACCCTAAAATTTTGGGATGTTACAAGTTGGTATCAGAGCACAGCTTGAGAGAATCAGGCTCACTTAGTGAGTTCTGGACTCAAGTTGAGGCTTAAGAGTTTTCTTAAAACATTTTTACAAAAGAAATATGTTTTATGAAGGGTGAACTGAAGACACAGTGTGTATCGCCAGCCGACGCCAGTATGAGAAAAGGGTTAAGTATTTAATATTGTGGATGTTAAAAAAAACATATGGTAGATGTTTGCTGAAATGCCTGGTAGAGATCACACATTGCTGTATTATTATCTGCTATTTGCTAATAGAACTGTATGCTAGTGCCGATAGGTTGCTTATAGATTTCCACTAAGTTGTATACAATATGGACTGAATAGTCATAGAATGTGTGAGTTGACCTTATTGCATGTTCCTTGTTTGGTTGTTGCCTTAGGGAAGATTCTCTTATTTGAAAGACTGTTTAGTTCAATATTGTATACAACTACGTTCGCGAAACAATCTGTCATCACTGGAGGAAGTTCTGTCTTAGTTAGAATAGCAGGGTGGGGGTGGGATTCCAAGTATTCCTAGAAGGGTTGACATATGCCTTGTAAGGGCATATGTGTTAAAATTATCGGTGATAAGCGAATTGGATATTTCGAGACGGGTCTTGGAACGAACATGGATAGGTGTGGAAGGTAGTAGTAGAGCTCCTACTATCGAAAGCACAGGATCCGCGTTTGAGTCGGGAGTTCGTCACGAAGGATCCAAGGAGCTGAGTATGTGAGTGTCTAGCATAGTTGACTTAAATACTAGTATAATGTGGTAAACCTTTATCCATTCGATTGTTGAATATTGATTGTGAGGTTCAGTAGGAACAATTAAGATGTGATCATACCAGTTTGGTTGGACCGATCATGCTTAAGTTGATTACTGAGCTTAAAGACTGTTGAAAGGGAGAATGTCAAAATGCTATTGTGCTAGCTATTTTTCATGCAACTAATGGGCGCACAAGTCAGACAGGGACTAAAGGATGCAAGGGTGAGTTTTCCAACTCACGGTCAAAGAGGTGCAAGTGGCGCCTGAGATGATAGCGGGTATTTTTGAGTCGACTCTGTACATGCCTGGTGCTGTGTAATAGTGGGGCAACCTACCCTTGTATTGATCTTGCTTGAGTGATTGATCAAGTCGTGTGGGTTGAGAGTCTGGATCACTCGCTCGTGATTGAGGTAACTGACGATAGAGTAACATATGGTGGTTGATGTAAACGTCTCTACATTATCGAAACGTGTTTATTGAGATGGTGTTTGCCCCTGATGCAAGTTGTTGGCTGAGCAGAATGGGCTTGGTTTTCGTTTGAGAGTAAGGGCTCGTAAAAAAATAATAGTTATAAATCGAAGAAACAGACTTGGACTTTAGTCCAAGTGGGGAAGGAATACAAAATTAAGGGAACAACATGAAGATTGTATAGAATCGATGAAATCATTAAAATTATAGTAACACATTGATATATTTAATTCATTACTATAACTTTATATTAATACATTAAGAAAAGTTTACAGAACTACTAACCTAAACTGGAGAATCAGAGAAAAGATCTTCTACACTCCACTCTTTGTCATCATTACGTTGACTTGTACCTTCTTGAGGATTTGGAAGGGGTATGCTTCCGGTTATTGGAGGAGGAGCTCCAAGGTATGGGGTCTCAATAGGGTTGGAACCCGTAATCCCATGATTATGGGCTAAAAATCGACTCGTTTGGGGAGTGTGTAAGTAGGGAAGTGATGAGGAAGGTTCCCAATTCGGAACCAGTTGGGGATAGCTATAAGAAGGAGGAAACCAGGCTAGGTCACCTACAAAGCCTCCAAAATTATCCTCACTCGCAGGCTCGAGTAAACCAGGGTTAATACTACTCATACCAGAATTAGATGGCGGAGATTGCTGCTGTGTATGAGTTCTTGATGAAGTTTCCCCCTTTTCCTGAATTTTTCTTTTCCTAAATACAACCTTATGAGCAGCTTGTATTAGCTTCTTTGTGCCGTCTGTTAGACCCGATTGTGACCCTTCAATTATTGCCTCTTTCTCCCTTTTTAGGTTGGGTATTAAATCTTTCGATAATCCTGCTGCTCCACTAAACTCGTTACCAAATTCCTGTGGCACAAACAACTTTAGTAATAATAACATTATGATATAAAGGAATTAAAAAAAAACAAAACAAAAATGTAATTCTTTACCTCAACACGATCAATAAGAGTTTGCAGACTCTTAAGTTGTCGTTGGGGCCAATGTTCGATACCTAAATCTCTACAGCGTTTTTTTAACTGTGTCGATCCAATGTTGAGTTCTTTTGCAGCCTTCTCAATTGGTTCGTTAAAGTGTTCAGCTATTATTTCTCTACTTAGTGAATGTCTGAAACCTCTTCTACTGCCAGCTACTGTTGTTATCGGAATCGAAGGATTGAGTTCAAATGTACTATTATTATTCGGGATCATTTGAACATGATCCTGATTTTCTGAACCAAAGATGGACATTGATTCATTAAAATCAGTAACTTCTATTGGTGGTAATTGTAGGTTTTCAATCATGGACCCAGGATTTTGAAATCCCTCTAGATTCCTCTGAATCACCTGAAGGTGATTTTGATATTGAAAACCAACCCCAAGTTCAGGATTCATTTCAATATTGATGTTATGAGTTGTTTGTAATTGACTTTCATTCTGAATGTCAGCCATGAATCCTTGATTCATGGGGGTAATCTCACTACTCGTTGAGGGTACGTCGATGAATGGATTGTAGTCAGATAGATCATCCACAAATGGGTCTACGAATAACAACTGTCAGATGATAAACAAAATTGAATATTCATAGAAGCAATCATTTAAAGAATTTAACCTGGTAAAAGGTATGGAATCTGATCAAGTGTAAAGTCTAATGATGCATGCACCGGATCTTCTGAGTTAATGTTCAACTCGGGAAAAATTTCCGGCTCACCGTGGAGTTGCTCTATTGGTAGTATATCTGGAAGACTGTAACATAATTCAGAATCAAACAAAACATTAGAAATATAAACAAAATATGGATGATAGATGTCTAGAATGTTAAGTCACCGAACTCTATTAAGAATTCTTGGTTTGAAGTACCCTCTCCTTGCGGAAAACCAGGTCCAGGGTTCGACAGATCGCCCATTGAAGATCTGTTTTCCATGACTCGGCTTTAAATATGAGTTCGTTTATGAACAAACTAGTGATAAGAGAGGACGAGACTGAAAATGAATGTGGAAATGAATGATACTACATACCTGTATATATAGTATCTTGCAGCTGGAACCGAAAGGTCACACGGAACTGAAAGGACACCTCACGTTTTAATTACCGAAATTCAAACTAACTACAGTAGATGCGACTTTTCACTACCCCAAGTGACATTTTTTCAAAATTCCCTGCTTGACTCTGGTGAGAACGAGATAATAAAGAGACTCTTGAAATAAAACAAAATTTTATGTCTCCATATAATGGAAATAGTTTAAAGAGTGTTCAGTACTTCAAAGAAAAAAAAAAGAACTTACGAAAGATGATGTAAATTTTATATTTTTCGGTGAAACAAAATTTTTTGGAGATTTTACAAATATAGAATTATTTAGCCAAAAAGTATTTAAAAGAAAATATTGAATTGAGACAAATGTGTGTTGAAATATGAGAATTCATATAAATACGAAATAGTGTTAAAATTAGGTGTTGCAAGTTAACTAGGTTAACTATGTATACATGAAGATTAGAAAGTACTAAATATGTACTGTTGAAAGTAGCCGGTCAAGTTGATGTGTGGGACTGTAAGAAACAGTTAGAGTTTTACATCTAGAGTAACTAGAAGAAAAGAAGTATGGAGTGAATGAGAATAATAGGACCTTAAACATTATTACAGAGACATGTGAAAGTTGAAGGGAAAGATAATGAAACCTTGTAAAGGTTCGACAATAAGATGAGGAGGATTTTTGAAGAACATAAGGACTCGATGGGAAATACATAGAGGCGTTCGAGAATGCGGATTTCGGGACGAAATCCAAATAAGTGGGGGAGACTTGTAAGACCCGTATCCTGATTATAACATATACTTAAAATAAGAGTGTTAGGAATTATATGATTTTTGGTAGTTATAAAGTTAAGAAAAACTTTAGTTACAATTTCATATAAAATCAGCATTTTGTGTCGTTTTTAGAAAAATCATAATTAATTCTAGGAAAATTGTTTGGACCTCAAACCAATGCACAAAGTTTAAAAATTGAGTCTAGTACAATTACCAAAAATAATAGTAAGCTTGAAAATGAGATTATCTATGGTAAAAAATGCAATCTTTACTGATTAGTTCGGAATTGACAGATTAGATAGTCTGTTTTCAAAAATTAATAATAAATCATAGAAAAATCGTATAAATACGTAAAATACATCCCTGGAAAGGTATTGAGATGAATTTTCTGAATATCAAATAAAAACGTGAATTTAATGGGTTTAAGATCGGCTAAACCAGTCTTGAACATACTGATTCTAGAAGGCCTTTAATTTCAACAAATTATATTATTAAAATCTTTTGTCAAAAGTGTCATGCCATTTTTTATTCAAGAATTCAAGTATAAATACCCCCCAAAACATTTCATAAACCACACCAACAAATCGCAATCCAATATATAGAGGTTTCTAAGCACTAGAGTGTAAGAAGTGAGCGGAAGGAAGCTCAAAAGCCTAGCGAAGAAGTTATAGGTTCCGACGACTGGTCATAAGGTAACTACAAACTTTCTATAGCTTAATTAGGTATTGTAAAATAGTTTTTGTGTTAAGAAGTAGAATATTTAATAAGTATAACATATGTTATATTATACTAATTTCTAACAATAGTAAACAAAAACCTTAAAATGTCGTTATTATAACAATTCGTAATTTCCGAATATAATACCGATTGATTTACTTACGAGGACGGTGACTAGGCCGATTACTTGGGATCTGGTTGTTGGATTTTCCGAAAGGCTAAAATGCTGAAAGGATCCTGCCACCCCATCTAATCTTCTACCTGGCCGTTCTTTACTTGATAAATCATGGAGTATCATATTGGAATTATTGAAGGGTTTAATGATGCGACTATAATATAGTTAAGGATTAAGAAATGATAGATTTCTTATTATGTTAACAGTTAAAGTTGAAGGAAATACAAAGCCGAGAAAGATAAACGATATAGTCAACTATAATCAGGTGAGTCTTCTCACTATACTATGGGTGATATTGCATGCATAGGAAGGAAGATAGGTTAGACTAAGGTTGTCTTACCTGTTATGATAATTGTGTGAATTATTGCTATGATAATGATTGTTTGTGGACGGAACGGGAATAGCCCGCGAGCCAATAGGCGGAACGGGAATAGCCCGCGAGCCAATAGGCGGAACGGGAATAGCCTGCGAGTCATTAGACGGAACGGGAAAAGCCTGCGAGCGATAAGACAGAACGGGAACTGCCCGTGAGTCTTCAGCGGAACAGGGATAGCCCGCGAGTCTCACAGACATATGAATGGTTATGATGTGTTGTATGTTATGTGATGGATCGTATGGTATTTTGAGGAACTCACTAAGCTCCGTGCTTACCCTTTCCCTATATAAACTACTGTTTCAGGTACATCAGGTACCATGGATGGCAAGGCGTGACGTGTATACACTGTGCTGCTTCATTGGATGACTGTTTTTGAATTAATATTCCGCTATATTGAGATTTCGTTAACTTCTGTAAATCCTGGGGTGTTTTCATTAAACTTATAAGTTATGGAATTTTTATGAAAATTAATTAAGTGGCTTTTCTTGTATTGAAGTTTTCTTTTAAAATTTTTTAAATTTACCCTAAAATTTTGGGATGTTACATAAACCCCATGCGCAGGGGTTCTCATTTACACGCGCGTCGTGGATTAGCAATCACCGCGCGAGGTATTTGATCGGATGGAACCGTTTAACCAGCTACGCGACATTCACAACTCACACCACTTCTCTTCTCACACGCCGCGATAAAACAGAGCTCGGATCAACACCCATTTTTTCGTGTTTTCTCTTGCATTCTTGTTGTCTACTACTAAGGTATGTGCACCTAAACTAGTTTTCTCGAAGTTATGCATGCGTTAGAGCTTGGAATCGGATAAAATAGGGCTAAAATAGAAAAACTTAGAAAATTGGTAATGTCGGTCTTTGGGGTGATGTTTTTGCAAAATTCTCACCCTATTTAGGCTAATGGTGCACTGGGTTGCCTTGTATATGAGGTGGATTGAAGCAAAACAGGTACAAATTGGGTGATTTTCGCAACACACGAACGCCGCGGCGCGGTATGTTCATCAGCTGCGGCGTGCCATTTGAATCAACGCGTGGCCATCACCGCGGCACGCGTAAAGGACTGATTTTGCAAAAAAAAAATTGTTTTGTGATATTTGTGTAGATGGCTCAGCAGGATGTACCGTACATGCCAGAGCACCCGTTTCTACAGTTTCCCATGCACTGGAGGAGACACAGCGATACCAGGCTCGGCTATGGGCCATCAGCACGCGTTCGGTCCAGCAAGCGATATATTTTGACCGGATGGTATTTACTACAGCAGGGCTATGGGATCAGCTGCTGCCCTTCCTCTACCGCACCTGGACCCACAAGGAGGGGGCATTCACATTTACATGCCGGGGCTGCGATAGGCTCATGGCTCCGGAGGACGACATCGCCTATAAGGAGCTCATGCTTGAGTTCTTTTCCACTTGCAAATACGAGCCAGCCTCGGAGAAGCATAGGGCGCACCTTATCAGATTCAGGCTCGGGGGACAGAGCCGGGAGTGCATGCTCCGAGACTTTTCCAGACGCACGAAGATTTACACAAGTGAGGAGGTTGCCAGCATCCGCTTCTAGCCCTTCCTGGCTGCTTGCATCACTGATCAGCCAGAGAGAGAGACTGAAGTGATCATTCGGGCACGGATGTCCAATGATCGATTCGAGGCCGCGGGGGGGGGGGGGGGGGTGGGGGGAAGGTGAGCCAGTTCCACTCCCTATTCCACAGACTTATGCACCGCATCATCTCCACATCCATTGCACATCGCAGGGGGTGTGAGAAGGTGCCTTGTGACGACATGTTCTACATGTAGGCTCTCTCCGACCCCAACAGCTTCCTCAACCTGCCATTCACCTTATTAGTTTTCCTAACATCTATAGCCTCGGGCTCGAGCGCGTGGAGCCCGAACACGGGCAAACATTTTATCACGAGACTGGCATGGTCATATAGCATTCTTACTGCTGATGTCATTGCCCATTTGAGGCCAGTGCCACCCACCCGTGCCCAAGGACGATATTTAGAGTCAATGAGGGTGCTCCAGCTAGTGAGACAGGGCGTGTATAGGATATTACCGGAGATCGGGCCAGTCAGACGCCCAGCGGGTCAGCAGGCATACGTACAGCCTCCACTAGAGATTGTTGAGGAGGAGGATGAGGAGGAGGAGCCGTTTATCAGACCCACCAGGAGGAGGAGGAGGACAGAGACGGATCTCTAGCCACCACCACAGCCATGCCCAGTACCACCACCTGTAGATGTACAGACAGCACTGGGCGACATTGTTGAGAGGTTGACACGATTAGAGGACCAGCAGCAGTGGATGGCAGAGGCACTATGAGAGCTCCTTCTTCAGGCCGGACGGCATCCACAACCCTTCCCCACTACAGACCATGATGATGAGGCTAGTCCATCTAGGACGCAACATGGCGATCATGAGTGATTTTATCTGTTCTTTCTATTACTTTTGAAAACATTGTACACAAACCTACTATTAATCGTTTATATTTTTGTTCTTTTTACGTTTGATGTTTGTTTGAGTGTTTTTGTATGCAAGTACCAACGAGATCCAGGGAGGGGTTGTCTAACACAAGTGTGGGGTCCCCATACCCCAACACTTGTCATATACCGGCGTGTTCACTGTTGTGCCACACCTCCGGACAGTCAAACCAAGATGTGTATTTTGATATCCTGTGTTAATGGTTACGATAAGCAAGCAGTTCTACCGTTCCTAAGGGGGTAACTCTTTTCTCCCTTGTTTTGAAATTTTTATGTACAACGGGACGTTGTATGGTTTAAAGTGTGGGGTGGGACGGTTGAAAAGAGTATTTTTGAAATTTTTGCAAAAACAAGCCATTTTCAAAAATTTTAGCAAATTTCAAAAATTTTAAGAAATTGTAATTAGAAAACGAATAGAATTTGAATGTTATAGCATTTGGTATTTTTCAACAAATATTGTTTAGTTGCTAGCATGCTATGGTTTAGTTAAAATAAGTTAAGTTTGTTGGATTAAGGTGTCTAAGCCATAACTATAATTGATACATATGTTAGAATTGATGGCAGCACAGTGCTTTTGGGTTGCCCTCATAACCTAGCAGAGGACAAGATTCCATACAGAGAGAGATTGATATATTATGGAGATAATATATTAATCAGGAAAAGGGAATATTTAATTTTTTTGATATATTATGAGAGTAATATATCAAATAAAAATTATGATATTTAGTTAAAGATTAATCAGAAATTAATTTGGAATTAATTTTGGGATTAATTGGATTAATTAAATATGCAGTGGTTGAATTATAAATTGTTCAAGAGTTGGACAATAGAGAAATATATATATATATATATATATATATATATATATATATATATATATATATATATATATATATATATATATATATATATATATATATATATATATATATATATATATATATATATATATATATATATATATATATATATATATATATATATATATATATATATATATATATATATATTATGAGAGTAATATATCAAATAAAAATTATGATATTTAGTTAAAGATTAATCATAAATTAATTTGGAATTAATTTTGGGATTAATTGGATTAATTAAATATAGTGGTTGAATTATAAATTGTTCAAGAGTTGGACAATAGAGAAATATATATATATATATATATATATATATATATATATATATATATATATATATATATATATATATATATATATATATATATATATATATATATATATATATATATATATATATATATATATATATATATTTCTCTATTGTCCAACTCTTGAACAATTTATATTCGTAAACATAACTCTCCAATTTTTTTTCTTTTAAAGCATAATAACATTAAAAGCGCATTAACGCCAAAAGCACATTAACGATAAAAGTGCATTAACGCTGAAAGCGCATTAACGATAAAAGCACAATAGCGCTAAAACTTTTTGTTTATGACGTTAAGTTATATTTTAAAATATTATGTGAGAAAATGTCAACTTAAAAAAAACGTTTCTCATGACCTCGTGTCATGTCTTAAAGTTTTGGTCCTAACAAAAACCATTTAGTTGTAAAAATGTTTATATAACTTCGGGGGTTACAACTCTATGTCATTCAAGACCATAGAAAGCAAGTTAGGATTACAAACCGTTACATGAGTCAGAATTCGCTCCATCTAAAATCTCAATATCCTCGGGTCATCTACTTGCTTCTATCTCTCGTGTCTAAAACCTGGGATACATGACAACGCCTAGTAATATCAAGTATTTTAGTCATTGTTGAGCCATATTCTTGGTGAAAATATGTCATATATGCCTTGGTATTCTCACTTTTTGTGTCAGTGATTGTTTGCAAAGAAAAGTTACAATCAGTGGCTAAACTCGTACAAAATGAGGAAGTTTTGAAGATAAAGTCAAAATCAGTCGTTTGAACATGCGCGCCGCGGGTAGGCGTGTGTGCGCGACATGCCAAGTCAAGAGATGAGGCGGTGGAAGAATTCAAACTGCGAGAAAACGGGGATAAGGCATTACGCGCGCCGCGGTTTTCAGCTCTGCGCGGCGCGGCTACTTATTTTCCACAACTATAAATAGAGGCTTTTAGGTCGAATTCCAGAGGCGAAGATTAGACCCTAAGGTGGACTTACGTCTACTTTGACTCAAGTTTCAAGATTTCAGCAATCCATTGTCGTATTTTTATGTTTTCACTTTACTTTTAGTTTTAGTTTAGTTGTTTAAAGCTTGAAGCTTGGTGTTTTTGGGTGTGACAACCATTAGCATTAGGTTAAAGTTTCTGAAATTTTTTGTTACTGTTTTGGAAGTTTTGGATCTGAAGTTTATACAAGTAATCATTCAGTTCCATGTTTATTGATGTTTTTTGGTATTTTGGTGTTTGAATGCTTGGATGTTTTTGGATTGATCTTTATTGTTTCTGAGTTTGAATCTGATTTCTGATCTCAGTAAGCAATCTAGGTTAGGTTTAAGTTTAAGTTTCAATTAGTTTATGCTTGGATTTGGATTTGGTTCGAAATTGTGTTTTTGGATTGTTTTTGGGAAAGTAGAAGTTAGTTCCTCCGGCTGTAGCGTGACACTACAGTTGGCTAGCTATCATCTTATCTTGACCACGAAACTCCTACGGATCGAACCTGACTACCACTATACTAGTGAGAGTGAGGTTGTATTATGTTTGACCGCACGACGACCTAGGCGTGTCAAATTTTGGCACCGTTGCCGGGGAGTTGTGAGCTGATGATAAGACGATCGTAGGGTTGTTTTTGATTTTTGATGTTCAATTTTAGTCTTTTGATTTCTGGTATGTGTACGTCCTCATAATGAGCGATTAGTGATTACAGGGTTGTTTTTGATTTTTGATGTTCAATTTTAGTCTTTTGATTTCTGGTATGTGTACGTCCTCATAATGAGCGATTAGTGATTACATGTACCCGGATCAGTATGAGTATTATGAAAATCCGGCCGACACCTATTACGAGGATGATTACAACAATGGATCATTCGATGACAATAGATGGCAGACCGATGAGTCATCTTAACTTGAAAATTCTGCAATTTGGGCCCAATTATTGGAACTCGTGGTTAATACCTGCCAAATGCAGAAGGATCAGCCCGATGCTCTTGTAAGATTGCAATATTCATTAGATCACTTAGAGAAAAGTAGGAAATATCCGCCACCCTCGCCAGAACCTGAGGCGAGTGATTTTAATACCAATGATAATGTGTGTGAACCTGCATCGCCTGAACATGTGATGGAAGGACATGCACCTTGGGAAAGTCAAGAGACCACTGAGAGGGTCGAAATGTTGTTGAAGAAGAGGTTGTAGGTGACAATGCTGTCTCTGACTCAACAACTTTTGATGTTTTTGAAAATGTTAATAATGTTGATATGGTGATGAGTGAATCTATACCATCACCAGACAATTCAGTCAAAGAGGAAGTTGAGGAGGGGGCTGTAAGTGACAGTACAGATCCCAGCCCAACAATTCCCGAAATTGTTGATACTATTGGGGAAGGGGGCGAAGATGACAATACCACCCCCGATCTAACGAATTTGGAAAATTTTAAACATTTTGAGAGTAAAGATTTGGTGCTGGGTGATCTTATACCACCACCAGATAAAACCAGTCGCTCACTCTTGGTACCGATCCACCTGTTGGACGATGATCAAGATGATGATGATGACGATGTGGTCTTTGAAAACAATAAACATGATTTCTTTGCTACTCATGATCCATTCATGAATGGAAAATTAGATGTAATCAATACCATCGATGATGACATTCGGGAGCATACCAATATTATGCCTTCCGATCCCATTCGATTGGAAAATCTTTATTGAACTGCAGACCAAAACCACAAACTGCAGATAACACACAATACGTGAGCAACAAACGAGTTGCAAAACAACTACTGGGAGTAGCACTGGGCGCGCTCCATATCAAACCTGTGATCTTCAAAAGATATAGAAGGAAGGATCGAGCTTGGAGGTTCAAAGCTACTTCCAAGCATTCACGGGAATTAATCGGGAAACAACAATTGGGCAGCAGTAGAAGAACCGGCAAGCCATTTGATCCAGGAAAGCTGAAGGAGTATATGGACAACGAATGGACGGTGGTGACTGAAAATCGGCAGAGGAAGAGGACGTACAATCCACCGTAGTTGCAGCAGTCCATCTGGCTGAAGACGTTAAACTTAGCACTTGTTGGGAGGCAACCCATCCTTTATAGGTTAGGTATAGTGTTTCTTAGGAGTAATTAGAAAAATATTATCATCATCGTTGTAGGTGTTATTGGTTCGAGGCAAGTGTGGGGTCACACGAAGGAGTTTGGAAGAATTGGATGCCACGACGCGGCACAAGGAAAGGCGCGCCACGCTTACGCAAAACAACCTGATGCACAGGGGTTGGTTTTGGAACACGCGCGCCGCGGCTAGTCCATACCCGTGACGCGGATAACAATCAGTCAGACCCTTCTTTATAAGGTACGCCTCGTCTCATTTGTAACCACGCCGCTCCTTAGAGCTCCGATCAACCAGAAAATTTCTTGTGTTTTTCTCGTGTATTTGATTCCTACGATCGAGGTACGTCATTCTAACTTGTTTCTAATAGTTATTACGAGCAATTAGGCTAGGAAATTGGATGATTTCTTCAAAAACTGAAAAACTTAGAAATCGGCAATGCCGACTCGTAGGGTGTTTTGTTTACAAAATAATCACCCTAGAGGGGCTAGTCGGTGCTTAGGCTACCTTGTAGTAGTGTTGGATCGAGTTTAGCAGGTCAAATCATAGATTGGGGTTTTGGTTTTCGAAACAGACTACGGCGCGCCGCGCCCTAGTTCTTGGGCCGCGCCGCACCTCGGTGGGGAAGAACAGGGACTAAATTTACAAAAGTTTTTGTTTTGTGTGGTTTGTTTGTTTGTGCAGATGGCTTTCAGACGTGACCACCCTTTCCTTCATTTCCTCGAGATCTTAGAGAGCACTCCAGAGTACGTGACACGGTGGGACGAGCTAATTTCTTGCCGGGTTCTCGAGGCGACCATTTTTTACCGGGATATTCTTGCTCAGGCCAGATTGTGGGCAGAGATCGAGCCATTTCTCCATCGCACCTGGTCTGCTGGGGAGTTTACATTTGCGTGCCACGGCTGGGAGAGGCTGCTGGCCAACCAGGAGGACATTGTCTACACGGAGCTTCTTCTAGAGTTCCTGTCCACTGTTCATTATGCGACGAGCGCGCGGGAGGCATGGCTCAGGCCGATCAACTTCAGATTAGGGGAGTTAGCAGGGAGTGCAGTCTTCGGGAGTTTGGGAGGCGCACAGAGATTTATACAGAGGACGAGCTTCAGAGCCGCCATTTCACGCCATTTCTTCGGGCGTGCATTCAGGGGCAGCCGGATCGGGATGCCAATGCGACTATTTGGGCCACGATGTCCAATGTACAGTTTGAGGCGGGGTCGTCCAGGGAGAGCCAGCTCCGCAACCTGCTTCACCGCCTCATGCACCGCATCATCTCCACTTCTGTTATGCCCTGGCGGTCTCCCTATCCACCCGAGCAGCGGGTGTCCAGCAGCAACCCCATGGCTGGTGGGCATTACATTACCCGCTTGGCCCTATCATACGGCTTGCTGACTGCTGCGACCGTGGCGACCTTGACAGCGATACCTCCTGTGCACATATCGGCCCGGTTTGTGGAGAACATGGGCCTTATCCATCAGCTGCAGGCAGGGCGATATCTGAGGGTAGCGACAGAGGCACCGCGGGCACCCCGACTAGCCCATGCTCGGGAGGAGGGACCAGCGAGGTGACACTAGAGAGTTGCAGACCCACCAGCAGAGCCACAGCCATAGCTGTCGGAGGTGATGACAGTTGTCCGATGATTGGAGGACAGGGTTGCCGGCATTGAGGATCAGCTGGCGTGGATTGGAGAGGTGCTTTTGGAGAAGGGCTCTCAGCAGGGACGAGACCCCCGACCCTTCCCGGCCAGAGCACATGATCATGAGGCAGGACCCTCCAGGCCACCGAGAGACGATTGATGTATTTTTTTTGAGATATCTGTACCAAACCTATGACATTATTTTATCTTTGTTTGTTTATATTTTTTATTTTAGTTGCTTTTTTCTGTTTGCATTTGATGTGTTTGTGAGTGATGAATGTAATACCCAAATGGAGAATCTTTGGAGGAGTTGTTTCAGGCAAGTGTGGGGTCACCGTACCCCCTCCACTTGCCATGATCACCGTCGTGTTTTACTGTTGCGCTACATCTTCTGGAAATTTGAAGCGAGAAATATTCGTGTTTTTATACCTGTGACAACCGAGTTCCATCAAGCAGTCAACCGTCTAAGGGGTAACTCTTTCTCCCTTGTTTTGAAATATTTTTATGTACAACGGGGACGTTGTACGGTTTTAAGTGTGGGGTGTGGACGGTCGAAAGAGTATTTTTGAAAAATTTTTGCGGGAAACGATCAAATTTTAAAATTTTTAGCAACTTTTTCAAAATTTTTATTAGATTGTAATTTTGAAACGAATAATTTGTGAATGTTTATAGCATTGATATTTTCTAGAAATACTGTTTAGTTGTTATCACGCTATGAGTTTAGTCAAATAAGTTGAGTTTTAGATGTTAGAAGATTGGAGTACTTTAAGATTGGAATTTAGGAAGGGACTGTCAATCAGTGGCCTTTGTTGTTCGAGCCGGTAAGCCTAAAATGGGTGGGACTTATGCACCTTGCCACCTAAGATCGTCTGGTCTGGGATGGTATTTCTGAAAGCTCGTTACACGGACAACATCGAAAGTCTTGGAATGTCTTTAATGGCCTTTAGAATCTAAATGAGTACGTACACTTCATTGTGGACAGAAAATTTGTAATCAAGGGTTCTTTATAAAGTCATGAATTCCAAAGAATATTCTGGTTATGTTTTCACAAACTATTTCAATCTAACTCCTGAGGCAATAATCTTTGAAATTGAACACGTTCAAAAATTGTTTGAGTCTTAGTTAAAATCAGTTAAGAACTCTTTTGCTTGGGGACAAGCAAGGCACAAGTGTGGGGTGTTTGACAATGCATAGCAATATCAAGTATTTTAGTCGTTGTTGAGCCCTAGTCTTGGTGAAAATATATCATATATGCCTTGGTATTCTCACTTGTTGTGTCGGTGCTTGTTTGTAAAGAAAAGTTACAATCAGGGGCTAAACACGTACAAAATGAAGAAGTTTTGAAGATAAAGTCAAAATCAGTCGTCTGAACATGCGTGCCGCGGGTAGGCATTTCTGCGCGACGCGCCAAGTCAAGAGATGAGGCGGTGGAAGAATTCAAACTGCGAGAAAACGGGGATAAGGCATTACGCGCGCCGCAGTTTTCAGCTCTGCGCGGCGCAACTTCTTATTTTCCACAACTGTAAATAGAGGCTTTTAGGTCGAATTCCAGAGGCGAAGATCAGACCCTACGGTGGACTTACGGCTACTTTTACTCAAGTTTCAAGATTTCAGCAACCTATTGTGGTATTTTGATGTTTTCACTTTACTTTTAGTTTTAGTTTAGTTGTTTAAAGCTTGTAGCTTGGTGTTTTTGGGTGTGAAAACCATTAGCATTAGGTTAAAGATTTTGAAATTTCTTTGTTACTGTTTTGGATGTTTTGGATCTGAAGTTTATACAAGTAATCATTCGGTTCCATGTTTATTGATGTTTTTCGGTATTTTGGTTTTTAAATGCTTGGATGTTTTTGGATTGATCTTTATTGTTTCTGAGTTTGAATCTGATTTCTGATTTCAGTAAGCAATCTAGGTTAGGTTTAAGTTTCAGTTTCATTTAGTTTATGCTTGGATTTGGATTTGGTTCGAAATTGTGTTTTTGGATTTTTTTTGGAAAGTAGAAGTTAGTGCCTCCAGCTGTAGAGTGACACTACAGTTGGCTAACTATTGTCTTTTCTTAACCACAAAACTCATGCGGATCGACCCTGACTACCACTGTACTAGTGAGAGTGAGGTTTTATTTTTTTGACCGCACGACGACCTAGGTGTGTCAATACATGACATAAAATAAAATACGTAAGACAAAAATGTCTCGTGAGCTACATGGGTTAGGACACAAAACATTTATAAACATAACATATATCATTTTCAAAATCTTTGTAATCGAATCATATAATAACACTTACTGTTAAAATCATTATAACTGAAACGTATCATCATTTCGCTTTTAAAGCCTTTCATAAAAAGTTTGTCATTATAAAACATTCATTTCTTAAACTTGACTAGTATTCAAACACATTTGGATTTTTATACTTAGGGCCTTAATCACTCTTGGTGATACCCCAAGTCTATACTGAGATGGTAAGAACATAATCAACCATCTCAACATCTTATCACATGCTTTGACTGGTATCTCAACATGTTTGCTTTTTATAGTTAGGGCGTTAATCACTCTTGGTGATACCCTAAGTCTATACTAGGATGGAAAGAACATAATCAGGCCACCCTAGCATCTTATGTCTTAGGACATCTACTTCACGACGGGATTGGTACCACCCCAGTAGATTCCTCTAGGTTCCTTTACGGGAACATCATGGCCCGGACACAAAGAACTATGTTCTTTGTTCATACCGCTTTACATTTCTTTGCTTCTTAGGACATCTACTTCACGACGGGATTGGTACCACCCCAGTAGATTCCTCTAGGTTCCCTTACGGGAACATCATGGCCCGGACACAAAGAACTATGTTCTTTGTTCATACCGCTTTACATTTCTTTGCTTGCATTAAACACCAGTCATTCATTCACAAATACATTAAGGCTAGATGCCAAAACTCTCTTTTATAAACATTCCTAAGGCTAGATGCCAAAACTTTCTTTCATAAACATTCATAAGGCTAGATGCCAAAACTTTCTTTCATAACTTTCATAGGCTAAACGTCAAAACATACTTTCAAATCATTATGGCTTGACGCCAAAACATACTTTCAAATCATTACGGCTTGATGCCAAAACATGCTTTTCAAACATAGAAGGCTTAATGCCAAAAACATAATTTCATAACATTTATTTCATAAAGCATAATAACGCTTGCTCTTTCATATTTTCAAAACATAGTATAAGGCTTTCATAATCATGTCATAAGTAGATAAGCTTGCATTTCATTTCATATTGGAAAGTTACGTAAAGGATTATAAATAATTTGCCATGTACCCCATAGTGGGAAAATGCGACATGTACTCACCTTAGTAGCTAGGTACATCTAACTACACTAATCCACCCATCTCTTGTACTAGTCCACATAACTATAGTCTTTCGTAAATTCCACGCGTCCTTCAATCTCTATTGATCCAATAAGATATTAGAACTTATTAGACAACTAAACATATAGTAATCGTCCAATCAATCTCGAACAACTTCTATTCATCATCTAGTTATACTCCAATGTCCAAGTGTGATTCTTAAGGTACAATAACCAAATTTTGGATATTTTTACCCTTTTGTCCCATTTTGACCAAAAATGGTATTTTTGGGTTTCTACAAGGTTATTTCCAAAACTTTCTAATGTTTACATACTTATAAGCATATCTCAATGATTAGATGTCAAAACATCTTTTATTTTTCTCATTTACGTTATTTTGGCAAATTTTAATCGATAAAGTTTCTAAAAATAGAAACCGATACAAAACATGTTATTTTCCTTTCATTTAACAGAATATGTTCCCAACACTTCATAAAATTATTCCAAATAAACTTTAGGTTCACTTTATGCTATTTTTGTACATATCAAAATTGTTTTAAAATGTTGGAATTCGCGATTCCATTCCAATTTAAACGAACATTAGAAATTCCAAATAATATACCACCCATTAACAAAATTTCCATTAACTTGTATAAAGAATCAAGTTGTCATGACTTTTTCTTATCATATGTTATCAAACTTCAACTATTAACTGCATATGTACACAACATGAAAAGTTTAACTTTAATCTTTAATAAACCTTTACATAGAACTTGATCTTCGAATTCTAACATTTCAACACTTTCAAAATTCCAATTATTCAAACACTAATGTGTACCAAAAGCTTTCCAACAATCGCTTATAGCAATTAAAGTTCCAAAAACATAATTTTATCCAACAAGACCTTATCTATGGTATTATGTACCAAGTATTCTTCATTTCGTCAAACCATTGCAAATCATAAAATCAAGAATCCAATACCAAAAATTAATACTTGGAATTCATATGCATTTTCATACTCATGATAGGGTATAAACCGAAAAACAAATTCCCAATTTCATCATGCATGTACAAATCTTTGAACTCAAAGAACTAGGGTTTGAGAAATTACCCTCAATATTGACCAAAACCACAATCTTGTACCTTCCACAAGAATTTCCTGCTTCAATTCATTTTTGGAACCACATATTAGCATCAATTATTCGACATGCATATTAGAATTCTCAATCAGTCCCAAAAATCTGAAATTAGGTTTTAAAAGTTACCTTCATATTGGTGCCAAAACCCAAAACTCAGAAATTCTTGACCATTTTTGTAAAAGTCGGACTTGAATATTGTTTTAGGTTATCAAAAATTAAATAAGAGGGTCCTCCCCAGCCACCGTCGGACCTCCTGGTCGCCGGAAAGCGCACCCGTCAGCGGTTCTGTCGCCGAGCTTCCTCCATTTTGCGACTGTAGCGACCATAATTGTTGTGTCTCGTCTCTCTGATCCGTTTTCTCTGCATATCGACCTCATTCCTGATGATTAGCAGCACCGGTAATAGCTTAAGGCTGTTGCCTCACCGGCTTCTTTCCTCCACCTCTCGATGTCTCCGGTTCACGTAGATACACACATTTGATCACTTTCACCTTGTCTCTTAATCTCTCTCTCTCTCTCTCTCTCTCTCTCTCTCTTTCTCTCGCTGTAGGTACGATCACACACACGTGGAATCAGAACGTGTGTGTGTGTGTTTAATTTGAACGAATTTTGATTATGCATAATCTCATTCCCAATTTTCCATTCACTTTGGCATACACTAGGACCAAAAACCATAGTAACTGCAACTATAGTACCAATAACCGTATTCAATAACTGTTGATGATTAACTCGATGCTTAGATTGGTAACAGTTTTTCCAGAGTGTAGTCACATATTCCTGTCCACTGATATATGTTGTAAAATGTCAAAGTTTAAAAAGTTTATATAGAATTATTAGAGAGAATGATTAGGATAGTATGTTACTTACTCTATTCCAACTAATGTTAAGTTGTAACACCCGGTTTTTAATAAAACATATTCATTTAAATAAATATCAATTTATTCAATAATTAACATTTTGAAGATATTTAAAAATCATTTTAAACATCAATTCACCGCATAAATCTCCACATAAGTAGCATCAGTGTGTACCCGTCATGCCTGGCCGTCATTTCCACATGTATAACCTGAAATGGTAATTTAATAGGGAAAGGATAAGCATACGGCTTAGTGAGTTCCAACAACTACACAACATATCAGCTACACATACTTTACCCCTAACAGGAAAAATACAACCACACATCACATAATCTGCTCTATCCAGTATATTGGATTATATCCTCCTATACGTATCTGCTCAGTAAATCTAACTCTTCTGCTTAGCCCTTAGAGCCGCGCATACCCTATACGTCGGGTCATGCGTATCTGCTCAATAAATTAAACTTCATTGCTCAGTACGTCGAGCCACACTATATATCTCATTTTGTCACCCCCATATTATCCACATGCTAGACCTAAACATGTCTAGTACTAACTACAAACACCATATCCCAACCCATACAACTATCACAGGAAAGTGTATTATCAATAAAATACACACAGCTTGGTATTACACATAAACATCTTATAAGCACACAACACTACAGTAAAGCACACATAACCTCCACACAATGTAGTGAGAAATGTTAGTTCTATATGCCCAAGGATGATCATAAAATGATATTACTAATAATACATGATCCTATAGGGTCACACCAACAACAAGTTTGACACCAATTAATCATTTGGAATGTTAAATTTGATTTAACATCAAATGATACTAAACTTGCAATTTAATCTTGTAGGATTATTATTATTTAAGGTAAATAATAATAATAACTTCAAAATTTAAAGGTTGATTTATAATTCATATGTGATGAATTTGTTAATTATAACAATTAAATTGTTTAAGTTGTTAAATGATTTAATTGATTTATAAGTAAACCTTTTATTTATTTTAATTGGTAAATTAAATAAGTTATGCATATTATGATATATATATATATATATATATATATATATATATATATATATATATATATATATATATATATATATATATATATATATATATATATATATATATATATATTCATATGATTTATAATGCATAATTAATAGGTTTATATAAGTGATTAAATGGTTTAAGAGTTATTCCATTTAAATACAAGTATGAGGCTTTATTATTTATAAACCTTGTAATATAAGTTTATAAATAATAGAATTTGTAAATTATGATTTATAAATCCCATCATATGGCTGGCCATTGTATGCCTCACGTGGCATGTGTGTGGAAAGGAGAAAAGGCATGACATATTCTCTCTTCTTTCAAGTGTTGACTAAAAAAGGTGCATGCTTAAGCTTATTATATTTAGCTACTTTCTCTCTTTCTTTGGCTTTAATATATCCGGCCATTTTGAGTGGTTTTTAGAGTACTTTCAT
Organism: Cichorium intybus; assembly: GCA_023525715.1. Classification (NCBI taxonomy): domain Eukaryota; kingdom Viridiplantae; phylum Streptophyta; class Magnoliopsida; order Asterales; family Asteraceae; genus Cichorium; species Cichorium intybus. The sequence goes on along the minus strand of CM042010.1, from coordinate 96,044,455 downwards.
ACTAGTTTTTGATCAGCCAAGAACACTTAAAACTCTCTCAAGTTTGCTTGCAAAATCGTTTTCAAGCATCCAGTTCCAAAGGTGTTCATTTTGCAAGTTTACAAGACTAGCATCAAAGGTGTTTGTACTTGTGGGTGGACTAAGCTATAGAGGGATTCTAACTTGATTCCTTGTCATCATTTTCGTCCAAACTAAGCTCACTAAGAAGGGTATGATCTTGAACTCAATCTATGCTTCTTCTTCATCTTATCTCTACATGCATGTAGCATGATCCTCTTGAAGAGAAATTCGTGTTCATGATTCTTGCTTCCGTTGCAACTTCAAGTTTTTGAAATTCATAACATGAACATGGATTTCCAACAATTGGTATCAGAGCCATGGCTATATTGCATGTTTAGATAATAAGTTTATTTGGATAAACTTGGTTTTTGGAAGCCATGAATGTTCATCTTTTTGAATGAAAGTTTCATGCATGGCTTCTTTGGCAACATGCAAGTATATTATCTATGATTTTATGTAACCAACTAAAATTTATGTTTGCATGCATTTGGTTACATAATTGTTGCCTTAGAAAAACAAAGTGTTGATTTTCTTATGATTTTATGTGATAAAATGGTGCATAAACAAGCCAAGGACCATATGATGCATGTTGTGTGTTTATATTCGATATGGTTGTAATCTATTCTTTTATTCAAATGGTTTGTAATAATAATTAGTTATTTCCTTCTTATATTCATTTTGTAAGTATTAGAATAGTTGTATTTTATATCTTTCACAAAATGTAACAAGAGAATGAGATAAAGGCATGAGAAGATTACACCCAACAGCAATGTTTTTCCTGCTTTCCTGCTGTCCATTTTCGGACCTGTTAAGGAGGTGAAAATAAATTCATATCTTGGTATTTTGATGCTATACTTGTTAGTAACTTTAATATCAAGTATATACAATAAGTTTTGACAAGTATAAGCATAATATAACCAAGAATGAAGTGAAGAAAGCAACAAAACCACAAGAAATCCTTCCTGCTGGGCTGTTTCTGTCGTGATTTTTGAGGAGCCCAAAAGAAATACTAAAGCTCATGCAATGGTGTCAAGAAATGGTGGTTCAAGTGTCATTTGATGATATAAGAAGCTTGGCAAAATTGTAGCCAAATCGAAGATCATTTGGTTGAGTTTTTGTCATCTTTTTGTCCCTAGGTTTGGACTTGATATTTCATGTATGGCTCACATGAAATATCAAATTAGTTGGCTTGTGTTTATGCACCCATGCATGCATGTGATGATTGAATGTTTTGTTATTTTATGTTGTGGATGAAAATAAGATTTTGCATGCTAGACAACCTAGATAATTAAACATAATCATCAAGGAGTTTGTAATTTTCAAATTGACATATAAAACATAAGATGTAATACAATTGGTTTTATTAAAATGGGTTTTGTTATAAAACCTATAAAGTCAAGTTTTGAAAATGAATGAAACAAGAAATAAAATGGAGATTTTATGAACTCTTACAAACTCCAACCCTAAATAATAATGGTAATTATTTAGGATTAAAATTGGTTCTATTGTATGTGATCAAACTCAAACTTAATATTGGATATTAATTGTAATCTTGACCACAATCAAAGAATCAATAAAATGGAGATTTTATGATTAAGGAACCAATTAACAAAATAAGATTTTAATGGTACCATGTTCATTGGATGCATGTAATCTACATGATACCATATGTTTTTCAAAAATTAGAATTGTAAAACATACAAATCCCTTTCGAAATATCAATGTCGTCCCTCTTAAAGACACTCATGTATCACTTGCATATCCTTGTGGGATAAAGGTTGTCTAACCACTTGGAGTCTTCTTGTGATATAAGAGGTAGTTTTGCAATATTGATGGGATAAAGGACACCTAACCATTAATAGTTGTCAAAACTACACGTCCGTTTAAGTGGGATGATTTGTTTGGAAATCTTTTGTGATAAAGGTCACCTAAGCATTAGAATTCCAAGGCATAGATGGGATCAAACATGCCAAACTTATAAATGTTATAATGGGATCCCATAACTCTAGAAATTATATTTGGATATAATTGGTAAACCGTTACCTACCTTGTTGATTCGAATAGGCGGGATAAAGGATACCTAACCACTTATTCGTATTGCAACTTGGATTCTAGACCTTAATTAATTAAAGTTTATGAAACATGAAAGGATATTAATTATTAAGGACTTAATATCATAATTTACTAAATCGAACCTTGTTAAAATTTTGTAGATGGCACCAAACACAACAAACCCGGCTCCTAACAAAACCTCACTACGGTCTCTCCTTGAGGGAGAAAAACTTAACCACACCAACTTCTTGGATTGGTACCGTAGTGTGAGAATAGTTCTCAAACAAGAAAAGAAAGAATATGTTCTTAATGAACCACTTCCTGAAGAGCCCCCTGCCATCCCTAAGCCCGCACACGATGCATGGCTTAAAAAGATGGATGATTCCATTGATGCATCATGTTTTATGCTGGCCACCATGATTCCTGACCTTCAGAAGGACTTAGAGAATCATTCAGCCTATGCCATGATCAATCAACTAAAGGAAATGTTCCAACAACTTGCAAGAACGGAAAGGTTCGAAACTGTTCGGGCTTTCCATGCTTGCAAGATGGAGGATGGACAGACGGTAAGCTCTTATGTGCTCAAAATGAAGAGTCACATTGATCATTTGGCACGTCTTGGAGTTGTGATGCCCGAAGAGCTAGCAACGGATATGATCCTTAACTCCTTGACAAAGTCTTTTGATCCCTTTGTCATGAACTATAACATGAATGGTATGAACAAGACTATCCCGGAATTGCATGGGATGCTAATTACCGTGGAAAAGAATCTGCCTAAGAAAACCACTCAAGTTCTCATGATCAAGGAAGGTGGCACAAAGAGAACTAGACCCGAACACCCCACCAACTCCAAGGGCAAGGGGAAGGCAAAGGTCGTCAAAGGAAAGGGCAAGAAAGTTGTCCAAACATTCCGTCTGCCCAAGAAGAAGGCAAAGGTTTCCAAGGAAGACGCGTGCTTCGAATGTGGCAAAGTTGGGCATTGGAAGAGGAATTGCCCTACCTATCTTGCGGAGTTGAAGAAGAAGAAGGCCGGTGAGGGCACTTCAGGTATCTATGTGATAGACCTAGAACTTTATAATTTATCTCCAAACACATGGGTATTTGATACTGGTTGTGGAACTCACATTTGTAATATGTTGCAGGGGTTCAAAAAGAGTAGGCGACTGAAGGCAAACGAGGTAGTACTCCGGGTTGGAAACAGTGCAAGGGTTGCGGTGGATTCAATAGGAAATTTTGATTTGTTACTACCTAATGGCTTGTATTTGACATTAACGAATGTTTATTATGTTCCTAGCTTGACTAGGAATATTATTTCGGTTGCTAAGTTGAGACAATGTGGATTTGATCTTTCCTTTATGAATGATGATATTTGTGTTTACAAAAACAATGTGTTCTATTTTGAGGCTAGGCCTTTAAATGGAATTTATGAAGTAAACCTTGATGAAAAGACTAACCATGGCTCTTTATACCACACTTTCACCTAGAGACCCAAATGTGATTTGAGTCAAATTTATCTATGGCATTGTCGCCTTGGGCATATAAACAAGAATCGCATATCCCAACTTCAAAAGAGTGGACTTTTGAAGGCAAATGAGAATGACTCATTTGATATATGTGAATCTTGTTTACATGGCAAGATGACTAAAGCTCCTTTCTCCGGAACCAATGAGAGGGCAAAGGACTTATTGGGAATCATACATACGGATGTATGTGGTCCTTTCAAGCCAATGACTAGATATGGTGAAAGATATTTCATCACCTTCACTGATGACTTAAGTCGTTATGGATATGTTTATTTGATTAAACATAAACATGAGGCATTTGAAATGTTCAAAACGTTTCAAAGTGAAGTGGAAAATCAACTCAACAAAACAATTAAGGTTCTACGTTCTGATAGAGGAGGTGAGTACTTAACTACAAACTTTATGGATCATCTTAAGACTTGTGGAATTGTTTCACAACTTACTCCACCTGGAACACCACAACATAATGGTGTATCTGAAAGGCGGAACCGAACACTATTGGATATGGTTCGATCCATGATGAGTAGAAGTACTCTACCTTTATCATTTTGGGGTTATGCTTTACAAACAGCCGCTCGTCTCCTAAACATGGCACCTACCAAGAAGGTAGATAAAACGCCTTATGAGATATGGCATGGAAGGGTTCCATCTTTATCCTATCTCAAGGTATGGGGTTGTGAAGCTTATGTTAGACAAGAAGCTTCAAACAAACTAGAACCCCGTTCAATCAAGTGTATCTTTGTAGGGTATCCGAAAGATTGTCTTGGATACTACTTCTACAATCCCAAAGAGAATAAGATATTTATTTCTCGAAAAGCTGAATTCTTAGAAAACAAGTTTCTGACGGAAGAGGCTAGTGGGAGGTTTGTGGAACTTGAAGAACTTCAGGAACCACAGCCTGATACACAAGAAATTGGATCTAGCATTCAACAAGAAATTGTTGAACCTGAACAAACAGTTGATCAGGAACAAATTGTAACACAAGATGTTCGCAGATCTGGTAGGGTTCGATTTGAACCTGAAAGGTATGGTTACCTAATGATGGAAGAGGAATGTTATACGATAGATTCTGATGAACCCGTCAACTACCAGAGTGCAATGTCAGATCCTGAATCTGATAAATGGCTAGAAGCCATGAACACAGAGATGCAATCCATGCACGATAACCAAGTTTGGGACTTGGTTAATCTTCCTACCAATTGTAAGACTGTTGGGAACAAATGGGTTTTCATGAAGAAAACCGACGTGGATGGAAATGTTCACACTTTTAAGGCAAGACTTGTCGCTAAAGGATACTCACAAACTCATGGTATTGATTATGATGAGACCTTTTCACCAGTGGCAATGATCAAGTCAATTAGGATACTTTTTGCCATAGCAGCATACTATGATTATGAGATATGGCAAATGGATGTCAAGACCGCTTTCCTAAATGGACACTTAATGGAAGATGTCTATATGGATCAACCTGAAGGTTTTGTCGATCCTAAGCATCCAAACAAAGTGTGCAAGCTTAAAAGATCTATCTATGGATTGAAGCAAGCGTCTCGAACATGGAACATCCGTTTTGATGAAAAGATTACAAATTTTGGATTCATAAAAATGAGGATGACTCCTGTGTTTACAAGAAAGCTAGTGGGAGCATAGTCATATTCCTAGTATTGTATGTAGATGACATACTTCTATTTGGAAATGACATCCCAACCTTGAAAGGTGTCAAAACGTTCCTTGAGAACTGTTTCTCAATGAAGGACTTAGGAGAAGCTGCTTATGTATTAGGCATAAGGATCTATAGAGATAGATCTAAGAGACTTATTGGTCTAAGCCAAAGTGTATATATTGATAAAATCTTGAAAAGGTTCAAGATGCAAGACTCCAAAAGAGGATTCTTACCAATACCATATGGCACCATCCTAAGTAAGTCTCAGTGCCCAAGCACTAGGACTGAACTTGAAAGGATGAAACATGTCCCATATGCTTCGGCAATTGGGTCCATCATGTATGCCATGTTATGCACTAGGCCGGATGTCTCATGTGCCTTAAGCATGACTAGTAGATATCAACAGAACCCAGGTGAAGCCCACTGGACAGCTGTAAAGAACATTCTTAAGTACTTGAGAAGAACTAAAGACATGTTCTTAGTTTACGGTGGTTTGGAAGAAAGCTTAAAGGTAAAGGGTTACACTGACGCAAGCTTCCAAACAGATAGGGATGATTCGAGATCTCAATCTGGGTATGTCTTTATTTTAAATGGAGGAGCCGTATCTTGGAAGAGTTCCAAACAAGAAGTGATTGCACAATCGACTACAAAATCAGAATATGTTGCTGCTTCGGAAGCTGCTCAAGAAGCAGTCTGGATGAGAAAGTTCATTGAAGATCTAGGGGTTGTTCCTTCCATTCGGGACCCTATAGAACTCTTCTGTGACAATCTAGGTGCTATAGCTCAAGCAAAGGAACCTAGATCACATCAAAAGACCAAACACATTCACCGAAGGTATAACTACATACGACATGAAGTTAAGAATGGTGAAATAAGTATTCACAAGGTTCATACAGATCATAATTTGGCAGACCCATTCACGAAGCCTTTACCCCAAGCTAAGCATGAAAGTCACGCTAAGGGTATAGGACTTTGTTATTCTAATGAATGGATTTGATTTGTGTTTAGTGTTTTATGAATATGAACTTATGTAAACAACAAGAATTATGTAATATATGAAAGGTGATGTTTCATTCATAATTTTGTGTTTTAATATTAGCATGTTTAATCCTTGAATAATTTGATTATTCTAAATGTCCATAGTCGATCATAGTTGTGGGAGCAATTATGAAGTAAGACTAACATGAACTGGATTGGTTGACTTTTATGGGTAAAAGTAGCAAAAGGTTGCAACCAAATTCATAGGTACTTGTCAGTGAACAAGTATTGGACTTGACCCACTTCAAGATCACTCCATGGATCATCATCATAAGTGATTCTTGAATAAAGGTATTATCATTGTATCCTTAGACCTGAGATGCATATTTCGGACTCAAGTGTAGGGAGTGCTATGCTTTGATATGGCTCACCGTTGTTCTTGAAAAATAGACAATCATACAGACCATACTCAAGTATAGTACAAACTACATAAGGGGAGTATGTAGTCAAGACGGGATTTGTTCCTCTTATGTGTTGAGAGTTAGACATCTAAGGCGCCTGATTTAAAGTTGGACATTAAAATGAGAATGATTAAGATCCATGTCTCATGTTCAACATGATGTCTGTGACAAAGGGATAATTGATAGATAACCTTATACATCAATTAGAGCCTCGTGCTCATGAAGAATTGGATGTTGTTGAATGGCATTATGTCATGTGTTATTGGGGACAGTGAAATGTTGCTAGACGTTTATCACTGTCTGTATCATTCTATGATGCAACCTTGTGCAAGTGGGAGATTGTTAGTTCTATATGCCCAAGGATGATCATAAAATGATATTACTAATAATACATGATCCTATAGGGTCACACCAACAACAAGTTTGACACCAATTAATCATTTGGAATGTTAAATTTGATTTAACATCAAATGATACTAAACTTGCAATTTAATCTTGTAGGATTATTATTATTTAAGGTAAATAATAATAATAACTTCAAAATTTAAAGATTGATTTATAATTCATATGTGATGAATTTGTTAATTATAACAATTAAATTGTTTAAGTTGTTAAATGATTTAATTGATTTATAAGTAAACCTTTTATTTATTTTAATTGGTAAATTAAATAAATTATGCATATTATGATATATATATATATATATATATATATATATATATATATATATATATATATATATATATATATATATATATATATATATATATATATATATATATATATATATATATATATTCATATGATTTATAATGCATAACTAATAGGTTTATATAAGTGATTAAATGGTTTAAGAGTTATTCCATTTAAACACAAGTATGAGACTTTATTATTTATAAACCTTGTAATATAAGTTTATAAATAATAGAATTTGTAAATTATGATTTATAAATCCCATCATATGGCTGGCCATTGCATGCCTCACGTGGCATGTGTGTGGAAAGGAGAAAAGGCATGACATATTCTCTCTTCTTTCAAGTGTTGACTAAAAAAGGTGCATGCTTAAGCTTATTATATTTAGCTACTTTCTCTCTTTCTTTGGCTTTAATATATCCGGCCATTTTGAGTGGTTTTTAGAGTACTTTCATACTAGTTTTTGATCAGCCAAGAACACTTAAAACTCTCTCAAGTTTGCTTGCAAAATCGTTTTCAAGCATCAAGTTCCAAAGGTGTTCATTTTGCAAGTTTACAAGACTAGCATCTAAGGTGTTTATACTTGTGGGTGGACTAAGCTATAGAGGGATTCTAACTTGATTCCTTGTCATCATTTTCGTCCAAACTAAGCTCACTAAGAAGGGTATGATCTTGAACTCAATCTATGCTTCTTCTTCATCTTATCTCTACATGCATGTACTCATGTAGCATGATCCTCTTGAAGAGAAATTCGTGTTCATGATTCTTGCTTCCGTTGCAACTTCAAGTTTTTGAAACTCATGACATGAACATGGATTTCCAACAATAAACTCACCTGATTGTTGACTAAAGCTTTTGTCTTTTTCTGCCTTGTATCCTCTTCCATCCTTGACTGTTATCACAGTACAAAATCTATCATTTATAAATCTTCCATTCACCCTTTTTAATAGTTCCAAAATAACACTTCATGATTTATCAAGTAAAGAACGGCGGTAGAAGATTAGATGGGGTGGCAGGATCCTTTCAGCATTTTAGCCTTTCGGAAAATCCAACAACCAGATCCCACGTAACCGGCCTAGGCACCGTTCTCGTAAGTAAATCAATTAGCATTATTTCGGAACAAAGTCTCCATAGCCTGGGTTATCTCCCGGCTCGAACTTGGTTATTTGATATAAGTCAAAATGACTAGCAATTCGTTCCCTTCAGATTATATGCAAAATACTATTATAATTGTACTAAAGGTTTGGAACTTACTTTCCGTATGTCGAGACGACGATCGCTACCCGAACCTATTGATTTCCCTCTCTTATAGCACCTCTTCCTTACTAACACACTCCTCTATAGTATATAAGTGTTTAGTATTTGTTTTGCCCAAAAATGAGGCTTGGAGCTCCTATTTATAGGCCTCTGGACCCTTCTCGCGTCGCGACGGACCCCCGGTCGCGTCGTGACCATTACGTAAGCACTTACCTCATCGCGCACTTCTCGAGAAGCTTCTGCCAGGCCTCGCGTCGCGAGCACTATTCACGTCGCGTCGCGAGCACTATTCACGCCGCCGGAGTTACTATTCATTTTTTTCTTTTTTGAAAAACGGTCGTTACAAGTTCTCCCCCCCTTTATAAGATTCCGTCCCCGGAATCACCAACGTTGACATACACTTATTCTTCCACTCAATCATTCTCTATTTCAACACAATACGGTTGTATTAGTAAACCCAAAGGGTATTACAATACTGGCACATTAACCACTTCTAATCAACTAGGCCAACCTATTGAGACTAATAAGTACTCGTTATGTAATCTCATATACTCACAATACTGACATCATGGATGCAAGGTACTTATTATGCATCGTATAATCATAATCACATGTTCTCCACATCATATTACAACCCCTGCTATTCACAACCTCAACAGCTCAGCTATTCACCAGACACCCGACTGTATGTGTGTTAGAACTGCCAGCTAATAAAGCCATCACAACACTTGTATGTGGTCTCACCACAATTACTGCTCATAAGATCCACAACACATATGTGGTCTTACCAAATGTGGCCCCACTAAATAACTGGTCACAACCACAAGTACTATTAACCCCCAGAATAAATGGTCACAACTACAAGTTACCAGTGGCCCCACGGAATAAGTGGTCCCAACCACAAGTACAAGTAGCCCCATAGCATAAGTGGTCCCAACTACAATACTAGTAGCCCCACCTAATAAGTGGTCCCAACTACAAGTATAAGTGGCCCCACAGAATAAACAGCTTTTCGCTCTAAAGGCTTAACAGCTAACACACATACGACTGCACAGCTTTGCAACCAACCACATGACACCAATAATCCTCATATCAGCTCGGCCTCCACATACAACTACAAAATCTCCACCCACAATATGATACCATATCCATGGTTGTCACCACTTAATACTCATGTATTCGTCCGCACAGCTAATATCAACTAGATATTCAACCAGCCATCGACACAGTTTATCCACTATCTGTGCTTTTCTTAGTAACGAAGGGACTTAATGTATCATTTTTACACAGCTCATCTACCATAGTCACATCAACTGTTTACTAATTAATTACTAAGAAAAGAAACGTCACCAGATTCTAAATCTTTCGAGTACCCCAACCAGCGTCCCAATTATTCCTAATAAATTCTATGATTGCCAATCAATAGATTGGATAGTATAAATACAGCTTATCAGCATACACATTGTTTAGTTATACTCTCAGCTTAATGGATTGCTCATGACCAACTCCCAATTCGAACGCGGATCCTGTGCTTTCAATAGTAGGAGCTCTACTACTATCTTCCACACCTACCCTCGTTCGTTTCAGAACTTGTCCAGAAGTCCCCAATTCACTTCTCACGATAATTTTACCACCTATACCCCAGGTTGTTTTACGAACATAGTCGTAGAAAATTTTTCACATAAAAGGATTTACCTTATGGATATCTCTTATCAAGGAACATGCAACTTGGCCAACTCAAAAATTCTAGGACTATTTAGTTCCTACTACCTACACTTTAATGGCATTTAACCACACATATATTACAGAAATAGCAATAAAGACTAAGCACTTAACCTTTTCCCCACTAACGTCGGCTGACGGTACACACGGCGTCTTTGCAACAACATTCATTTAACCCCTTACTCGAAAAACAACGTTTTTTTTTTATAAAAATGTCTTCAAAGAAAACTTTTGAGTTTCAAGCCTGAGATCAAAACCCATCAAGTGAGTCTGATTCACTCAAGCTCTGTCTCTGATACCAACTTATAACACCCGGTTTTTAATAAAACATCTTCATTTAAATAAATATCAATTTATTCAATAATTAACATTTTGAAGATATTTAAAAATCATTTTAAACATCAATTCACCGCATAAATCTCCACATAAGTAGCATCAGTGTGTACCCGTCATGCCTGGTCGTCATTTCCACATGTACAACCTGAAATGGTAATTTAATAGGGAAAGGATAAGCACACGGCTTAGCGAGTTCCAACAACTACACAACATATCAGCTACACATACTTTACCCCTAACAGGAAAAATACAACCACACGTCACATAATCTGCTCTATCCAGTATATTGGATTATATCCTCCTATACGTATCTGCTCAGTAAATCTAACTCTTCTGCTTAGCCCTTAGAGCCGCGCATACCCTGTACGTCGGGTCATGCGTATCTGCTCAATAAATCAAACTTCATTGCTCAATACGTCGAGCCACCCTATATATCTCAATTTGTCACCCCCATATTATCCACATGCTAGACCTAAACATGTCTAGTACTAACTACAAACACCATATCCCAACCCATACAACTATCACAGGAAAGTGTATTACCAATAAAATACACATAGCTTGGTATTACACATAAACATCTTATAAGCACACAACACTACAGTAAAGCACACATAACCTCCACACAATGTAGTGAGAAACTCACCAGGTTGTTGACTAAAGCTTTTGTCTTTTTCTGCCTTGTATCCTCTTCCAACCTTGACTGTTATCACAGTACAAAATCTATCATTTATAAATCTTCCATTCACCCTTTTTAATAGTTCCAAAATAACACTTCATGATTTATCAAGTAAAGAACGGCCAGGTAGAAGATTAGATGGGGTGGCAGGATCCTTTCAGCATTTTAGCCTTTCGGAAAATCCAACAACCAGATCCCACGTAACCGGCTTAGGCACCGTTCTCGTAAGTAAATCAATTAGCATTATTTCGGAACAAAGTCTCCATAGCCTGGGTTATCTCCCGGCTCGAACTTGGTTTTTTGATATAAGTCAAAATGACTAGCAATCGTTCCCTTCATATTATATGCAAAATACTATTATAATTGTACTAAAGGTTTGGAACTTACTTTCCGTATGTCGAGACGACGATCGCTACCCGAACCTATTGATTTCCCTCTCTTATATCACCTCTTCCTTACTAACACACTCCTCTATAGTATATAAGTGTTTAGTATTTGTTTTGCCCAAAAATGAGGCTTGGAGCTCCTATTTATAGGCCTCTGGACCCTCTTCGCGTCGCGACGGACCCCCGGTCGCATCGTGACCATTACGTAAGCACTTACCTCATCGCGCACTTCTCGAGAAGCTTCTGCCAGGCCTCACGTCGCGAGCACTATTCATGTCGCGTCGCGAGCACTATTCACGCCGCCGGAGTTACTATTCAAATTTTTTTTTAAAAACGGTCGTTACATAAGTACATTAAGCGATCGCCTTCAGTTTTTTCCCACTTTCATACGATTTAAAGAATCCAATACAATCTACAATACGAAAACGCAAGAAATGAATTCTGATATTAGACTGAAATGTTATAAAAATTAAAACAATTTGTTTAGAAGGAACCTGGAAAGTAGTCTTGACTTATTAAGAGGTTGTATAGTTCTTCAGTTGTTGCTGGTTGGTACCATTGTTTTGGTATGTTTGGATTGTCGGGTAACTCATCAATCTTAGATGCTCGTCCTACATTGATATGAATTTCTTTTTTCATAATTTTTCTATGGCTTTCTGTAATCGAGCAAGTGTAATTCTGAATAGCATAGCACCGTGAAATCTGTAAATTTAATTCTCCAAACGCTTGATTTGTTTTCTCAGCAAGTATATGAATAGCATCACCCTGTTGCATATAAGTAATTGTTAATAAAAAATTTCTATAAATTTTTTATTTATAAAAGAAGATATAAATTTTTTGACCTTCTCATCTGCAACTAAAAACCATGTTTCTTGTGGTCTAAAATGAGGAATCCGTTTCCGAATCACGCGTATCTGTAGCTCAGTTGCTGGACATCCACTGTATAAATCAGAAATCGTTGTCATCTCTACAAATGTAGCGAAAAAGAGAACATTATAGAATTTTGTATTAACAGAAAATTTATATAAATTGTATTGCATCTTATTATAAACCTCAACATTTTCAATAAGGTTTAGCAGATCTTTAAAAACTATATTTGTTGTATTTTTTGATAAGTAACCATCAGGATTTTGAATCAGAATCTTTATAGAATCGTGGGAAGTTGCTCTTGAGAGTGCAACATAAAGTTGACCGTGTGTAAAAACAGCCTGTGGCAAATACACTCCAATTTTTTTCAGGGATTGGCCTTGACTTTTGTTAATTGTCATTGCGTAGCAAACTTTGCATGGAAACTGTTTTCTAACGAAAATAAATGGTAATTCTTCATCTCTATGGATTAATTTGAATCTAGGAATGTAGACACATTTTCCCACTGATGTTCCTGTCATGATACAGGCTTGTATGACAAAAGGGAGGAGCTGAGTGACAATAAGTCTTGTGCCATTACAAAGACCATTTGCAGGATCCATGTTTCTTAGCAAAAGAATAGGTATATTCTTTTTGAGCTTCAATTCGTGTAGTGGAAGACCCGGAAATGATAATTGATTCAAATATTCTTCGGGATAAAGCAGATCGAGATCAATACACTTTTCCATGAGTGGAGTAACTGTATCAGTACTATGGCAAATTTTTGTATCTTCATTATTCATATCTAATACCATAGCATTGATCTGGTTTGTAGTCTCATTCTTTGGACATACAATGGCTCTACTACACAAATTTGAAGGATTGGGGTTTTTTAAAACGTTAGATCCGTATACAAAGTCGATAAGATCTTTAATGCTATCTTTCGGTTCTGTAATCAGCATGTGCGGAGGAATATCGACGATAGAGACACTTTGTGGTTTTTTAGGATCCGGTGTTCCTAATTTTCCATCACCAATATCCAACAGCCATGATGCAAATTCTGCAGATTGCTGAATTTCATTTAGATTACCGTTGTTGGATGATAAACGCATGTTGATAGATAAATTAAAAACTGAAAAAAGTGACCATAGAAAAGAATTAGGTAGAGTGGAAGCAATGATCTGTGGATCGGAATTTTTTCTTTTAACTGGAAGCGTCTGTCTAAAATCTCCTCCCAAAATAACCGATATACCACCAAAAGGAATACCTGGTTTCTCTAATATATCTTGAAAAGATCTGTCAACTGTTTCAAAACAAAGCCGATCAGTCATAGTAGCTTCATCCCAAATTATTATACTTGTTAATTTCAAAAGCTCTGCAAGCTGAGTCTTTTTTTTTTAATATTGCAAATAGATGTATGAGATATGTCTATAGGTATATTAAATCTAGAATGCGCTGTCCGGCCAGAAGGTAAAAGGAGGGCAGCAATACCGAAAGCTGCAACTGCCAAAGCAATTTTTCCAATAGATCTGAAATAAGCGAGTATAATGGACCATAAAAAAGTCTTACCTGTTCCTCCATGTCCATATACAAATAATAACGATTGAACATTATTATCAGCATCTTTACGTATATGGTCATAAACAGTTAACCGATCACCATTCAATTTATGAAACATTTGCTGGTGATATTCGTGCAAAACATCTTTATCGTAGCTTGTCTCTTCTAAAAGTAATCTGTTTCCAAGAACTCCACAAAGATTGGAATCTGGAAGCGGTATTTGAAAATCAGAAAGGCTTTTCGGAGGTATACAAGCATTAAGGTTTTTTTCTAGTTCTAAAAGAACATGTTGCTTAATAGTATCATCTAAATTCGAATCAGCTGTGGATGACGAAGCTGATCGGAATCTATGGCGTATATCGTCACTCATTTTGAACCATGTATATTCCCACATTTCTAATGGGTTTGAAATATCGCAAAACAACAATAGATGACAGAAAAGTTTTCGGAGCTGTGAAGAAGAAGCCCATAATGAAGCGTCATCAAATGCGTATTGCCATTCTTTATCATCTCCAATTAACCCCAGCGCTTCGCATGCTTGGCGGAAGGTTGGATATTGGATTCCTTTAATAGTTCTTATATCAGAAAATGTTTGACAACCGGTTTGATGACATAGCATCATCCGTAAGTAAAAAACTTCACCGCAAGTTGGATGGATATATGCAAGTCGAGAAACAGCCGGTTGTCTTTTTGAAACTCTACGCATCCATTCACGTGAACTAAGATCCCATCTGAATAATTTTGAATATTCAGAATAATTAAGATGCCTGCCGGAAGCATTATTTTGATTACTGCGTAACCAACCATTGAGTGTGGTTTTGCCAAAAAGCGGACTTGCGACAACTGATTGAAGGTTATCGTTATCTCTGAAAGTAGTATTCTGCATATCTTCTAGATGAACATCAAGAATTTGTACCGATGGAAACCGCTCATGAATGGAAAAATTAAAGATGCGCCATGCAGATTTGTGTGGACATATAAATCGACCGTCTACAAAATTTTTTATCTCATCTATTGCAGTAGTGTGAGCAGCAGAAGTATCCGCAGAAGTAGATTGAGAACTGTGAATGCCAAAGCTAACACGGTCAACACCTTTGGAAATGTATTTGAAAAGATACTTGATAAGCATGTTACATCCGCAATATTCCACATTGATATGCGCATTAAATTTGCTGCACAATCGCCTATTATAAGGAACCACATATCCATTGTCAATCTGTACTCCATTAGCAAGAGTATGAAAAGAGGAGCTGTTTCTCCTGTAATGCACATAGCCTTGTTTATCAAAAAAAGTGTGATTGTTGAAAGGTTTTGGAAATGATTTACTGCATCTACCACTTTTCATACAAACTGAATTAGGATTTAGCAAACCGCAGGGTCCATGAATCATACAAGTGGTAATTGTTTTGTAAAGTGTCGGATTGGTAGATGGATCTGGAAGTTTTGCAGATATATACCGATCAATTTCAAGCGGATTCCTGATAATCGAAGAAGATGATACCCATACCAACGTATGACAATGCGGCAATCCTCTTTTTTGAAATTCTATAGTATATAAATCTGCATTATATCAAAAAACCGATGAGAAACTATGATATTTGTAAGTTAAAGAAAAATTTTTATTTAATGAATATAATGAATAAACACAGAGCAATTTATGGAAAAAAGAAAGTATATTCGTTGATTATTTTTAAAGTCACAAAAAAAATTAAAAGTAACTAAAAACGAAGGAGAAAACAGCCACTTTAAAAATATTATTAACAAATCAGAAGTTGAAAAGAATCAAAGCAATTTTAGATTACACTTTCATTTAAATTTTTTATGTAATTCCAATTTCTATTAAATTGTTTTTAATATGTAATTTAAAAAAAATATCTATGAATTAAGGTTTGAAAAACGTAAGAATCCTTTATGAAATAAATAACATTTTAGAAAAAACAGCTTAATAGAGATTGGAACTGTAAAAATAAAATAAAAGTAAATATAAAATGCCTTTTTGTAAATACATTCTTATTTATTAAATTAACTATTTGATTTTTAGGTTTATAATTAAACATCAATTATTAAAATACAAAAATATCTTTAATCCTTGTATGTTATTAAATTTGAAAGATGTTACACAGCTTAAATACCATAATTTTATTGAAATAGAAATGAATTGTACCAAACAATATAACATTTCATATTAGTGGAAAATGTTTTCATATAAGTCTTAAAAGCTGTTACAATAAAATTTATTTTTTTATGATCTAACACATCTAAAAGAAACTAAAATTATTAAAAAAAAAAACATAAAATAGAAAACTTACAAGCGGTTACTTCTCCAAAAGGTTTGTCATTCTTGAGAAATTTAACAAATTCATCAACCTTCATCTGAAAAATCCTAGCGATAATATCAGGATGATCTTGAGCACAGGTAATACTGTTTCTAGCCATAAATCTAACAATTTCTGGCCACCTAACATTGCATGTAAAAGTAACAAAATACTGTGGATTCCCATGAACTCTACAAATTGCCAACGCATCCTGGTAATGTTTGTACATGTAGCGCGGACCACCAATAAAAGATGCAGGTAAAAAAAAAAACGTTTTCCAATTTGCGTAGCATCTAAATCTCCTTGAGAAACAGCATCATGAATCCCACTTACATGCTCACTTCTTAAAGTATTTTGGTTTCTTCGAATGTATTCGAGACGACTTTCCTCTATACAAAGATAAGCATCAATAAGAAATTGTTGAAACAAACGACCGCACTGCAACAACAAAGTATATATACCGCTGCGGTCATGGATTAAGTAACTGTAATACATGTTTACCGTTACTGGTTTACAATTAACAGAACCGGGTCCACGCAACTTAAAATCTGTAGACCAACCCTTTTCACCATATGGAAATAATAAAGGATATTGTAAAGGCATATAAGAACAATGCAACTTACTAATTCTCATTGGATTACCTCCGTGATGATGAATAACAATATCATATGTAGATGCATTAGGATCATCAGCGGTAACAATAGCACCTAAAGCATTCCCACGTGGATGATTATACCTAACATCAGAAACATTGTTGTATAATCGTACAACATAATTGTCTAAATTTCTTTCGTGAGCTAAACTTATAGCATTTTTAAACACCCGAACATACTCGTTAATACCATTCAAAATCAATGACAATGCTCTGACGATATCTGCCTGTAAAACCAACCCAGTGTCCGAAAAAACTCGTAAACGATTAGCAATCTCATTGTTCGTATCATATACATAAAGTTGCAAAAAACGTGGCAGATCCGATCCTTGTGGACACAAAGATCCAATTCGATGACAAACCTGACCCGATACCTTAAAAGTATACAGGCCAACACCACGGTTAATCGTGTCGTCAACTTTGGCACCAAAAGAAGTCATTGAAAACATGGAATTGTATGCCCTAATATTTTCCATATAATGCCTACTGTGAAGCAATTCCAAGATATAACTCGGAGGCATTAAGGGTATAGGCAACACAACCGAACCTTGACGACAACAATGAGTATAAACATGATTATTACGACTGGAAGCTCGAATAGTTCTTTCATTCCACCAAAATTCCGCACCACAGTAAAAACAAACGAATACGCAATCTCCATGATCGTGATAAGCTGGTAAAGATTCATCAACTATAGAAGCAGCAGTAACAGAAGGCCGACCATTATCAATAAATCCACCAAGAAGAACCACATCTCGGAAAGAGGACTCCCCAATTTCAAAATTCGCACCCATGGAATATTTTTACGCAACAACAAAAAAACATAAAATCCAGAACAAATTACATTTATAAGGAAAACTAAGTACCTGCAATGCAACCGAAGAAGCGAAGAAAGACACAGTGCAATTGAAAAAAGAAACTGGCAAAGAAAACCTCAAACGAAAGTCACCTAAAACAATTGCAAAGAAACGTTGGATGAAGAAAATAAAAATCTAAAAACAGTGAAAACGTGTCAATAAAGAAGAGCAAATATTATGTTGAAGATACACAATTGATTGGTCATTCATAAGGTCCAATAGAAAGGAAGAAAGAACAAAGTCGCAAGTCGAAAGAATAAAAAAACACAGAAAAGAAAACAACATTTAATGCAGAAGTTACGCTTTTTCAAACCCCGGGTAAAAAGAAGAGAGAACATTAAAGCGAAGCCACCCTCCCTTTCTCCCCAACCTCAGCGAAATAAGAAACAGGTGGAATGAAAGAAACGTGGAGGTCTCCTGAAGCAATATCGAAGAAAGATGGCGGAACGTAATTGGACAACAGAAGGCGCCCCCTTAAAATTCCCCAAACCCCCCCACCCCCAGCTAACCTTCTAGAAAACCTACGGGTTTTAATATACAAGGTAATTATTCATATTCATAAACTAACAAAATAAAAAAAATCATAAAATAAAAAGAATTAAGAACTGAAAAGGTACTTGTACATTGTGCCCACCGCCCCTAGCCCCCTACGTATTCTTTCACCAGTTGAGACAATGATGGGGGAAGAATAGCGTCGAAAAAGGAAAGAAGAGACATGTTGGTTCGCCTGAGTTGACAAAGGCAAGGGAAGAAGAACGGCGAGAGAGGAGAAAAGTGTGGTGCTAGTTCGCCAGAGTTCACAACAGCGAGGGAAGAAGAACAGTGACAGTGGAGAGAAGCTTGATTTTGGTTCAATGTTCTTGTGCGACAGAGATAAATTGATCTCTTTTATGAGATTTGCAAAGAGAGAAAACAGAATTTAAGGATAGGGGAGGTTCTTCGATGACCCACGAAGTTAGAGTTGAAGCAGCGGAGCGGAACGAGAATAAAATTCGTCGTCGCTCTTTGTGGAAGCAGGTAAATATGCGTATATTCCATTTTCTCTGATCATCTTGTTGATTCGGATGGATATGAATTGCAGTGTGTTTCAGATAGTTTAAGCTTTTGAATCCCTCATAGTTGAATCAAACAATCACAATACATATCAAGTTGTTAGTCTAGAATTCTATCATCTTATTGCCTTATCGTTTAACAAGGTTGTATTTTAACTGGATTTGTTGCAGAGATCATTTTTAGATTAGGCATTTCTACTGAACTGAGGTCGAACCATGGATAAAGTCCAACCCATTCTCCCTATCTATTTTCCCTATCTGGTTTAGGGTTCCTTGGTGCTATTGATTAAATAAATGAAGCAACAGTTGCAGGTTAAAGCAATTTCGGATGGTTTCATGTTTTGTTTAATTTGGAAAATGACATGATGAACTAATAGTCCGAGGAAAGAAAAGCGTTGTAAACTACAGGGAAACGTGATACATGGATATATAGATTACAGCAAGCTTGAGGGCAATAAAGTAAAAAAAATTGATAGTTATCTAACAGATTTGGAATTTAAAAATCTAGAGATGAGTAGGTTTTTTTAAATGATATGGAGATTGCATTGTCTATTACTTACGGATTTTTTAATTCTTGTATATTTTTTAACCAAACAATGTATTCCGTGGATTTCAAATTCAAAACCCTTGAAAACCTTTCAAATACTCCAAACCAAACACGACCTAAAGGTTTTTTATTTGTGTTGAAAATATTCAGACAAATGGATACTGAATTGCCTTCAATGAACCTCAGCATGATGAACCAAAAATTTGTCAAACTCGACCGTTTCGATGGTCAGAAATACTCTCGATGGATTGATAAGGTCAAGTTTTTGCTAGCTGTGCTTAAGCTTGGTTATCACCTAGATCCTGAGTTGCCCCTAATACCTGCTGATCCAGTTCCTGAGGCTGGAAAGCAGCTAGATCTGAAAGCGATTTCTGATTTGGAAAAGCAAAGGGCTCTACGCAGAGAGTCTGAGCATCTATGTCTTGGTCATATCAAGAACTCCCTCTCCGACCGCCTCTATCATCTGTATGCGCCGATTATAGATCCGAGAGAACTTTGGAAAGCTTTGGAACTCAAGTACAAGGCACATGAAGAAGGTATAAACAAGTACCTTGTGTCAAAGTACCTCGAGTACCAAATGGTTGATGACAGATCTATTATGGAGCAAGTGCATGAGCTCCAGGTCTTAGTCAACAAGTTGAACACTCTTTCCATTGCTCTACCGGAGCTCTTCCAAGTAGGTGCAATTATTGAGAAATTGCCACCTTCCTGGAAAGATTTCTCCGAGAGGATGATGCACAAATTTGACAACTACTCTTTGGATGATCTGTTGAAACACCTCCGTATTGAGGAGGAAACTCGCAACATGGATAAACGAAGTAAAGTCGGATCGGGTGTGAATTTTGTGTCTGGTGGGGTTCTAGCCAAAAGGGAAAACATGGATCTAAGAACAAGAAAGGCTTTGGTCCTAAGAAGAAGGACTTCAAGCCCAACCGTCAGCATCATAACAACAACCAACCAAAGAAGATTGGAAAGTGCCACATCTGTAGAGAGACTGGGCACTATGCAAGGGAATGCCTTCAACAAAAATCTGGTCCTTCAAATGGTTCCGCAAATGCTTTTGAGGAACTTACCCACCTCGTGGCGAATGTGGGTCTCGGAGGGGTCAACACAATTTCCTCTCTCACACGGGCAGTGGCGGCCCGAGGTTGGTTCTTGGATTCTAGAGCCACAGTGCATGTTTGTGGAAGCTAATCGAACTTCCACACTTATGGTCCCGTGCCTGAGGGGACTGTAGTGGCTTGCGCTGATGGACATCGAGTACGAGTTCGCTGCATTGGCACGGTGCTGTTGAAATTCCGCAACGGTCGTAGAGTCACCCTCCAGGATGTTTTGCATGTTCCTGGAATCTCGAAGGGACTCGTATCGGCTGATAAGTTTGACAATAATGGGTACAAGCTGGTGATTGAAAATGGACTTGTGGAATTCACAAGGAATGACTTCTTCATTGGTCAAGCCATCAACACGCGTGGAATGTATCGGCTTGACTTGGTCGAAGGAGCTACTGATCGCGGAGAATCGGGTCCTGATGTGTTTATGTTAGAATTTGATTTCAGTGATGGTGTTAGCGATAGTGGTAGTGATAGTAGCGGTACTGCTAGTGATAGTAGTGGTATTGGTAGTGATGATGTAACTGGTTTTGAAATGAATGAAGTTAATTTTTCTGCTTATATCTCTTGTTCAATTTCTTTATGGCACAAACATTTAGAATACACAAATTTTAAAAACATTGAAAAGATGCAATCTAAAGGAATGTTAAAATTTGATAATAAAGAATTTGAAAAATGCAAAACTTGTGTAAAATTGAAATTTACCAAGAAACCTTATCCAAGCGTTAAACGTTATACATCATTACTAGAACTTATCTATTATGACATCTGTGAACTAAATGGAATACTCATGCGAGGAGGCAAGAGATATTTCATAACGTTCTGTGATGACTCGAGCCGTTATCTACATGTTTATTTGTTGTGAACAAAGGACAAAGCCTTTGACGCATTTAAAATGTATAAGGCCAAGGTCGAAAATCAACATGAGAAACACATAAAGATTCTTCGCTCGGACAGAGGTGGAGAATACTTTAATCGTGACTTTGATACCTTCTACGAAGAGAAAGGAATCAAACATGAAAGAACTTCACCGTTCACTCCCCAACAGAATTGTTTGGCTGAGAGAAAGAACCGAACCTTAGTTGAAATGGTCAACTGTATTTGAACCAATCCGGCTTGCCACATAATCTGTGGGGGGAAGTGTTATTGACCGCTTGCTATGTGCACAACAGGATCACTAGTCATGTGATTCCTGTGAGTCCTTATGAGATATGGAAGGGAAGGAAACCAAATATTGATTATTTGAGAGTGTGGGGGTGTAGAGCCTACTATCGAACACCTGATCCCAAGATATCCAAATTGGGAGCTCGAGCTATGAAGAGCACATTCATTGGATATGCTCATAACAGCAAGGCTTACCGACTATTGGATGATGAATCAGGTTTTGTAGTTGAAACCAGAGATGTGGAATTCTTTGAGGACAAGTTTCCAAGAGATGTTGAAAACACAAACCCCACAATAGCACCTAGTACTTCTCGAGAAAATATCCAACCTTCTAATGTTGTATAAGAACCAAGGAGACGTACAAGGGCTAGAAAAGAGAAAAATCTAGGAGATGATTTTTTCTCTTATTTGGTCGAAGGGACACAAAAGAAAATGAAGAGAGAGATCATTTTCTCCATTAACTTGGATGATGACCCTAAGACTTTCAATGAAGCCATGACATCTAGAGATGCTCCATCGTGGAAGGAAGCAATCAATGACGAAATGGATTCAATTATGGGTAACGGTACCTGGGAGCTAGCTGATCTACCTAAGGGAATGAGGCCCATAGGATCCAAATGGATTTTCAAGAGAAAATATCATCCAGATGGATCCATATCTGCCTACAAAGCAAGATTAGTTGCTAAGGGCTATAGGCAAAGAGAAGGCATCGATTATTTCGATACTTATGCCCCAATTGCTAGAATTAGTTCTATTAGAACTCTAATAGCAATATCAGCTTTGAAAGGACTGTACATTCATCTAATGGATGTGAAGACAGCCTTCCTAAATGATTATCTCAAGGAGGAGATCTATTTGGAGCAACCAGAAGGGTTTGTGATACCCGGACAGGAAAATAAAGTGTGTAGACTTATTAAATCCTTGTACGGGTTGAAACAGGCTCCCAAACAGTGGCATGAGAGGTTTGATACCACTGTGACTGCGTTCGGATTTCAGCACAATAGTGCTGACACGCGTGTTTATTCTAAATGCACAGCCGAATACACAATCATTATATGTCTATATGTTGATGATATGTTGATCGTCAGCACTCACCTTAAAGGTATTCTTGAGACGAAGAAATACCTAGCCTCGAACTTTAAGATGAAAGATCTAGGAGAAGTATATACCATTCTCGGTATCAAGGTGAAAAGAATAGGAATGAGATCTCTTTTAGTCAATTTTATTACATAGAGAATGTTCTTAAAAAGTTCCAACACTTGAACAATAAGGAATTCAACACTCCTTTTGAGTCAAGTGTGAAACTTAAAGTCAACTCTGGTAGAGCGGTGGCTCAACTGCAGTATGCGAGTGCAATTGGTAGTATGATGTATGCTATGCATAGCACTCGACCTGACATTGCTTTCGCTGTAAGAAAACTAAGTCAGTATACTGTCAATCCAGGGACGGAGCACTGGAAGGCAGTGAGTAGAGTACTGGGTTACCTGAAAAGGACAAGTACTTTTGAGTTGACATGTACGTCAACTTCAGGAATACTAGAAGGGTATTCCGATGCCAGCTGGATAGATCACATCAGTGATTCTAAATCCACAAGTGGTTGGATTTATACTCTAGCTGGCGGAGCTATTTCTTGGGCAAGCAAGAAACATACATGTATAGCTCACTCAACGATGGAAGCTAAGCTTATTGCCCTAGCAGCAGCAGGGAAAGAGGCAGAGTGGATTAGAGATCTACTCTTGGATATCCGGGTGTGGGACATTCCAATGCCAACTATACCCGTGTACTGTGACAGCGAGGCCACACTGTCTAAATATACAATGCGGTAAGTAATACGAGGTCAAGACATGTTGGTCTGCGACACAATTTTGTGAGACAACTAATTGAAAGTGGTACCGTCAAGGTTGTCTATGTCAAGACAAGTTGGAACTTAGCAAATCCACTTACCAAACCTCTGACGAGAGATTTGGTACAATCTACCACGAGAGTCATGGGTCTAAAACCACTATAGAATCGTTCAGTGATGGAAACCCAACTTGACATTAATGTTCCTAATTATCAAGTTTAAAGGGTAACAACGAAGTCACTGACGATAGAAGGTACTATCAAATATGATAGATCCATGTGAGGTAAGATAGTACGTTCGTTGCCGAGAATGAGGTTGAGCTAAGGGTCTTAACAAAGTTTTAGAGACATCTAAGCAACGAAGATGTTGTAAAACTTTGCCTATATGACCTAGAGGTGGTGCTGCCTTAAATGAAGACCAGTGGTTTATCTTCTAGAGGGTCATGAAAAGGATTTATAGTGCATGGCCATATTCACGCTCAGTGAGAACGCAAAGACGACAGGTAATGTGTGGGGGTAAACCGGAGAGGCCACAAGGTTCTTGGTTTAAACCTATAAGGATACCATTGAATTGGTCTCTTCTTGTTTATTCACATATACTTGGGTTTAATCTTTGTGACACTAGGTGACATCATTTGTCTGAATGAAAGGAAACACTAAAAACTTGGTGGGGGATTGTTGGAATTTTAAGGAAAATATACAAGTAGGTGTATTTCCTTTATCCCACATTGGTGCGGGAGAGAAAGTTTTGTGGGTTTATAACCCCATTCCTTTACTAAGCCTTCAAAGGTTTTAGTGGGTTAAGGGATGGGCTAAGCCCACAAGCGCGCCAACCCGGGCCGTGGACGCGAGATGGCGCGATTAGGCGCACTTTGCACTTCGCACGACGCATCGGTCGTTGGGAGCTGAGGAGCTTTTATTTTTAATGAGGTTGGGGTCGGATCGGTTGGACCGACCCGGTCAACTGGCACGCACGCCACGAAGGGTAGCGAACCAAACTGCGTAGGCCAAGGTACGCGCGTCGCGTAGGGCAACGGACCTCGCCGCGCGTCTCTGCTCGTTCGAAAATCGGGATAAGTCTATCAGATCCGATTTTTTGGATTAGATTTTATCCAGAATTTGAATTTTTTGAGTTTTAAATTCAAATCAGTTGTTATCTGATAATTTCGGACCCCTATAAATAGGGCCTCTAGGGTCTCATTTATTGACACCTAAAAATTTTCTGCTCTATCTCTCTCTCTCTCTCTCTCTCTCTCTCCGATTTCTCTTTGTGGTTTCCGAGTATTCGCTTTGCGTTTATCTGTTCTTCCATAGTTGTTGGAACAAACGATATTCTGCATTAACTCCTGGGGTTTTACGCTGAAAGCTTACAGCCGACGAGCGCCGTAAAAACCTTTAAGGACATGAGTCAATCCGTGTAGTCTCAAGGACACTAATCAACGATCTTCAGGTTGGTTCTAATATTTTGTCTCGTATTTTATTTCGTCCGATACCGGGACAGTCTCCTTCTACCTTTCTATAATCAGATCTGGTCGCGTAGGATCAAATCTGATTTCTGGACGAAATTGGGTAATATAATAATAATTGAATTTATTATTAGCGACTTATCGGTACATAATTCCCAATATTATTAATTGATCAATCTGCTTTGGTTTTTCCATTATTCGGAATTAGTTTGCTATACTAATTTCCGGATTGTTTGTTTGAAATTACAACACAAAATGGAGACATGCTTTATGGTGGTGGAAAACAAGCCCTTTTTTCTTTTGGTTGGACGCCACTTTCAATTGTCTATTGAGCATACTATATCTACATAATATGTCTAGCTGAAGAGATCACCTCATACAAAAACACCGTTAATGAGATTCTAGTTCATGTTTAATAACGAACTTTAGCCAATAGTTGCTGGCCGGTTCACGTAGTTTAGTATATTAAATCAAATCATGTAAAATTAGTCCCGTTTTAATAAATATAGACATGGGTTTTGGCTATATTACACCATTCTAACTAAATTACCGAAATACATGTATTATTTGCAATTTCATTTTCTTCTTGTAACTAAAAACCCCAAAACTAAAAGAATACCATAAAAACAAGAACCCAAAGACCGGAAAACCAATTCATTTCAACCTAATACCTGAAAAACCGAAACTGATAAAAACCAACACAACATTTCCGGTCTAGTATTGGTTTTAGGGAAAAACCAAACCTATCAAACTAAACTAAAACCAAGCTGACCCCTAAACAGTGGCACGAATGGAGAAGCAGTAGAAACTGTCTTGCAATTTTTATTTTCATGAACGACCCACGTAATATGAGCTACTTGGGTCTTGGATATTGGAAACGACACCATGTAATGAAGTCTTGGGAGAACGCGAGTAAGAGGCCACCGGCATTCTTGAGGGGAGTATGGGTAGGGAAGATTCAGAGTTGAGTACCTGAATAACTTGTCTCATGGTCAGGCAATGAACTGGGTCAGGGTGCACGCACCATAGGCTAACGATCATCAAACGCTTGATTTCTTCTTCCTCATAAACTGACTCTAGAAGCGGATCCACCACCTCTAGTAGAGTCCCAGTTCCATAGTTCTCCCACACCCATCCTACTAATACTATTTGGTTTACTTGAGGAGTGTCCACGATGGGACTTCTCCCACAAGTTATTTCCAATGCAATGACACCAAAGCTAAATACATCCGATTCTCTGCTTGCCCTACCGTTTGCTATATATTCAGGAGCCATGTAACTCAAGGTTCCAGCCAACTTTGTTGTGTGTAAGGCTTTCTCATGATCAACCAACTTAGCTAACCCGAAATCACCAAGCTTTGCGTTGAAATTTGAATCTAACATCACATTGCTTGATTTGATATCTCTATGCAAAACACATTTCTCACACTCTTCATGTAAGTACAACAAAGCGGAAGCCAGGCCATGGGCAATTTTATACCTTGTGCCCCATGCCAACAAACTTTTTGGAGTTTTTTACATATATAGGGCTTTTTTCACATTGTCTTACGTTTATAGGGTGGTTTCAAATTGTGTTACAAAAATAGGGTAAAAACCATAAAACGTTAAGAAAATCAAACGGAAGTTTCAAATGAACTTTCTAAAATTACATTTTTAGCCCCTCAAGTTCTATTTTATTTTTTATTTGTACATTTTTATATACAAACATTTTATTTTATATATTTAATTACTATTCTAAATAGAAACTTGTTCAAACATTTTATTTTTATACACAAACATTTTATTTTTATATACAAACATTTATTTATATATTATCTCTAACAAATTATACATTTATAAAAGGTTATCAAGTCATTCTAATTAATACCAATATTGAATATATTACAATGTTACAAACATATAAGATTAATTCATAATTACTACCAACATTGAATGTAATATAACGTTACGAAACATACAAGATCACTTAAAAACGAAATTACAATATCAAACTAACATGAAACTAAAACTAAAATTAAACACGAAATTACAATAGAATCTAAATAGGAAATTACAAGATCGATAAGATATTACATAGTTCACATTGCATTAAATCTTGGTTGAGAATTCGAACAATTCCTTCTGTTATGACCTGGCTGATGGCATAGACCACATCTACGAGGTTCATCAGGATGACGAACGTCCATCTCGTTACGAAATCGATTTGCACGCCTTCGACCTCGACCACCGGATATTTTTGATTAATCTGCTTCGATAGCCCAATCCGGCTCCAACCAATATTCGACATGAGGAAGTGGTGTGAAAGCGCAATGATATTGACTTTTATACTGTAACACCCGGCTTTTAAAACAAAAACACCCCTGAAAATTTTTCATTTTTAACAAAGGTTTCAGTGCTTAAAACCATAAACAAAGGGGTATATTTTAATATAAACGGGTACAAGCGTATCAAGGAGAGTATAAAATACCAAATCTCCTTTAAAGCCGGGCTGCTACTGACAGCATCTACAAGTCCTACTTCAAAGTCACGGACTCTATCTTGTCCCCTATCAGTATCATGCTAACCTGCAGGGACAATAACAAATATCGTGAGCTATAAAGCTCAGTGAGTAATCAAATCTGCAAATAACATGTATAACAATACAATCATAAATCTGTCTGGATATCGAATCCAAACTCCTAGCCTTACTTGCTGACCATATATATACCCTAGGATCTCACATCCTATTCTGTAGCCTTACAGGCTGAAATCATAGTAACCTGTAATTAACGAGCCACGTCAGTTATTTGCACATATAATCATGCCTAACCATTTTGTCCCATGTTTCTTAGTCACAATGGACTGCATCATATATCATGGCTAAATAAGCTGCACCATATGTCATAGCTATATAAGCTACACCGGAACGTTCTTAACCTTTAAATCATAGCCCGAAGGCCACACCAGTTTGTCATAGCCCGAAGGCCGCACCAGTTGGATATAACATCCAGAATCATAGCCTTATAGGCCGCACCATCTGTTAATAGCTTGTTTCACGATCAATTATGGCTCACGGGTTAGCCCGTTGTTGCCTTGGCTCACGGGTTAGCCCGCTGTTGCCTAGACTCACGGGTTAGCCCGCTGTTGTCTATATAATTTAACTTATCAGAATAAACTGTGGCTCACGGGTTAGCCCGCTGTTGCCTAGACTCACGGGTTAGCCCGCTGTTGTCTATATAACAGTTTACATAGATATATTGACTCACAGTTCTGTTCTTGTCTATTATAGACTCACGGCTTATCTGGTCTTGTCATTTTATTGACTCACAGTTCCGTTCTTGTCTATTATAGACTCACAGCTTATCTGGTCTTGTCATTTTCATATGTCTTTACGCTTGTCATTTTCGTCCCTCGAAGCTGTTTCAACCTGTAACAGTTCAATCATCATATATCATATATGATATCAGTGAGATTACTCACCTGGATGCTTGCTACAACTAGCGTTTGTTGTTCCTTGCCTTGAAATGAAATCCGTAGGATTTTGTCCTGTACCTATAATTCCATTTTTTATCAAAATGATTATAGGTCAATAACCATTCCAATTAACTCTAATACAATAGAGTTCAATATAATATCGTTATAAACAATGCCTAGTTAATAAACTTTCCGTTTACTAACTTTATATGAATTTTACTATTCACCGAGGCATTCGGATCGATCTACAGTGCCCCCGAGGGGTCGAAAACTCAATATAAAAATTTTCCCAAACTTTTCAGACCATAACGAGCCTACGGTTCAAGTTTGAGCTAAATCGGACAAGCCAAACAAAAGTTAGCGTTTCTGATTCCCTGCCTGGCCCCTGCCTGGAGGCGCACCGCGCCTAGGACAGGGCGCACTGCGCCTGGGCGCACCCCGCCAGGGGCTTGGGCGCACCGCGCCTGGCGCCTGCGCAGGTCTCCTGTCCAGCCACGATTTGTACACTGTAGCACGCAGTTTTAGCCCATTAAGTCCTTAATCCAGTCCTTAATCGTTTGGGGTTTGTTTCTAGGCTAAAACCTTATACTTTAACAAGGTTTTCAACCATTCAAAACAACTAAATTAATCAAAATGAAGAATTAGGGTTCTTAGTCCCAAAACCCCCCCAAAACTTCAAATTCATCATAAATAACAACCTACTTCCATTATCTTGAATTAAGTCCTTTTTAGCATGACTTAATGGAAGTATTAAACCATTTTAACCACAAAATCCTAACTGAAAATGCAGTTTTCAGTTCCTATCAAATTCATCAAGGACTAACAAGCTAGAACTTGAAGAACTAACCTTTCAAGCTTCAATTTCTTCAATTCCATAGCTATGATCCGAAATGCCACTTAAACCTTCAAGGATTCTTCAACTTTTGCAGAATTTGTAGAGAGAAAACTCTCTCCCGTTGCTGCCCAAAATCTGCACATGTGGGGAGAAATTCCAACTATTTATACCTCCAAAATTTACAATTTTGGTCCCTAAGTTCCATTTCTTGAACTTTGGCCACAATAATCAAGTTTTATTACAATAAAACTTCCATTCTTTATACATTTGCCACAAACAACAATATTTTTCATATTTGGTCCTTCACATGGTCAAATGACCAAATTACCCTTTTGTGGTAAAATGACCAAAATCAGTTTTTATAACATTTTAAGTTCAAAACTCAGAATATTATTTCAAACTAAATTCTTTTCTGTCCAAAAGACCAATTTACCCTTCCAAGGTAAAATGACCATTTTACCCCTTTTTATTTTTATTACATAAAAAGAGTGTCTTGGCGTTACAAATTCTCCCCTCCTTCAAAAGATTTCGTCCCCGAAATCATACAAGGAGTTGAGGTTATGTCTCCCTCGTTTCACTTTCGGTCTTCCACATCATGTCGGAAACTATATGGTATTGCCTAAGCACTTAACCATACTAGTCTTCTTATCTCGTGATTATATCACAGTTGCATATCATTCTTCCGGTTGTCCCGGGTACCTTATCTACGTATCTTTCTTCATCTCATCATAAGGAATTTGTTGGAAATTATCAATACATAATTTCTTTCTTATCGTCCCAATCAGATTTTAACCTTTCCAAAGGATTACTTTGAGTACCATCATCTTTCCCCACTTGGAGTTTCAATGGTTTTACTCGACAATCTGCATACTACTTTTGTCGATTTTTGGTCTATTTCCAAGCTTTCTCGAATTTGCCTAATCTTTTATTCTTTTTGAAATAAAATCTCGGGTCATCTAAATGCTGGTACTAAAACTATTATTATCTACGGGTTCTACCAAAGATAGACGATCTTTTCATCTTTCACCAGGGTCTATTATGCAAGTTCAATGCATATTTTCTAAAGTCTGCGTCATTATTTCATCTTGTTTATCAATCTGCAAATCTCATACAGTACTAACTAGTACTTTTGAGCTAATTATTCTTGGAATTTATGCCAAAATCAACGAATAATTCTAGTTTCTCGACTCGATACAGTCGCTACCGGTAGCGCACGTCGGCAAATTCCTCCTTCTATGTAGTTTTTCACTACTTTTTGTTCTTAATTTCTTCCCTAGTCGGTATACATTTGCACTGGTTTCATCAACCAATCTGCAATTACTCATATGGTGTCATACCATATAGTATTTGCGGAGACTTTCTTATAAAGTCTATAATAATATCGTCCCATTTCTTCTTTAGGACCGACAACGGCTAAATTTTCCGTATGTTTCTAATGATTTGACTGTAGTTACACACTAGTCAAACACTTTTCACATGTCTTTCAATGTCTTTCTTTAGTCCTGGCCACTAATGCGTAGGTTACATCATCATACATAGTATGGTATTGCCCCGGACATTTTGCATATCTACCCAAAAATACATTTTTTTACGGGTAAGTTTTCATATCTCGTTTTGCTTTGAAACTCACATACACAACCACCACGGGTTTTCAATCACTGTAAGTTTCTAACTAGCTTCTTTCAATAGCTAATCATTCATTTACTTGTCACGTTTTTCAGATTTACACACTTCTTTCTGTGCTACCCGAATCAACTCAGGTAATCAATTCGCCACACTCATGCATATGGTTGTATCTTTCAAAAGATACTCTTTCTAATTCAAGGCATCTATAATCACATCCGCCTTTCCAAAATGGTACAAGATTTCATAACCGAAATCTTTAAGTAACCCATCTGTTTTTGCTATCTCATGTTTAGCTTCTTTTTTGATCAACTAAGTACTTCAAACTTATATGATCCATATAAACAGTAAGCTTTACACCACATCAGTAGTGTCTCCAAAGCTTCAATGTCAAAGTCATAATTGCTACTGCAATATCATGTATCCAAAATCAACCCTGGATGCATTTCTATAAAACAATTTATCTTCTCCGCTTAGCGATAATGCTAACATTAGAGTTTCACACAAGGTTTATTCCAAACCTTTACAAAATACTTGTGGTCTTTCTACCACTCAGACTTTATACTTTTATTAGTCAACCTTGGTCAACTGGATAGCAATCAAGGAGCAGTTTTCTACAACTCTCCTAAATTAACCCGCCAATCCAAGGAAACTACTACTAATTTCAGTCAGATTCCAAGGCGGTTTCTATCTTATCACAGTATCATTTCCACTGGATCTACTTTATCATTTCTGGCATTATTTACATGCCCAAAGAATATGAAACTTCTTTTATCCAAATTTTCATACTTGGAGGATTTTACATATCACTTAACTTAGTGAATTAACTCCAATATCTGGTACAAATGTACCTCATATTCGATCTGGTCTCGAGAATATCAGATTCTCAGTAGTCAATGCATATATGCATCAACTTGTTTTTCTCCTTTTCAAACAAGGTAGGGCTCCATACGATGACACATACGGCCATAAGAGACCCCAATACTAATTTTTCTTCTAGTTGTTTTCCAACCATGCCATCTCTATAGATGCAAATCAATATAGAGCTCGTATACCAAAACGGCTCCCAAAATCAGTTTAATCATAAGCTCTTCTCGTCAATCTGCCAGAAATCCTGGAAGTTCTTTTTAAAAGAAACATCCGAGAATTTATTTAAAGTAGTACACTACTACCACTGCTTTATTTAGCTTGGCCCATACCACGTATGCCAACTACAAATCATTCCTTTACTAACTCTTTTCCGAGTTTAAGCAAAGGAAAATAACCGGTATTCTTACAACGGTTATTTATCATGGATTTCATCCGTTTCACTTCTGATTTTAGAACTATAATGTTCTTGTTTCTCATAAGCACGATTGCTTCAAATTCACTGGTAGTCATCGGCTTCAGATTTATAGGGAAAATGGTCCCGTAAATCCGAGGCAAACTACCTTTTAGGTGTTCAATATCTAGAACATACTTGCTATCTGCTATAGTTGTTTCCAAAATTTCATCTAAAATAGTTGATGAAATATTTCAACAAGACATCAAGTCATCGATCCCAAGCATAGCTTCCTGGATCAAATATAACATACACGAGTTATATTCAGAACAATTATATTGGAGATCATATCAGTCTCCTCACGAGCTTCTTCCACAATCTGCTGGAATGTTCATAATACCATTGGTCCTTTTCGACCGTTCATTTCTTCTTTCTTTCCTGAGTTCGTCACCCATTACTCCACATTTAGCATGTGAGTATTTCATAAGGAAGTGATCTATAGTTCCACGCTGGAACCACTTCCGTCCCATACAACAAACTCGAGCGATATGCTCCCATTTTCTGTAATTTCATCTTGTCAACGGTAGAGTCTCAACTCTAAAATGTTCTGAGTGCTTTTCCTGCACTTCTTACATCACATCATCTTTTCGTTTTGGTCTCTTCCCTTCAAGGCTAGACCTGAATCGTTTTATCTTCTTCCAAGAAGTCCACTAATATTTTCTGCTTTTCTTGTAGTCTCAACTACTGTTCTTTCACCTTAAATATCAACCAAGGTGAGCAACCGATTTCTTTATCTGACCACATCAGCTAAAATTGCTCATCTTGTGGATTTTCTGCTATTCGTCCCCTTTTTGTTCCTCATACAACGGAGTCTTGAGAAAGGGTTGATCCATTTCCTAGAGCTTCGCGCCCTAAATGTCTCCCAAGGAGATTCACAGTTCATACTTCTTATACGTCAGAAGTTGGCAACGGTTAGGTTATATATGTATAATAACAATGTATACACACCTAACTATACGTCATGTCTATTATCTTAAGGTTTAAGTCCATGAATCTACTCTATAGACACCTAGTTCACTTAAACCACGGCTCTGATACCAACTTGTAACACCCGGCTTTTAAAACAAAAACACCCTTGAAAATTTTTCATTTTTAACAAAGGTTTCAGTGCTTAAAACCATAAACAAAGGGGTATATTTTAATATAAACGGGTACAAGCGTATCAAGGAGAGTATAAAATACCAAATTTCCTTTAAAGCCGGGCTGCTACTGACAGCATCTACAAGTCCTACTTCAAAGTCACGGACTCTATCTTGTCCCCTATCAGTATCATGCTAACCTGCAAGGACAATAACAAATATCGTGAGCTATAAACCTCAGTGAGTAATCAAATCTGCAAATAACATGTATAACAATACAATCATAAATCTGTCTGGATATCGAATCCAAACTCCTAGCCTTACTTGCTGACCATATATATACCCTAGGATCTCACATCCTTTTCTGTAGCCTTACAGGCTGAAATCATAGTAACCTGTAATTAACGAGCCACGTCAGTTATTTGCACATATAATCATGTCTAACCATTTTGTCCCATGTTTCTTAGTCACAATGGACTGCATCATATATCATGGCTAAATAAGCTGCACCATATGTCATAGCTATATAAGCTACACCGGAACGTTCTTAACCTTTAAATCATAGCCCGAAGGCCGCACCAGTTTGTCATAGCCCGAAGGCCGCACCAGTTGGATATAACATCCAGAATCATAGCCTTATAGGCCGCACCATCTGTTAATAGCCTGTTTCACGATCAATTATGGCTCACGGGTTAGCCCGCTGTTGCCTTGGCTCACGGGTTAGCCCGCTGTTGCCTAGACTCACGGGTTAGCCCGCTGTTGTCTATATAATTTAACTTATCAGAATAAACTGTGGCTCACGGGTTAGCCCGCTGTTGCCTAGACTCACGGGTTAGCCCGCTGTTGTCTATATAACAGTTTACATAGATATATTGACTCACAGTTCCGTTCTTGTCTATTATAGACTCACGGCTTATCTGGTCTTGTCATTTTATTGACTCACAGTTCCGTTCTTGTCTATTATAGACTCACAGCTTATCTGGTCTTGTCATTTTCATATGTCTTTACGCTTGTCATTTTCGTCCCTCGAAGCTGTTTCAACCTGTAACAGTTCAATCATCATATATCATATATGATATCAGTGAGATTACTCACCTGGATGTTTGCTACAACTAGCGTTTGTTGTTCCTTGCCTTGATTCCTTGCCTGGCCCCTGCCTGGAGGCGCACCGCGCCTAGGACAGGGCGCACTGCGCCTGGGCGCACCCCGCCAGGGGCTTGGGCGCACCGCGCCTGGCGCCTGCGCAGGTCTCCTGTCCAGCCGCGATTTGTGCACTGTAGCACGCAGTTTTAGCCCATTAAGTCCTTAATCCAGTCCTTAATCGTTTGGGGTTTGTTTCTAGGCTAAAACCTTATACTTTAACAAGGTTTTCAACCATTCAAAACAACTAAATTAATCAAAATGAAGAATTAGGGTTCTTAGTCCCAAAGCCCCCCAAAACTTCAAATTCATCATAAATAACAACCTACTTCCATTATCTTGAATTAAGTCCTTTTTAGCATGACTTAATGGAAGTATTAAACCATTTTAACCACAAAATCCTAACTGAAAATGCAGTTTTCAGTTCCTATCAAATTCATCAAGGACTAACAAGCTAGAACTTGAAGAACTAACCTTTCAAGCTTCAATTTCTTCAATTCCATAGCTATGATCCGAAATGCCACTTAAACCTTCAAGGATTCTTCAACTTTTGCAGAATTTGTAGAGAGAAAACTCTCTCCCGTTGCTGCCCAAAATCTGCACATGTGGAGAGAAATTCCAACTATTTATACCTCCAAAATTTACAATTTTGGTCCCTAAGTTCCATTTCTTGAACTTTGGCCACAATAATCAAGTTTTATTACAATAAAACTTCCATTCTTTATACATTTGCCACAAACAACAATATTTTTCATATTTGGTCCTTCACATGGTCAAATGACCAAATTACCCTTTTGTGGTAAAATGACCAAAATCAGTTTTTATAACATTTTAAGTTCAAAACTCAAAATATTATTTCAAACTAAATTCTTTTCTGTCCAAAAGACCAATTTACCCTTCCAAGGTAAAATGACCATTTTACCCCTTTTTATTTTTATTACATAAAAAGAGTGTCTTGGCGTTACATATACGTCTCGGTGTAGTAAACAGAATTCACAATGGAAAGCGGGTTATCCCCTCTATGCCGACAAACTGCAAGAGCATGTGAACATGGAAATCTTTCCATCTACCACTTACCACATGTGCACGTTTGTTGAAAATAACGAACAGTGTGCGTATTTCCTCCAGTTTCACATATTTGCAATTTTGTCACAATCATATATACACCTTTAGTGTAGTCAAACTCCGATAAATTATGGCTTTGTGCATGGATGTCACGTTTACCAAAGAGACGCCACATGCGTGATGGTAAAGGCGTGTCGCAGTTCATTGCAATATCACTATGCTTTCTAAAGAGTTGTACAGCTCTATTGAATGTAAGGTCAATACATGCCCTAATTGGTAATTATCTTGCTCCTCGCAGTGCATGATTCATACTCTCAGAGATATTTGTTGTCAAGAAACCCCATCGACGATCTTTATCATACAAAAGACACCATTGACTTCTGTTGATCTGTTTCAGATATTGCCAAGCTTCAAGACTGATTGCTTTTATTTCCCTGATATATCTAACAAACTTCCTTTTCTGTATGGTGCTGCCCATAGCCCAACAAAATGTCTTAAGGCTCACGTTCTTATACTTTTTCATGAGATTACTCCTGATGTGTCGGAGACAGAAACGATGGTATGCTGAAGGCTCTTTCCATTCCTCTAGATTTTCCATTACGTGAGTTATTCCTTGATGTCTATCTGAAATAACACACAATTCTCTGTCTGGAGCAACAAAATGTCTGAACCGATGAAAAAACCAACACCAACTGTACGTAGTCTCATCGTCAACAATGGCATAAGTAATTGGTAGTATATTATTGTTGGCATCTTTTGTAACAGTAATGAACATTTTTCCTTTATATGAACCCCTCAAATGACAACCATCGACAGAAATAACAGGTCAGCATAGAGAAAATGCATTAATAGCAGGTCCAAAAGCCCAAAAAATATATTTAAATATTGCCGCACTTGATGAAGTATTTGGATTATGGAACCATTGCACAACTGTATTAGGATTTGAAGCCTGTAAAGCTGCAATATACTTAGGTAACTTACCTTGTGCACAGAGATGTATATGGAAAACTACCAGAACATTCTCTTTCATCTCCTACAGTCTTACACTTTGCTACCCATGAGTTACTTTTACTTTCGTACACTTTAAACTCTCTATTTTGGTTGATCGACCAAAGTGTCACTGCCTTTTTTACTTGTAACTTACTTTCAAACTTCATTCCTAACCTTATTTTGTTTTCCGATTCCTTCCAAACATCTATATGAATGTTGTCTCCAATATCTGGTACATCGTCATCTCCTAAATCTCCAATATCATTCATAAAACTCATAACTGGAGTTTCATTCATATCACCAAAATCATCCCCAACCTCGCTCAATGACTCACTAATATCATCTTCACTACACGATGATTTGTGTTGATCAAATCTAAAATCATCATCTGCCTCAAACCTATCATCATTAGGCAAAGGAAATGGTATATGCACGGGGTTTGCCATGAAACCATGATGTACCGGCTCTAATACTTCAACATTACGAAGAAGTTCTAGAAAACTAGTATTTGTAGGCGTTGTTATTTGTTCTTGAGTAATTTTTTCAATTTCAACCCAAACTTGACCACAATAATTCTCATCGTTTTTGGCCAAATAAAACATCACTTCTAAACTTGAATCGCTAATGACCCGTGAAATATTAGATCTACCACCAAACTGGTAACATAGTGAGATATTCAACTTATAGGTTGCCTTATCAACTCTAAGATGTGAATAAATCGAATCTTTAAATTCCTCATAGCTCATTTTAGACCTAACAATATTTGATGTGGTCATTGTTGATTCATCACCCTTTATGAGTCCATTATCATATCTAATATTACCACCCCAATATAAATTGATCAAAAATGGATGATCTAAAGCCATAATGATATATATATATATATATATATATATATATATATATATATATATATATATATATATATGAGAATGTAACTGGACGATAAATTATAAAATAAAACAAGTAAGTTATTATGCTACATATAATTCTTCTAAAAAGGATATACTAGATTATTAGACAAAAATATGTACCTTATAATTAATTCATGAAAGGAAGTCTTGAACTCAAGATGCAAAGAAATACAAAATTGAGAGAAATCTATCTTAACTAGAGAATGGTAATGGAAATATATAAACATGATGTTTGAATTTATAATGTAGAAAAGTATATGGAAAAGAGTTGATTTGACGATACAAGTAATTATTTGCATGCTTTTTCATATGAATAATGTACTTGCTTTTGTTTTACTTTTGCTTTTGATTCTTTTACTATTTGAAATGACAAGTCATACCTGCATTATTAGACATAATTATTTGTAATTTTTTTATTTTTTATTTTAATTTTATCTCATTTTAATGTGTTTCGTTTTTAACTGATTTTATTATTTTTTAGAAATACTATATAATTTTTAATCAACTATTAAATATATATTTATATATAATACGTAATTAGGATTTGTTAGAAATAATATATAATTGTAATTAAATATATTAAATAATAAAGTTTCTATTTAGAATAGTAATTAGACATAAAAAATAAAATGTTTATATAAAAATGTACAAATAAAAAATAAAACAAAACTTGAAGGGCTTAAAATGCAATTTTAGAAAGTTATTATGAAACTTCCGTTTGATTTTCTAAAGTTTATTGCTTTTTGCCCTACTTTTGTAACACAATTTGAAACCACCCTATTAGGCCATGCGGTATGCCACACGCGCCCCCCCCTCCCCCCCCCCCCCCTCCGCGTCCTCCATGTCAGCATCCAAGGGTAGTCTTCCGGCGAACACGTGACGACTCAATCCTTTTCAAGGCCTGCGTCCAAAGGTAGTCTTCCGGCGAACGCGTCAAGGCCTGCGTCCAAGGGTAGTCTTCCGGCGAACGCGTGAAGACTCAATCCTTTTCAAATTTTTGACCGTTGAAATGTGAACGTTGGACATAAAAAAATCTGTTTTTTTTTTTTAAATTTCACTCTATATATATATACCTTTCAAACACATATCACACACAACTTCACTTTATATACAAAATTACATTTTCTCTCAAAATACGTATGGATTTCCATTCGGATTTTGAAGACTCGGGTGATGATTTGGTATTCGCGACAATGATGGAAGTCGCGAATATTTTCGTGAACCGAGCTGAAACTCCGGAAAAAAGGCGGCGATTAGCGGCGAAAAATAGAAACCGCGAAGAAGGACACGAAAAATTTATTCGCGACTACTTTTCCGAAGATTGCGTGTATGACGAAAAGGATTTCAAAAGCCGGTTTCGTTTGACCCGATCGATGTTTCTACGGATCGTGCACGATTTGGAACCCAACTACGAAATTTTCCAATTGCGATACGACGGACGAGGCAAAAGGGGTTTTACACCACACCAAAAATGTGGAGCAGCTCTTCGTCTTTTGGGTTATGTATACACTTTTGATGCCGTGGACGAATATTTGCGGATGTCGGCAAAAACCGCTAGGCAAAGTATGTATGCTTTTTTTGAATATATTTATGAGTTATACGGTCCTATTTACTTGCGAAAACCTACACGAAACGATGTTGAAGAACTATATGCGGCACATCACCAGTCACATGGTCTACCGGGTATGCTCGGCAGCATAGATTGTACGCATTGGGATTGGGCAAATTGTCCAAACACGTGGAAAGGACAATACACCGGGGGTCATCACGGCACACCTTCGCTAATACTAGAAGCAGTGGCGTCACAATATTTATGGATTTGGCATGCGTACTTCGGGGTTCCGGGGGCGAACAACGACCTAAACGTTCTAGATTCATCGCCGATATTCAACGATATCCTACTAGGCAAATCGGCCGACGTTCCGTTTAAAGTGAACGACTCCGAATACCCACGTGGGTATTTACTCACCGACGGTATATATCCAAATTATTCCACATTTGTAAAGGCGTACCAACATCCGATTGACGAGAAACGGGTACTATTCACGCAACGTCAAGAGTCCGCACGGAAAGATGTGGAACGTGCATTCGGTGTCCTAAAAAAGAGATGGACTATAGTGCAAAACCCGTCACGAGCATGGCACCTCGACAACATACGCAAAGTAATGTACGGTGTTATCGTATTACACAACATGATAATCGAAGAAAAAGGTCGGAATATTTGCATCTATCAACCTTACCATATGACACAGGTGCCGACACAATTTGTTCCCGGTAGCGAGTCATACTTTACTCGCGTACTAGAAATACACAATGCGGAAATGAATGCCAATCTCCGACACGATTTGACGGAGTACGTGTACGCGAATCGCAACGACGAAACCGACGACGACGACGACTAGGAAATGTTTTTTTTTTAAATTAATTTAGGATATGTTTAATTTTTTTATGTCTTTTTTAATTTAATGTAATGTTTTTTTATTTTAATATTATGGTTTTTAATTAATATAATGTTTTTATTTAAATTTAATTTAATGTTTGGTTATAATTAAAAAAATGGAAAATAAAAATGTGATGTGGAAATTAAAAGGGTTGTCATGGGAGTCTTGCACACCCCTAGTGGAAGTCCTGGAAGTCTTGGTGACGTGGCGATGACGTTGCGGTAGTCTTGGGTTGTCATGGGTGTCTTGCACACCCTTCAGCCTTATTGTAAGAGAAGTTCAAAAATGCCCTATATATGTAAAAAACTTAACTCTTTGCCTTAAAGAGATGCTTATCTAAGCTTCCGTTCTCCATGAACTCATAAACAAGCAATAATTCGGCTTTCTCGTGACACCAACCTATGAGACGTTTAACTAGATTTCTGTGTCCAAGTTTGCTGATAATCTGGACTTCTGAAGCATACTCCTTGATCCCTTGTTTCGAACTCTTGGATACCCTTTTGACTGCAATATGCGTGTTCGTTTCATTCAAGAAACCTCTGTAAACTCCACCGAAACCTCCTTCACCAAGTTTTTCATCCTCGGCAAAGTCCCTTGTTGACCGTGCTAATTCTCTGTAAGAAAATTTCCTAGGCCCGGTTCCCATTTCAAATTCGCTGTTCATCCCAACATGAAGTCCTTCTTCCGCTCCCCTGCTGTTCTTCATCTTTAACAGACAGAAGGCAAGAACTGCCACAAAACTAAACAGAACAGATAATCCAACTGTTACTTTCACCACTAGTCCTGTTCTGTTTTTATGCTTTACTTCATCATGGCTTCTTCTAGGTGCAAGCCGCTGTACTGGATCTTGGCTCGGTGTGGGTGCTGGCGCATTGTTTTCGACAATTGCTAAATCAGAACTATTGAAAGCCAAAGATATCACCATATTTTTCTCGAATAAAGCTCCAGTTGCAGCAGAAAACCCGAAAATAACCCATTCTGGCAACACACTCTTGAGATCAATTATGTGATAAAGTTCCTGACGTACGACTGTATTATTATGAAAACCAGTAACTGAAACACTAAGATTTTTTGAAACAGAATCATACGTAACCCAGGCGTGACAGGCTCTCCCATCAGGTATATCGTGGAACCATTTCTGAGACGTAACGGACGCAAGAGAGTTAATGCTGATACCTACGTGAGGGCCTATAAAATCACCGCTAGAGTTTCTTGGATCCCATAACTGGTTTGCAAATGTATCGAACTCCACTGCAACAAATGGATTCATGAGAATACTTGTATAGCCGTTGATGGGAAGC
The DNA here is from genome assembly GCA_023525715.1 of Cichorium intybus. Taxonomy (NCBI): domain Eukaryota; kingdom Viridiplantae; phylum Streptophyta; class Magnoliopsida; order Asterales; family Asteraceae; genus Cichorium; species Cichorium intybus. The sequence continues at coordinate 96,003,076 of CM042010.1, read as the reverse complement.
CCCATCGACGAACCATTTATTATCATTGAGTTATTCTCCGTCAGCAAGAATGTAAGCCCATAATATATATGGGAGTGATTTTGAATCGATCACGAAGGAGAAATCGCTAGTGAAGCTTGCTAGCTCACCAGAGGTGTTATCCCAGAGATGAAGTGGTTTGACATATGTCGCACGTCCTGCTGTCTGGTTCCGACTTGAATCAATCTCATTCGGGGTCACTTCGAGTCCCTGGTTGCTGATATATGCATCACCCTCTAAGAATATGTTGCCGTGGCCTTGTTTACTGAGTTTTGTCATATTGAAAGTGATTGAAGCTGCATAAGGTGTGAAGAGAAGAAGGACGTACAACAGGTTCGACAGCTGCAAACATTGTAGTTCTTAGCCATATTAGCTAGAGAATATAAGGATGCTTCCCTGGTCAACTCGGCGTCTTCGAAGAAAAACACTCTCATTTTGTTTGTGAGATAAGCTTGTCAACTTGTTATGTGACAGCATTGAAGACTCGGTGAACCTGTTTAATACGCATATGGCGTGGTCCTTTTTTTTTTTTTTTTTTTTTCATCGTATTTTTTATCACGTTATAAATATCTACCTATACTTGGATAAAGGATAGGATATCTTACAGATCTTTGCAAATCTCGGATAGGAGCGTTTAGTAAAACATTTTCAAAAGTAGGGCTTCTTTCGTTTGGAAAAAAGGGGTGAAGACCCGACCAAGTCACAACCTAGTTACGTAATTTACAATTCTAACATTGATTTTGTTCCCTACCTTTTAATTTACATAATATATTTATATTTTTATCTCATAAAATTTGTAACTTTAATTCACACATACGACATATATATATATATATATATATATATATATATATATATATATATATATATATATATATATATATATATATATATATATATATATATATATATATATATATAGGGCTAGAATTAAATGTGGACTGCAAATATTGTGTGAATGTAACATCAAATGTGGAGCGTCCGATCGAAGTAATCAATGTTGTTAGATTCAAAGACCTAGTTGTAAATTTATGACAATTAATTAATCAGATTTTATGATTAAGCCCTTATAAAATGTATTTTTAGTCTATTAATAAATATTTAGAAAATGAAAAACCATATTTATCTCCTAATTTTGTGGGATTTATATTTAATATGTATTTATCTTATTACATAAAATTTATAACTGTATTACGTGATGAATAATAACCGCACATCAAAAAAACGCAGTACGATGATTACATGATACACTGTCATTCTTAAATAATATAACATCATTTTTGAAAAAATACACTGTCATTCTAAAAGAATATGATTGTTTTATATCAAGGGTATAAAACATAATAACAACTATATTCTAAAAGAATAGAACTATACATTTTGAAAGTTACGCTTCATTAATTAAATAATACATAAATTCTTTACTAATACACTTAATTGTTAAAAGAATACACTTCATTCTTGGCTTAACACTAACATTCTCAAAGAATACACTTCATTCTTGGCATAAGAAGGTAAATTCTTGAAGAATGTTCACATAAACCATACTAGCATTCTCAAAGAATACACTTCATTCTTTCCATTCTTAAAGAATACAAAAACCTCCTTTCATCATCGACCTGCAAACACAACCAATAAATCAATTATTAAATTATCTTCGTATCATCCTAAACAAAGAAAATAAAAGAAAATTTTCAAGTGATGTAAGTGTTACTTCAATTATTTTAATTTGCTTACATCATTTTACTTAAGTAGCTGGACCCTTTATTGCTTCCATAATTTTAATTTGTTATTTTATTAGCACCATGAGCACTACATGTGCGATTCACATAAAAACTAAATTAAAAACAAAACCTTACATGGCAATATTACGCATCGTTTAAGTACAATCAGACAAAATTTCAAGTAACGTATTGTGTTTTTTTAAAGTTAATTACGTTATTTCTACTGTTCGATTCTTACAATAGGGTTAATCGTCAATAGCATTATAAAAACCAAAACTGTAATCTAATTATATCTTTGATGATGCTAATGCAGAATAACTAAAAACGTTTGAAGAAGCCAAATCCAAATCGTTTGAGATAGTACGTCGCAAAATCAGGAATGAGTGAAGAACGATTTTGTTTCTCAGGATTATGTGTGTTTTCGGTTTTCCGCCTTCTCGATGACGAACGATTCAGCAGACCCTAATTTTGTCACTTCGAATTCCATTAGGGTTGGGAAGAATTAGATGTCGTACCCGGATTTAAAAGAACGTGAAAGATATGATCCAACGTGAATTCCTTAATTATAGATTTTATTTTGGTGATTTGTTTAATTGCTAATAAATAGTTGGTTTGTTATATATATATATATATATATATATATATATATATATATATATATATATATATATATATATATATATATATATATATATATATATATATATATATATATATATATATATATATATATATATATATATATATATACTATACTATAAACCATATATAAATTACAACCCTCTAATGCATGTTTGTCTTAATTTTTAAGACTGTACAAGTTTTAATACACAACCCACAAATTATCATGCCTATGTTACAATGTTATTATGCACTAAAAATGGAAACGAATAAACAGGAACACAATTACACGCGTGTCAGAGCTTGCCCAAAACAGAAAAAGAAACCCTCGTTTACTTTCAACACAAAACAGCCGGCATCCTCTCGTGAAACCCTAATGCTCCCAAAAAATCAGCCGACATCCTCTTAGCCTCCACCTTCCGATCCGGCAGCCACCATCGGATCCGGCCGCCACCATTCTTTTTCGGACCACTCCGCCACATTCCGATCCAGGCACCACCACTCGCCATCGCATCCCGTCTTCCAAATCGAGAACCAAGCGTCTCCGTCGCCATCGATCTTGCCGCCAACATCCGAAGAACAACAGCTCGCCACCGATCTGGACCGCCAAAATCCGAAAAACAACAGGTCGCCATCGATCTGCATCTACTCGAAGCCACCAGCGGATGGTAAGTATTGATTCGCTTCCGCCTCCCCTGATTACTTGCCGTCTCTTCTTCAGACTTCTCCCATTTCTCTCTCTCTCTTCAAACTTACTCCGTGCCACTGCCGTCTCCACCTTCACACTCACCGCAAAGACCATCGGGCCACCACCACAACAATCGCACTTGCGCCTAAGCACTGGACATCTCTCGCCCTCGCACCAGCATCAGATTAAGGAGACTGTATATGCGTTTTAGGGGTAACAATCGTAAAAGGGGAATGCTAGGGTTTGTCCTCTTCGTCTCCATCTTCCCATCTCCTTCTCTTCATCTACATCATCAAAACATCACAGTTTGGCTGCTATTAACCAATTGTTTGTTGATTTTTAGGGTTATCGATTGAAGTAATCAACCCGCAAATTGACAGAAACATCATCAGGTTTCAAATAACCCCAACCAACTCTCTATGCCTAGATTCACATTCATTTTTCTACTAATAATCAATTTCAAATCCTTAAAATAGCCTCTCATCTTTCCTTTGTTCACTTTCTATTGCAGGTTTAAGCTTCTCGAGGTAAGTTGTTATTTCCTTTGTTCACTCTCTATTGCAGGTTCAATCTCTACCAGATTCACCGCTAACCCTTTTTATGATTTTACAGTGAAGAATTTCGAGCCCCTCTCTTCTCTTCTATGATGGTTCTTTCTAAAATTAACCTTTTGTTCTGCATCATTTGTTTTAATTCTTCCGTTGCAACCATGGAGGATCAACCCTCTTCAATTTTTTGTCAAACTGTTATTTTGAGAATTTATCAAACTAACATTGTTTTTATTTCTTCTTCTTTACCAAGAGCTGGTAGAAATGTGAGAAGACCAAAGACCAAAGACCAAATTCTTGAGATACTCTAAGGTAGGAGTCGTGAATAAAAACATCAACGGTGGAACAATGAAGCAAAGTGGGATCCTAAATCCAATCTTTTATTGTTTACATTCTTCTTTCTTTCTCTAATATAAACGATTTCATTTTTTTTTTCAGTTGTGTGCTTCTTTGAAAGTTTAGGTAACCTGTAAAATTTTAACTTTTTTTACATCAATTCCATGTTTCTGTAGGTTTGAACAAAGAGACGAACATGGAGGCTGCATTTCAGGGTCTTTGATTCTTTATCTGTAGGATGGTGGTTTGTTTAAATATTCAAGATATAGTGAATGAATTTCTAAACTTAAAGAAATCTACAGTGCAGTAATTAGTTTTTTATGTATATTATGTTATTATCGACTTTTAGAATTCAAATTGGTCATGTATGAATTGATCTTGCAGGCAAAAAGGAAGCCTTCAGAAAACTATCCTACGGGCTACAATTGATAATGTGAAAAATCCAGATTATCTACTTCTTATTTCACAAGATTTCATAGAGGCCCGTGTTGCTCTAACTCAACCAGAAATTACAAGTTTGTTTCGAATTTTTATAATATCCCTTTTTTTCTCCTTAAATCAATGCTTATTGTTTAATTATAGTTGTTTGACCAAATTACCCAGCGGGGACCTTCTTCTTATTGGAGGCGATCTTGTGTAAGTTTTGACCTTTCCTGTCATTTTTGTTTTATTAAAATTACAAAATACAGATCAACGTTTTGAGCTTTTGGAGAGGGTCCAAATCCAATAATTTTTAAACATATTTTTTATTATTCAGGTACCCAAATCCGTCATCATACTTATGAAAAGTGGTTCATGGTATAAAGAAGAGCATATAGCTATAAATAACCAGAATTACCCTTTGGTGTATCTGAACTTAAATTGTATGATGGGCCACAATGTTTTGTTATCCCTGGAAACCATGGTATGTCTTTCCTGGCAAGAAATAGCAACGTGCTTTCATTTATTTGTATATATAGCATCCTACATCGTTTAATTCTATATAACATTGTACTTTGAAGTTTGAAAGAAAGTATCCAATATTAGCAAAATATCATTTAAATACAAAATATTGTTCACTGCTGTAATTGGGTATTACAATGGTATGATGGTAGATTTTTCAAAGTGTGATGCCTTGATAAGAATGAAAAAATTGAAAGTACAATGCTGTAATAGAAAGAAATGCAAGTAAGATGCCATTATAAACAAATGAATCGAAGTATGTTGCTATTTCTTGCATTCAGCCCTTCTTTTTATCTTTTTTCTTGTTTTTTTGTAATATAAAATAGTATCAAAGCAAAAAATAGTAACGTAGTTTCATTTATTTGTTTATTTTGCTACTTACATTTCTACCTATTATAGCATTGTACTTTGAAATTTTTGCATAAGTATAACAAAAAAGTAATTTTCACTGCTAAAAGTGGATAGATCTTTCAAATTACAATCTCCTAATAATTAAAACTTGAAAGTATGATGCTATAAGTGGGTGGATTTTTCCAAGTACAAAGTCCTAATAAGGAAGTACAATCTGTAATAGAAAGAAATGAAAGTAGAATATTATAATCGGTCAACACAGTGCACAGGTTTCATGTTTGATTTGGCTACCACAGCATCCGAGGTATAATACCCATATGTATAAATAACCGAATTGAGACGGCTTATTAGATTACCTTATGTTACTAACTTTAATTGACATGAAAAAAATGAAAGGAAACTAATTTTTCAAATTTTGAAACCTTTAAAATTTTTGAAACTTTCAAATTTCCGGATTTTCAAACCTCAATTTCCGGATATTTAAATTTTGAAAACTTTAAAATTTTTGAAATTTTCAAATTTTGAAAATTTTGAAAATTTTGAAAACTTTCAAATTTTCAAAATTTGAAAACTTTCAAATTTTCAATTTTGAAAATTTTCAAATTTTCAAATTTTGAAAAACAAAAGGAAACTAATTTTTCAAATTTTGAAACCTTTAAAATTTTGAAACTTTCAAATTTCTGGATTTTCAAACCTTAATTTCCAGATTTTCCGGATTTTCAAATTTTGAAAACTTTAAAATTTTTGAAATTTGCAAATTTCGAATATTTTGAAAACATTCAACTTTTCAAAATTTGAAAACTTTCAAATTTTCAAAATTTGAAAACTTTCAAATTTTCAAAATTTGAAAACTTTCAAATTTTCAATTTTGAAAACTTTCAAATTTTCAAATTTTCAAAATTTGAAAACTTTCAAATTTTCAAATTTTCAAAATTTGAAAACTTTCAAATTTTCAAATTTTGAAAACTTTGAATATTTTTTAAAAAGTTTCAATAATCAATTTTATATTCTAATCATTATAAATTTACTTTGTATATTCTAATCATTATAATTTTTTGATAAGTTTCAATAATCCATTGTATATTCAATAATCCACTTGTTGCACCAACAAAAGCAATCATGAATATGTCAGTTAGCAAATATGAGTGGCATGAGTTCTTTCCTAATGGTAAATTCACTTTTTTAATATTTATCTTGGGTTCTTGTGCTTACTTTTTAAATTAGAATCTGATTTCTTTTGAGTAATTTGTAGTGACTCACAATATTGGCGCTGTTATTTCCATTTGGGCACCAATTGTCTTGGTAAGTGTGTATGTGTGTGTGTATTCTGCTTTCATGCAACTGACTAAAAGTATATATGTTAATGTTCTTTTAGATTTATTTCACGGATGCACAAATTTGGTATGAAATATTTGCTACAATTATTGGTGGAATCTATGGAGCTTTTAGTCTCCTGGGCGAGGTTAGGACACAATTTGTTGAATTTATTTGTCTAAGGAAAAACAAAAATATTAAATCATTTTCTGCCATTTATTCTAATTTAGTCTTACATTTTCTTTTAATGAAAAATGGTCGAATGATTCATTGGTTAGGAAAAACATAGAAAAGTTTTCACAAGTATGGAATGAGTTCATATTTTCAATGCGAATGGAGGATGAGATCAGGAACAGGTTGAAACTTGAAATTGCCTCATATCTTATATACAAAATTTTGTGATTTTACCGATATACCCTTTGTTATATAGGGAGAGAGATCTACTCCTTGTACCATACACAACAAATGTTGTCCCAGTTATCCAATGGCCACCTTTCCTGCTTGCTAGCAAGGTTGATCTCCTAACCTTACTTGATTGATTATACATCAACATTTCAGATTTAATGTGAATCATATATTGAATACTGACCACTTTTTTTTATTATTAATTTAAGATCCCAATTGCATTAGACATGGCCAAAGATTTTAAAGGAAAGGAAGATCTAGACCTTTTTAGGAAGATCAGCAATGATGACTATATGCTTGTTTTTTGGTCCGCATATTGATCTTCAGTTCCTGAAGGTCAGTTTTGGGGTGGTGTGGACGAATTTGCCCCTTGTATAGAGTCTTCAAGCTGTTGTTTCAGTATGGTTTGGTTTCAAGGTTTATTCATTTCAGGTGTTGGGGGAAAATGGACGAATCTGCCCCTTATATATAGTTTTTCGAAATCTGGACTAAATTTACCCCTATTTGGTGTTCTTGGCAGCTTGGAATTTGAAGGAAACATAATTTGTCTTCTTTTTTTTTCAATTTTGGTCCTGAGTAACAAAACAGGGGTTCAAATGATTGCTACCATCGCCGTAGGTATGTACATATCTAATTGTGTTTGTGTGTAATCAGGGTATAAAATAATTTTTTGATAACATAATAGTTTGTAACCATTGCATGCTCAGCTTTTGGGTTAATGTTAACTATTATGTTGTATGATGAATGATGCAGCCTTGAATATATGATTGGATTTTGAAACACATTCGTCTCACGCCTTTATTTTTCAAGAAATGCTATGTTTGTTCTTGTGTTTCTTCCTTACAAGTTTATCCGTCCTCGATTAAAAACCCTAGCAGTTAGCATTGGAATTTGGTAAATTTGTTTAAAGTAGAAGGTAAAACTGATAAGCTTCTTCAAAATCTTGCAAATAGAAATACATCCGACCATAACTAAAATAGATAAAAATCAATTGAAGTCAAATAAAAATTTAAGCCAATATATTACAGAGAAAGTTTACCTCCTTTCCAATCCGATTGAAACCCATAACTGCCCTTAAAATTATGTCTATGGACATTGTACTAATGCTATAGGTACTTGATATACAATGACTTTTAATATTATGTTTATAGATTACTAAGAGATTACCTTAACCACAGTTGCCAAGACCGAAGCAAAATCACTTTATGTATTCAATTCAATTCCATTAGTAACGCCTCCACCCATGTTATTTTCCATGGTTGGATTTTGCATTATAGGCTCTTGAATTCTTATGTAAGGTGCAAAATTCGTTATCTTAAGATCATCTTTCTAGGAATATTTAAGTCATGGTCAAGCCATGTATGCGATAAATCACATCCATATGTGTGAATGCCAAATATCACCAACTTTCAAAGCCTAATTAAGATATATCACATGATAACAGTGAACCAATTTTCAGAAACTAGCTATATGAAACCTAATTTTGTAGCAAGTAGAGCTAAAAACAAACTTGTTAAGAAACTCAAATGCAACATTGACTTCTTGAGAAAATTGAATCTATTGGTAACCAAGTGCTGGAAAAAAAAATACATAAATATGAAAAGATATATTACTGAGTAATTTCGTCTAACATGTTATGTGCACTCTGCAACTGGAAGTTTGAGCACTTATAAAACTCTTACAAGAGCACCATCAACTTCAATTTCATCAAATTTCAATTCAAAGAGTGATTTTTGGTTGTAACCAAATTGTTTACTTTTTCAAGAAAAGAAATGATATCATTTGATCAAAATCAGACTTTCTTATGTAAATCGGGGTTATTTCTTATGCATTTCTGGAAATATAGCTTTTTATTGTTCATTAATAAAGCAGGTTGCTAATATTACCACTGTTTACATAGTATGATGCTAAAAACATATAACATTCCATGGTGCGGTTCTGGAAACATTGTAACATGGACCGCATATGTCATTATTGCTGTAATGTAATGGGTTATTGGTACCACTTTTGCAAAATAAAATCCATTAAGGATCGTTTATGTAATTTGCTGTAAACCGGGATTCTTCCTTAAGTCTTTCTAGGACATTTTTATTGTGACCTTCAGGAAAAAAATGATGACACACATCAGAAGACGTAAACGATTTTCAAAATAAATTATCAACTTTTTCATATCTTCTGCATTGGTAAAACATGACCGATTAGGATGCAATTTTAGTCACTTTTAAATTTGCTGTTTGCTTCAATTTCATTCTATCTGTATTAGTTACTATTAGATTTATGGAGTTTCAATATTTTGGCTAAATTGGTTATAGATTCACTTTAAACTTACAAAGATAACATATTTTTTGTGACTGTTAATAAATTATCATATTTTCATATCTTCTGCGCAGGTAATACAGGAGCTTAGTTTACATATCCTATAGAAACAAAGACAAAGAAAAAGCATTTAGCATTTGTAGCTGAATGGCTTTTGGCTCATATCAGAAGGAATCAAAAGGTAAATGTGATATCAATGAATGGCTTCCTGTTACAGTTTATTAATGAAATGCCTCTTTACCATTTCTATAGGTTTGGTGAGGAAAGAGGAAATGTTTGTCGTGAGGGTGGGGTTGTTTGGTGGAGAGTGTTGGGAGAGGGCAGGCACGAGAGATGGAGAGAAAGAAGGTGGATGTAAAGATGAGATTTGTAATATCACAAAATAACAATTTACTCTTATTTATTTCCTCATTATCTTTTAAGGGAATTTTGGTCATTAAGCTGCGTGCTTAAGCAAAGTAAGGCGCATATCTAATTTTCTGGTTTTGATTGCGGGATGTAGATGGCTGGGGAATATATTACCTGTAAATCATTTTTCATTTCTTTGACTCTGTAAATTAAGACATGTTTTTGTTTTTTCTTCTAGAAATAGTAATGTACTTCACCCTCTTACCAATATAGACGATAAACTTTAAATTTTCACCTATAAATGCAATGTACTTATAGTTTTTACTGGTAAATTTTCACCTTCTTTGCCAACTCCTCCTCCCATCTGCTACCTAAAACCAAAAAAGTAATTGCCGAAATGAAACTATTTGCCTCCGCCGCATTGCGCGGGTACGCACCTAGTATATATATATATATATATATATATATATATATATATATATATATATATATATATATATATATATATATACACTATACTATAAACCATATATAAATTACAACCCTTTAAAGCACAGAAGTCTTAATTTTTAAGACTGTACCACCACACAAAGCATGGATATCCTTTGCCTGCATATTGTCATGGATATAGCACGGGCGAATTGTGCATGCGGCCGACAGGCTGTTGACCCTACATATTCTAAACAATACATACCTCTCTCTTTTTTATTCTCTCTCTCTCTTTCTCTCCCCCCACCGATCACTTTCAAGGAGCCATTAGCAAAACCCTAGCTTCATCCTCTCTCAGCCTCTCTTCTCTTTTCACCGTCCAAAAGCTCCAGCCCACCACCGGATCTGCTCACTTGGCTGGAAACCTCACTGCCATAGTCCACTACCGGATTTGCACCGGTGGAAACCTCACGGCCACAGACACGGGACTCTGCCTCCAGCCCACTCCCTTCCGTCTCTCCTTCCTACTACCAGTTCTGGACACCGCCTCCACCTAAAGATCCATCTCCGTCGCCACCACCAACTGCCGTCTCACCAACATCGCACTGCACCTGTTGTCCAGATGTTCACTGATTAAAGCACAAATGGCAGCCTGATATTCAGATTAGATGTGTGTATATGAATTCTTTTTCCAATTTGGGTTTAGGTTTGATATTCAGATTACGTTTCAGTTTTGATTTTTAAGATTTGTGTATCATAATTTTTTTCAGTGATTTCTTGTTGGGTTTGAGTTTACATTTGGGTTGGATTTCTTGTTTCTGCGATTTCTTGTTAGGTTTGAGTTTACATTCGGTGGTTGGAAGCAAATCGAGAGCTAAAGATCGGAGTGAGGAGAGAGAGAGAGAGCAGCGGGAAGATGGGTGAGGGTTCGAGAGTACGATCATGAGCAAAGGGAGGGTTTTGCACCGGAGGCTGGCAGGAGCTCGGAACCGGAGAAAGTTGGTGGAGAACCGGTTGGACTCGATGAAATCGAAGGAGGCAAAGCAGTGGGAGAAGATGGAGCGAGAGAAGTAGGAGGAGCTGGTGGAGAAGCTAACGGATCTTCAGTCGGTGAGGAGGTAAATAAAGATTATACGCTTAACTTCTCTTTTTCTCAGTAGAATTTAGACCATTTTCTATTTATTATATGATTAGCATCTCTTTTTTGTTTAGCTGCATTAATCTATGAGTGTGAGGTAGATCTGATCTGACTTTGGGTTTTGTATGTGTTTGTTGAAGTTGTTTGTAAAGGCTCATGGACATATGGCTGAATTTACATGTGAAGTTAATCATAGCTTTGTATCCCCAACGAAAGAAACACTACTAGAGAAAGGGGTATTTAGCCACGAAAAATAGCCACGCAAATTTTGCGTGGCTAAATAGCCACGCAATTACAACGCATCTGTTACACAACCTGAGACCCTAAATTTAAACACGCATCTACGACGGAAAATCAACGCATCAAAAATTCGTGGCTATGGCGTGGCTAAATAGCCACGCAACTTCAACGAACAATGTTTGAAAAGGGCCGGTGGTTATTGCGTGGCTAAATAGCCACGCATCTTCCACGCACTATCTGGTTGTGTGGTAAATGCGTGGCTAATTATCCACGCAATAGCCACAAAGATTTTTGTATTTTTCGTTTTTGGAAGACTAAACATTATTTTTTTTGGTTCATTTTTTGCACATCCTTATTATACTTTATTATCTTTATATTTCTCGGTTTATACGTAAATTCGAGTTACACACAAGTGTGTACACTTTCCAAACCCGTTACTCATTTCAAGTTTTATCCTTTTAAGGTGTATAAACGTATGTAGTTTTAATACACCAACACATTGATGGACACACACACACACACACATATACACTCATTCTCATATACACTCATACTCATGCACACTTATGCACACACACACATACGTAAACTCTTTCTATCCCTCTAATCAATACTCATGCTCATACAATGTGCGAGTTTATGTGTATAAGTATGTATGTGTGTGTAAAGTATATGTATACGTGTGTGTGTATATGTGTGTAAATAATAGTATGAATGTATGTGCATCAATGTGTTAGTGTGTTAAAATTACAAGTGTTTATACACCTTGAAAGGATAACGTTTGAAATGAATAACGGGTTTGGAAGGTGTACACGTTTGTGTGTAAGTCAAATTTACGTATAAATTGGAAAATATAAAGATAATAAAGTATAATAAGGATGTACAAAAATTAAACCCAAAAAAATAATGTTTGGCTATCAAAAAACGAAAAATACAAATAAACTCGTGGCTATTGTGTGGCTAATTAACCACGCATTAACCACGCACTACCTATGTGCGTGTTAAATGCGTGGTTAATTAGACACGCATTATCCACGAAACATAGCCACGCAAATTTTGCGTGTCTAATTAGCCACGCAACTACAACGAAAAATAGCCACGCAAATTTTGTGTGGCTAAATAGCCACGCAATTACAACGCATCTGTTACACAACCTGAGACCCTAAATTTAAACACGCATCTACGACGGAAAATCAACGCATCAAAAATTCGTGGCTATGGCGTGGCTAAATAGCCACGCAACTTCAACGAACAATGTTTGAAAAGGGCCGGTGGTTATTGCGTGGCTAAATAGCCACGCATCTTCCACGCACTATCTGGTTGTGTGGTAAATGCGTGGCTAATTAGCCACGCAATAGCCACAAAGATTTTTGTATTTTTTGTTTTTGGAAGACTAAACATTATTTTTTTGGGTTCATTTTTTGCACATCCTTATTATACTTTATTATCTTTATATTTCTCGGTTTATACGTAAATTCGAGTTACACACAAATGTGTACACTTTCCAAACCCGTTACTCATTTCAAGTTTTATCCTTTTAAGGTGTATAAACGTATGTAGTTTTAATACACCAACACATTGATGGACACACACACACACATATACACTCATTCTCATATACACTCATACTCATGCACACTTATGCACACACACACATACGTAAACTCTTTCTATCCCTCTAATCAATACTCATGCTCATACAATGTGCGAGTTTATGTGTATAAGTATGTATGTGTGTGTAAAGTATATGTATACGTGTGTGTGTATATGTGTGTAAATAATAGTATGAATGTATGTGCATCAATGTGTTAGTGTGTTAAAATTACAAGTGTTTATACACCTTGAAAGGATAACGTTTGAAATGAATAACGAGTTTGGAAGGTGTACACGTTTGTGTGTAAGTCAAATTTACGTATAAATTGGAAAATATAAAGATAATAAAGTATAATAAGGATGTACAAAAATTAAACCCAAAAAAATAATGTTTGGCTATCAAAAAACGAAAAATACAAATAAACTCGTGGCTATTGTGTGGCTAATTAACCACGCATTAACCACGCACTACCTATGTGCGTGTTAAATGCGTGGTTAATTAGACACGCATTATCCACGAAACATAGCCACGCAAATTTTGCGTGTCTAATTAGCCACGCAACTACAACGAACCCTATTTAAATGAAAAAGAAACGGGTTGTGTGTGGGTATGGCTTTAAGATGTTGTACGTTATGCATTAAGTAAAATACTCTGGTGTGTGGCTATCTCGTGGCTAATTATCCATGCAACAACAACGAACACATTTAAATGAAAAAGGAACGGGTTGCATTCCTTCTCCATCTCGCGTATCTTTCTTCCCCACAAAAACCGAACACGCTCCTGTGAACTCCCCCCGCTGCTCCTGCGACTGCATTCCACCGCCGGTTGGCTCGATTGACCGGCCTATTCCGACCGCCGGACGGAGGTAAGTTTTCCCCTCATCTCCGTTCTTCCCCATGTCTCCGTTCTTCTCCATGAGATCGGCTACTCCCTTATCCTCTCTATCGCTCTCCCCAGATCCTCTCTGTCGCTTCCATATCATCTTCCAGATCCTCTCTATCGCTTCCGACTTAAAGGCCGATTGAGGCAGCTCCGGCTCCGGCTCCGATTCCACTGTCGATTGGATCGGGATGGTAATTGATCCACCGTGTTCGCCTCCACCATCACAGTTGGTTTGTGATCGATCTACCGTGTTCGTCTCCAAATCACATGCCTCCGGTCTCCAAATCACACGCCTCCGGGTCTCCTTCTCCGGTTTTTGATAATCTATTTTCTGAATTTTTAATGTTCTGATATTTGTTTTTGATAATCTATTTTAAAAATCGGTTTCCTGATTATTGGAGAAGATCCGATGATAGGGGTTTAAAGATGTCATCCGACTCCGATTTTGGGTCTCATTTAGAACAGGTTCATAATTAAACCCAAAAAATTACAGGGAAGTTGAGGCTAATGATTGTTTGAAGGTCAGATCTGGCTTTGATGGTTTTGTTTTGAGTTTGGGTTTTTATTTATCAAAATGACTCCAAGAGCAAATTTAGGTTTCGAATTTGAGTTTGCTGTACAAGGATTTGCACTCGGTGGTGGCTTAGAACTTGCAATGGTTTGTAGTTTTTCTGTTCCAAATTGTGGTGGTCCTGCTGCTATTGGGGAGATGTCTTTTGACGAACAGCATTTGAGGATTGAAAATGCTCGGCTACGTGAAGAGGTACAGTAAATTGTATCCTAGAATATTTGCATATGTTCTTTGTACCAATATAGTTGATGTTTCTTATAGTTTTCTGAATTGGTGTTTTCTAAAAGATTGATAGGATATCTGGAATAGGCGCAAAGTATGTTGGCAAGCCAATGTTGAGTTACCCTAATATGTCACGTCATGGACCAACTCGCTCACAGCTTGAACTTGGCGTGGCAAGTTTCAGTCCACACAATGGTATGGTAGGAGATATGTTCGGTGCAAATGACCTTCTTCGGTCAGTTTTAGGCCCAACTGAAGCTGACACGCCAATCATAGTCGATCTTGCAGTTGCAGCAATGGAGGAGCTAATCAGAATGTCTCAGGCAGGTGAACCCTTATGGGTTCCAAGCTCGGATAACTCATCCGAGACGTTGAGTGAAGATGAGTACTTGCGGACATTTCCCCGTGGGATTGGTCCAAAACCACTAGGATTAAAATCTGAGGCTTCAAGGGAATCTGCAGTTGTCATCATGAATCATGGTATTCTTGTTGAAATTCTAATGGATGTGGTAAACATTTGAATGAGATATATATTCTTTGAACTTGAATTTTTAATTGATTATGATCTCAATATTAATTTGTATATGCCACAATGGTCTTTCAGAATCAGTGGTCAAATGTGTTTTCTGGCATCGTTTCAAGAGCAATGACCCTGGAAGTGCTATCAACTGGAGTTGCTGGCAATTACAATGGAGCTTTGCAAGTGGTAAGTTGGGATAATGTTTGGAAGAAGGATGTATTCGGAGAAAATGAAAATAATATAAATGGTTTATTTAATTGGAATAAAAAGTTGTTAGTTTAATAAAATGAAATGATGAAATATGCTATTTTTATTTTAAATGCGATTTCTTCTATTGTTTCGTTTTTTATTTTATTACAATCTTATTTGGGTATTAATAAGATTTTATCATATTTATTTTTTTATTTTTGTAAATATAAAATCATTATTACAGTTAAATAATTCATTTCACATCATAATTAAAAATATTTTTTTGTATTTTTTTTAATAAAAAAAATTATTGCGTGGCTATTGCGTGGTTAAAAGTCAAACACAGTCAACAAAATGTGTGTGGTAATTGCGTGGTAAATAATTTCGTGGCTATTGCGTGGTTAATAATTTCGTGGCTATTGCGTGGTAAATAATTTCGTGGTTATTGCGTGGTAAATAATTTCGTGGGTATTGCGTGGTTAATAATTTCGTGGCTATTGCGTGGTTAATAATTTCGTGGCTATTGCGTGGTTAATAATTTGCGTGGCTAAAAATGCGTGGCAATGGTGTGGTTAATGCGCGTGGCTATTGAGTGGTTAAAAGGCGTGGTTAATGCGTGGTAAGGTGTGCGTTGTTGTTGCGTGGTAAATTTGCGTGGCTAAAGCGTGGCTACAATTTAGACACAAAGGGTTCTTCCACAGGTCAGTTTTCGTGGCTATTGTGTGTCTATTCGGCTTTTACCACACAACAGCCACGCAAATGTGCGTGGCTAACCCCCCAGTTTTCTAGTAGTGAAATAAAGAAAACAGCAGCAACAACAATATTATTACCCACGAACTCATCAATATAGCACCAAGGGCAAAATGGTCAACTTGATATTTGGAGTCTCTGTAGTTGATATTTGGATTTAGTTTGAATGATTCCTTTTACTAACTTTATGTTTCTTTTATGCATGAATGGTAGATTTGAGGCTTGGTTACATGTAATAAACGCATCATGCAGGAAAAGCATATAAAACAAGATGAAAGTAAGTTTTGGTTAATTTCCTGGGTAAATATGGAGAGTATAATAGACATCTAGATCTAATTTAAATGATTTCATTTATTAAATTTATGTTTCTTTTATGTAAGAATGGTCGAATTAAGGCTTGATTACATGTAATAAGCGCTTCATGGTTTGTTTCTCAATTGTGGAATCTTATTAATCGGTTTTTTATTAAATCCACAGGTACTTTCACGATCAATTTTGGAGCTTGATATAGTCATTAAAGTACATTTAGCAGGTAACTACATTAAATAAAGATCTCGCTTTTTCAATCCAAATTGTCTTATTTATTTGTAACTAATTCACTGATGTGGCCGAAGTAAGGAAATAAGATGTTTTGGTACTAATGTTACTATTTTAGTATCTTACCCTTATTTGTTATAATGTTTCATTTTATTTTTTCAACTCTCATATGTCTTAATAGTTAATATATTTCTTTTGATTTTTCAGTAGTCTACTGTTGCGTCCATTACAGTTGCTACATAGGTGAGTGCAACTTCATTTCTTCGTTTCTTAGCTATGAGATTGGTTGGCTGGTAACAGAATACTAAATTCACAGTAACCTTGCCATCCCACTACCAAATTCCATCTATAACTTGATGTAGACTTTCGAGGTCAAATGGCCAATCTCTAGCTTTAAGTGCTTTTTTTAATTGTTTATGACGCTTGACAAATAATTCCAAATTATAATATATGCATGTTTATGATGTAAAGTAGGTACAGGTGCATGGTCCTACTTTATACACAGGTGCATGGTCCTACTTTATACACAGATACAGTGGTGTTTGATGTTGTAACATGTGCTCCAGGTACAGCTGCAACCTTTACTATCCTTATCATTCATCTACTCAGGGTGTTGGGTCAATATAAAATTATTTTTTTGGTGTATGTAGTGAAATATAGAGGACTTAATGTTGATTATTTCTCATAAAACTTATTTTACTTGATTTTTGTAATACAATTTAATTTACATACATTGTTGGCTTATACATGATGTGGCATAAGATTAGATTTACATCGACTCTTCCACCAAATAAATTGTTAGAGAGAACTATATGCATAGTAACACAAATGGGTCTTGGAGTTGAGAAACATATTGCAAATGGGTCCGATCTGGGCTTCTTTGTTGAATGTTCACCCATGTCGTCCCGCCCAAGCTTTTCGGATTTTCAAAATTGGAAAACTTTGAAATTCCTGACACTTATCTCCCGCCCAAGTTTTTTGGATTTTCAAAATTTGAAAACTTTGTAATTTTTGAAACTTAGCTCCCGCCCAAGCTTTTCGGATTTTCAAAATTTGAAAACTTTGAAATTTTTGAAACTTAGCTCCCGCCCAAGTTTTTCAGATTTTCAAAATTTTCAAAATTTGAATTTTTTAAAGCTTAGCTCCAGCCGAAGGTTTTCGGATTTTCAAAATGTGAAAACTTTGAAATTTTTGAAACTTAGCTCCCGCCCATGTTTTTCAGATTTTCAAAATTTGAAAACTTTGTAATTTTTTAAACTTAGCTCCCGCCCAAGCTTTTCGGATTTTCAAAATTTGAAAACTTTGGAATTTTTGAAACTTAGCTCCCGCCCAAGTTTTTGGGAATTTCAAATTTTGAAAATTTTGAATTTTTTAAAACTTAGTTTCGTATTTTCAAAATTTGAAAACTTTGAAATTTTTGAAACTTAGCTCCCGCCCAAGTTTTTCAGATTTTCAAAATTTGAAAACTTTGAAAATTTTGAAACTTAGTTCCCGCCCAAGCTTTTCGGATTTTCAAAATTTGAAAACATTGAAATTTTTTTAAAACACAGAGTTTTATTTTGAATTTAGTGATAATTTTTTGAAACTTGAAAATTTTGAAATTTTTGAAAACTTATAATTTTATTTTGAATTTGGTGATAATTTTTTGAAACTTTGAAATTTTTAAAAATTTATAATTTTATTTTAAAACTAATTTCGGGTTTTTCAAGGAACCCGAATGGGTAAAAGCAAACCGAAGAAGAATACAACTCAAGCACAAGCATGTGTTCTAAACATATTTTGGGAAATGTTTCCGGTGGTAGAGGCATGTTGGTGAAGGCACATTGGTGGTTGTTTAATATTAGAAAAAGCCGGTTGTATATTTCGCATACGCACTCCAAGTGTAATCTTTTTTACCCCTGTCATGGCCAGCGTCTCCAAATCATTTGATGCGCCTATAAAGGTATTATAACAATTTTGGTTGAAATTAGGTGGTTCTTATTTCTCACTATTTTTTTAGATTTTTAATCCTTTTCCAGCTTCCATTCCCAACAAGAGATGTTGTACGCCCATTTTTTCTGCTTGGTTTAGGTGACATTTTAATTCCAGGTAACTAATTTGAAAAAAAATAACCATTTCAATTTGTAATTAACAAATTAAAAGCTAAACACAATTATGTCAATTTCATAAGCAAACGGAAAAGCTCTACAATACCTTATTTGACTTTTATGACCCCAAAAGCATATTATTGTGGATGTTCTAATCATGGAATATATTAGATGCCAGGTGTGCAAGGTGTGCAAGCTGCTTATTGGGTGATGTTGGAGGAAGGCAGCATCACTCAGTTTACAGCAAATGTGGGGTACCCGATGTCGGAAATATGGGGTACCCGATGTCGGAATACGGATACCTTTATGAGATAATGGGTTGCTCCGTGTGAGCCCTACAAGTGTTTAAATGTGGGGTACCCGATGTCGGAAATATGGAGGTAAAGTTATGATTTGTGTATTATATTAGATGATTTAAATGTTTATATAATCTTTTCACGTTTTGAGTATTGCGTATGGAAACAAAGAACAACTTCAAGAATGGCTTATTCCATTGCTTAATGGAACAATCTGGTCTGGATTTGCAATAACCGAACCTCAAGTTTCTTCACCTGATGCAACTAATGTAGATTATTCTATAAATTGCTCTTTTTTCTTTTAGTTATCATATTATAAAAAAATACTGTAGATTATAATGAAATTAAATAATATGAAGAGAGAAAGCGATACTTATGTAATAAATGGAAGGAAGTGGTGGACAAGTGGAGCTATGGATCCAAATGCAAACTTCTTATACTTATGGTTACTAATTTATGAAAGTCTTAAAGAAGAAAATTGATTCCTTTTTTTTTTGCAGGGGAAAACCAACTTCAATGCGCCAATTCATAAACAGCAATCCATGATTTATGTGAACATTAATACCCCTGGTGTAAATATGATAAGACCTCTGATGGTGTTTAGGTTTGATGTGCACCTCATGGATATGCATAAATGTCATTTGAGAATGTTCGTGTCCCAGCTAAGAATATCTTGTTGGTGGAGGGTCGCGACTTTGAGATTGCACAGGAAAACCTAAGATTAATTTCTGATACCATTAGTTATGGTGGAATTAGAGAAGGAATGGAATGACTAATTCCTTTCCTTCGTGTATGTTGGGTCCAGGGAGGTTGCATCATTGCATGCGATTAATAGGTCAAGGGAGGTTGTATGTTGGGTCCAGGGAGGTTGCACACTTCGTCTTTTTTAGCAACATACTTCGTGTTGGGCCACTTTCATTTCCTTTCGGTACAATAGAAGAAATAAAGGCTGCCATATCATGAGATTCGGCATTAATTTTGTCACTTAACCTGATGTTTACCACCAAATTAGATTACGTGAACTTATGTTATCCATTCATAATAAAAAAGAAGTTGTTATCCAATTTTTAAATCGAATTTTAAATACCGGATAGCTATGACATTATCTTTAAACCCTACCCATCGTTTACATAAATTCAATACCTAGATTTCTTGTCAAATATTCATGTATGTCCAACGGATGATGGCTTGTTCCCTTTCTAGCTAAAGAGGAAATAATTTTTTCTTGCGATGACAAACAAAGATAATTGAAACAGATATTATATTATATTATATTGTTGAGAACGAAATATTCATATATTGGCTTTATAAGATATTAAACTTGTGATAGTAATAGCAAACAAAGATAATTGAAAAAGATACTTGTATTGTGCATTCTGATTCAATTTAATATAATCAATTAAATTTTGGATCAACTGATAATATCTAACATTTAATGACAATTCGACCAAAACGTTTATTTTTCACAAAACATACCGGCTTAAATGTGAAAAAAAACAATACTTTCAAACTGTTTGCTTTCAATCATTTGACACATTGAATGTTATTTGAAAAATGCTTTCGAAAGAAAACAGTTCGTCAAAGCTTTCCGAATGAAAACTAATAGACAAAAACATCATCTTCCAACCTCTCGCCCGTCGTGTTGCTCGGATATGCAAAAAACATCGATATACATGTAATATTAACCAACAACAATTGGCCAAAAGACAAATATTCATCGTCCGACAACTATTCAGCGCAGCGAACAATTTGCCGCCGCCGCATTGCGCGGGTACGCAGCTAGTATATATATATATATATATATATATATATATATATATATATATATATATATATATATATATATATATATATATATATATATATATATATATATATATATTCAAATGTAATCAACAAGTATTGTATGATTGTAAGATCAATTCTGGATCAATCAATTGATAATGGTAGTTTTGGAGTTATATAATTAAATTAACTATTATATGATAATAAATCCCTAAAATTATGGTAACTACTTTATTATTATCTATGTCCTCATCCTACACAAACCGCCCGCTTCAAGAACCATATTCGCAGATTTCTGTCATCACCATCATCCTACACGATCTATTCTTTCTTTTTTTGCTCTTGAAATCAAAGAATAATTACACACATTCATGAAAAAGGCGTGGGTCGTTCTATATCGTAGCCGGTGTCTTCGAGACATTTATTGAAAGGTTTCACTAGTTGAAGGATACCGGATGGCGTGGTTGTTGAGGATGCTGACAAAGGTTTCGCTTGGCAAAAACGGAATTCGTAGGGGCTGTGGGAGAGAGAGGTGGAGTAAAATAAATTGTATTCTCTAATAATACACTTTTATCAGTAACCTACACATCTTCTTTCTTCTTCGGAATCCTTAACCAAAATAAAGCTTATTCTTTGAGAATAATTGTGTGTTATGACAAGAATAAAGTGCATTCTTTGAAAATAGGTTGTGTGTTATGCCAAAAAAAAAAAGTACGTAACTAAGAATAATAGTGTACTCTTTGAGAATTTGAGTGTATTTTATGACTCATTCTTTGAGAATGAGATTCATACCCATTTGAGTGTATTTTATGACCCATTCTTTGATAATGATGAAGAAATGGCTCAAAACAAAAGTACGTTACTAAGTGTATTTTATGACCCAAAATACACATTCTTTGAGAATGAGAGTCATTATTTGTATACCCAAGTGATGATCGATGTTCTTCCCCAGATCCGTCATGTATGAAGGCAGATCCGTCAATCGCAGGTAGGTTTACGATCTTTTCCCCTTCATCACCTATATATGCAGTTCCAAGTCAGGAAGGCTCAAAGTTGCTTCACTCTTAATCTTTTCCCCTTGTTCATTCTCAGTTACAGGTTTAAGAGGCCACCGGATCTTGATCCCATCCTCACCACCAGGTAAAATCTGATTGTTTAAACCTTAAAGATTTCCTATGTTACTTCTTTGATCACGTTTATCCTTCATAGTGAACATCGTTTACTTATACTTCTTTTTGATTACTCACCTGTAAATTAGATATGCATAGTTTTAATTTCTTTTCCATATTGTAGTTATTGAAAATTAGAATTTAATTTCATTTTCCAAATGATTTAACTATTTGATGTATGATCGTTACATCATTACACATATGTAAATTTCATCAATACATGATTTGGTGGTCGATTAACCGATGGTTTGATAACGCCTAGTAATATCAAGTATTATAGTCGTTATTGAGCCGAGTTTTAAATGAAATATACTCCTGAAAATACGATATTACTGACGTTTAGTGCCAAGGGTCTTGTTGCAAATTATAGGAAATACAGGGTGAAAAGTGCAATTTTTGGCAAAGTATGGAAAGAAGGCTACTTTAGGTCGAAGTAACACATGCACCGCGTACCCAGAGGAGCAACGTGACATGGTGAGCTGTGTCACCGGGTGAGGATTTGTAATTCAAAGTGCGAAGAAACGGGAATTCGAGATAAGTTGCGTCGCGTATAAGCCTATACCGGGACGTATGAAGGCAAAATCTACAACTATAAATAAAGGATCTCAGTTCATGATTCGAGAGTGAAGATCCGACCTTTGAGTGGAACTCAGGCATCTTTACTCAGAATTCTTAGCTTAATGATTCGTAGTTGGTAGTTTGGTTATTTTCGTTATTATTTTATTTCGTTTTCGGTTTTTGTTAGTATGTGCGATCAAGGGTTCTGGATTGTAGAACCCCGTTGACCACGTGGGTTGGATTTCATTCATGTTTTCAGAAGCATTCAGCTCTGATTCGGGGTTTTCTTTAATGCAAGTGTGGTTTGAAGTTATTTCATGTTCGTTTATAATTTCGGGTTCGATAATCGTTGTCATTTGATTTGATTTTTTGGATTGTTTGGTTTCTGATTTGTGAGTTGGATCTTGAAATCAAATTGGATTATTTTGATTGAGTGTGATTCGGATTTAAGTTTAGATCAATAGTTCGTCTTTTGCATTTTCAATTTTTTCGGTTCTTTAAGTGTATGAACAGAAACCATCTATAGAATGACACTTTAGATTGGTCAAGTTTTAACACAGAGTGTCGTCCACTGACTCCAAGATTCGACCTTTACTTAGTACTAGCTAGTAGACCGGTAAAGTTAAATCTTGTATTTTTGACCGCATCAACGACTACGACGTGTCATGGTTCTTGGAAGATTTGAAATGTTACGACCCTAAAGACATGGGATATTTGTAATGGTAATAGCAATTTACTTTGCTATTATGATTTAGATCCGGGATTTTATTTTTATCACTACTCTTCATCTCTCTCTGTTGTTTGCTTTGTAGCCATTTGATTTTATTTAATAAGTACAGATCCTATTCCAATTTGAATTGATAAATTCATATAAAAATGGTCATCGCATGGCTACTGAGCAAGTTTGATCTACTATAAACTTGATGAGTTCCTCAAATTTGATAAGTGTGTGGGTTTGATCAAGCATCAGTTTTTAATTAACATGAATGAAATGAGTGATTTTGATTTTGATAGTGTTTATATAGCTCAACAAAAGTATGGTTTTGATTTTAGCGATGTTTTTGTTGGGATTTGATCATATGAACACATAAACACATGCAGCGGAAGACAGATAAGATCAAATAACAAAAATTCCATGAACATGGTTCAAGATCATACAGTTCATAATAGATCATTGCAACTTAAAACTTAAACATGATATACCTCAGCAAGTCTTCTCCTTTGTGCTCTAGTCAGGGCCACGATTGCAAGGATGATCAGGATCCAAAGTAGAATCCATTAGTGGCTCATACCCAGTGATCACAAGAAAACGAGACAGATCAGAAGCAAACAAATCTAACCCTAGATAAGGAATAGATTTCGCAAAAGGGAAGGAGGGGAGGGAGTTGGCGGCACTCTTTGAGGCTTGGGATGCCTTAGGATGTTACCCCAAGGCCTGTATTTATAGTGCATGGGCTCATTGGGTTTCAAACTTTGGAGCCTTTTGGCGGCCGCACCCCTTGGACTTGTTTCCTTTGATTATATCTTTAATCAATTACAATCCAGTCCCTTTAATTGATTCCATATTAATTCTAGATTAATTTATCTATTAAATTATTGACCTAGTTTCTAATTAATTTATTTTCCAATAAATTAATAAACTAATAATCCTTTCCTTTATTTTGACTCTGAATGTTTTTCTTGGTCCTAAGGGTAACCCAAAAGGACTCTGCCTTTTATCAGAAGTATTACCATAAGTTGATGACCTTGGACATTATTCCAACAGTCTCCCACTTGGACAGGTTGTCAACTTGGTGTGGACTGAATACAATCCTATAATCAATAGAGTGTGCCATCCAATGCAGCTGCTGAATACTGATCAAATAAAAGAGACGACTTCTAGACAAGTGAACTTTTATTCCTCCGTTCTCAAGATATAATGATGAACCGGGGTCATGGAAAAAGTTAGATCTCGATAGTTCAAAGTACTATTTGCCAACAGTGATTTATGATGACTCTATCGGACCACGAATCGAACACATCAATCTGGTCAGGGCTTGGCCAAGCGCTTAGTGTGAGCATCAAATCATTAAGGGGCCTAGATATCACTTATCCTTGTTAGGACAGAAGGAACATATAAACTTTGACTACATAGTCCCTGTCTATTTCATCATGTTATACACATACATACCATTTATAACTACCAGTTATGGATAGCGTTTAAGTATACCAATGCACAATAGAATCATAGTGCAAATCCTCATGTATCTCGGTTTGAAGAATAAAAGATATTATCATCCTAGATTACTCGTGACTTAATCCATGAAGTAATCTCTAGGTGTAGGTTGTTCCAATAAATGGATCACTACCAAGTACTCGTGAGAGTTAGTCGCAATCACCATGCTATGCCTAATCTCTATAGACAATCTACTAATTCTCATGACAGTCTTAAATCACTATCTGCTTCCAAGAGTATGACCGAATGTGGAGGTTTGAGTGGATTAACACTCGGAAAGCGGGTTCTAAACATGAAAAAGTGAAACATTGTGACTATTCAATGACATGGTGGCTAATTAGCCTTTTATTAAATCCCCACTAACAAAACACCAAGTCATATACAATCAACACTGCTCTATGTTTCGATTATTCATACAATAAACTAAACGTTTAAGACATTTCGCTAGAAAATCTAATGCCTATGGTCCTCGTATGCTCCAATGCTTTGGTGAAACGATCAGCTGGATTACCCTCTGATGGTACACTGCCCATCAAGATGTCTCCTTCTTCAACTCGGTTTCGAATATAGTGGTATTTTCTGAGTATATATTTTGATCTTCCATGGTCCTTAGTTTCTTTAGTTAATGGGACTGCACCCTCGTTATCCTAGAAAACTTCAAGGCGATCATTGATGCTGGGGACAACACCAAGATCGCCCGATGAAGTTTTTCAACAATGTAGCTTCCTTTGCAGCTTAGCTTACTGCTATATACTCGGACTCGCACGTTGAGTCAGCTACCGACTTTTTCTTCGAACTTATCCAGGTAACTGCTCCTCCATTCAAGATGAACACCCATCCTGATTGTGAGTAATAGTCATCTCGGTCTGTTTAGAAACTTACATCACTAAACACAGTTACTCTTAGCTCATCTCTTCATGCATATACCAGGCACATGTCTTTTGTTTTTCTCAGATACTTAAGAATGTTTTTCACAGCTGTCCAATGACTTTCGCCAGGATTGTATTGATATCGGCTCACCATGCTTAAAGCATGTGAGACATCAGGTCTAGTAAATATCAAGACATACATGATCGTCCTATAGCCGAAGCGTATGGGATTCGACTCATTCTGTCCAGTTCATCACTAGTCTTGGGATATTTCTCTTTACTTAGCTTTATGCCTTGTTGTATGGGCAAGAATATTTTCTTGGAATCATACATCCTGAATTTCTTTAAGATCATGTCTAGGTATGTACTTTGGCTCAGTGCTATTAAACGCTTCGATCTATTCCTATAGATCTTTATACCAATATATATGATGCATTTCCCAGATCCTTCATAGCAAAACACTTACCGAGCCAAGTCTTCACACTTTGCAACGTTGGGATGTCGTTTCCTATAAGTAGTATGTCATCGACATACAATACTAGAAACATTATATTACTCCTACGGGATTTGACATATATGCAGGATTCATCCTGACTTCTAGAAACTCCAAACTCTTTGACCTTTTCATGGAAGCATATGTTCAAGCTACGAGAAGCTTGTTTAAGTCCACAAATGGACCTTTCAAGCTTACACACTCTATACGGATACTTTCTGTGTACAAAACCTTCTAGCTGTGCAATATACACATCCTCTAATAGTTTTGCATTAAGGAAAGAAGTTTTGACATCTTGGCTACTGGAGAAAAAGTTTCATCATAATCAATTCCTTGAGTCTGAGCAAAACCCTTCGCAACCAATCTGGCCTTGAATGTGTGTACATTCCCCTCTATGTCGATCTTTTTCTTGAAGATCCATTTACACACAATGGTTTCGAGACCTGGTGTCGGATCAACCAAGTTCCAAACTTGGTTATCGTACATGGACTGAATTTCGCTGTCCACAGCTTCTTTCCATTTGGCAGCCTCAGGGCCTGCCATCGCTCTTGTAGTTGGATGGTTCATCCTCACTAACCAGTGTGTTATCACTGATCAGTGTGTCACCTTCTGTAGTAATATTGAAACCATAAAACTCAGGAGGCTGACTTACTCTACTGGATCTATGAAGAGGCGGTGGAGATATGTCAGTTTTCTCAACAGAAGTCTCTTCCTCGGGTTGAGTACCAGTGTCAACTATTGGTTTTTCTTTGGTTGACTCTTGACTTTCTTCAAGATCAATTTTATTCCTACTAGCTTCTTTGGATATGAGATCTCTTTCCAGAAATACTCCTCTTCGAGCAACAACCACTTTGTTCTTAGAAGGCTTGTAAAACAAGTATCCAAAGGACCTTCATGGGTAATCGACGGAATAACAGTTCTCTGCTTTGCGTTCAAGATTGTCATGAGCTTCGCGCCGAACAAAGACTTCACAACCCCAGACTTTTATATGTGCCAGCAAGGGACGTTCCCTACTCCATATTTCAGAGGGTGTTTCAGCAACCTTCTTAGTTGGGACGAGGTTTATAATAAGCTGCATTTTCCAAGGCACGACCTAGAAACTTATTAGGAGTGTAGCACGACTCATCATAGATCGAACCATGTCCAACAACGTTCGATTTCTCTTTTCAGACACACCGTGGCACTGCAGTGTTCATGGAGGAGAGAATTGCGAAATTATTCCACAATCCCTGAGATGATCATAGAATTCCTGACTAAGATACTCTCCGCCCCTATCAGAACAGAGCTTCTGAATCTTCTTGCCCAACTGATTCTCTACTTTGTTCTGAAATTCTTTAAACACTTCAAAGGTTTATGACTTATGCTTAATCAGATAAACATAACCGTATCTACTGAAATCATCAGTAAATGTCACAAAGTAGCGTTCACCTTCTCTACTGGCGGATCTGAACGGTCCACAGACATCTGTGTGGATTAGTTCCAACAGATTCTTGCCTCTTTTATAGATTCCTGTGAATGACGATTTGGTCATCTTGCCAAGCAAGCAAGACTCGCATACATCATCCGACTTCAAGTCGAATGATTCCAAGCTTCCTTCTGACTGGAGCTTGGCGATACTATTCTTGTTTATATGACCAAGAAGATAGTGTCATAGACATGATTTATCGAGAACATTCTCATCAGAATCAACATTTAAAGTTATAGGATTATTTCTACCAACACAAACAACACCTTCATATATGCCATTACAAGGACTAGGTTTAAAACAAAGACAATCATTTTTATAAACCAAAATGTTACCATTATCATTGTCAAAACCAAAATTGAAACCATCTTTAAACAAAGCATAAAATGAAATAATGTTTCGAACCATTTCTGGCAACTAGCAACAATTTAATAACTTAATTGAACTATTATTATTCAGCATCAGCTCATAGCTCCCGATCCTTGTAACGGCAGCAGTCTGTCTGTTTCCCATGATCAGGTTAAGCTCCCCATGTTGCAGCTTACGACTTTTCCTTAGTCCATATATATCAGTGCAAATGTAAGTACCACATACTATATCAAGGACCCAAGAATTAGAAGTCATAATACTATATAATTTGATCATAAATATACCTGAGGTGCCACACTCTTTGACCCTGTTATTCTTCAGGTCCTCCAGGTACTTCGGGCAGCTATGTTTCAAGTGTCCCTTCTCCTAGCAGTAAAATCAGATAGCCTCTTTCGGGTTACTAGTAGGGACAATATTGGAGTCACCCTTACTGTTAAAGCCTTGGTTGCCCTTGTCTTTTCCCTTTACTTTCTGATGAGAACGTTTCTTCCGTTTGCCACTACCATGATGAATGGCTAGGACGGGAGCAAGGGAGTTGGTGCCACGAGCCTGCCTCATGCTGGCTTCAGCAGTCTCCATCAAGGTCTTGTCCAAGTTGTTCATATTGTAGTTCATGATGAACTATTGTTATAAACCAGAAAGCGAGTTAAGAACCATGTCAATGGCTAACTCCTTAGGCAACTGGACACCAAGATTTTCCAGCCTGCCAATGTACAACTTCATTTTTTGAACGTGTATATATACAGACGCTCCGTCTTGCAGTTTACAGGCAATTAAGAACTTGACGATCTCAATTCATTCCTGCCTACCATGCCCTTGGAACATTTCCTTGAGCTACAGGTTGATGTTGTAAGCACTAGCATTCTCAAAGCCCGTCTGGAGCTCTTAGGTCATGGTCGCCAATATCAGGCAAGCAAACTTAGTTAAGTCGTCATAGTGCTTACCATAATCAGCTATATCTTCATCAGCAGCATTATCAACTATATCTGGGATATTAGTATCAAGGACATACTCTTTGCCCTCAAATCTCAAAGAAATCCTCAAGGCCTGGATCCAGTCGAGATAGTTTGGACCCGTAAGCTTTTCCCTTGAGAGGACGGAAAGCAGTGAGATGTTGGTTGGTGCATGAGGAGGAAGAGGAGGTGAGGAGGAGGATTTGGACCCGAGTTGTTGTTATTATTATCGGAAAACATCTATAAAACAGAGCTTTTAGTTTAGTTAGTTTGAGTTTCAATCCTTTAAATAATTACCCAATTTATTTACTAATGCTAGGACCCAAGATTTCCCTGTTGTGATATGAAGAAGCCATAATCACACCATAATGATCATTAAGGTAGACAAAACCTTTTGTCAGTTTCATTCACTATGAAAGTCCTAGATCTGTGAGATTCATTGATTTCAGACAATGGCATGTTAATCTCATTTGTGCTCATCACAGATTTCATGACATGGATGTTGTGGATCATGAATCAGATGGTAAATTGACCATGCAGAACCCGCGTGATGCCCAACTTAAGATACACTTGAGAATCGTGAGTGTCACATCACCCTCAACTATAACCTTATGTGGCGTGCCGGTTAACTACATAACTCCACCAGCAGGTTATAAAGAGAATGTACGTTTCTCATGGGTAGCACATAATTCACATTGTATATATTAAAACGGGTTTTTGTTCTAATACTTTAAGTTAATACTTTTAACTTGGAGAAAGAGAAACATTGCCCTATCAAACTCTTTCAGTAACTCCACATGGCAAAAGGTGTTGGGTGGTGAAGGTGATGAATGCCACTTATATATATATATATATATATATATATATATATATATATATATATATATATATATATATATATATATATATATATATATATATATAGGTCCCAATTCATTAGATCTTCGCACAAGTCATCAATCAAATCAATCAAAAACACAAGGAGATTAATTCTTCAATGCACACTTTATATTGATAAAGTCGGGTGCATAAGAACAATGGTTGCTTGAACTTGACAGAATTTCGCTATGATTACTTGAGCTCAAAAAACGACCAACCATTTAATGAGAGCACAAGACACATATATATACTGATGCCTAACCAGACCGAAAAACCAAGCCCATGGGCCGAAAACCAAGGCTGCCAGACCGAAAAAACCGTAAACAACCCTTAAAATTGATATTTTATATTTTTGACCTTCTAAAATGCAAAGATTAAACCAAATAAATTTGTCCTAACAATCTCCCCCTTGGTTTAATTCTTTCATTTAGACTTCAGGCTTCTCTTAGGCTTCAGTTGAACACAGCAAAATACTTCAACAATCTCCCCTTATCATGGCAATCTCCCCATTAACAGGTGACGAGTATAGATGTTGATGAACTTTAGCACATTTGCAGCGACAACTTTATCTACGGTACTGGTTATCTTTAGATTTGACTTGGTGAGTTCCTTAGGCTTCAGTAAGTGTCTTGAATCAGCACATCCAACTTTTGATTTGACTTTGACTTTGACTGGAGTCTGACTCTTCATCTCTTCATTTGATCACTTCAAGTGTTGATGTAGTAACAAACTAGCTGAGGAGGAAATCAAATAGCTTGTCACATGTAATTTTGTTTCACCTTCTTCGGGAACATAAACATCGTGTCGAAACTTTTGAACGTTGCTTTTGACTGGCACTTCTTGATACGTCAGTGACCGCAAATGAGACTTCTTGATACGTCACATTTTGTTTCACCACAGTTGTTCAAGGATTCATCCTTGGCTCAGAATGAGACTTCTCGCAGTATCTGTGTGAACCCGAAGGAACGCACTGCGACTGTTTGAGTATCGGTAAACTACTCGTGGCCGTTTTGATTTAGGGCCCTGCATATCATTGATCAAAGATCTCAAGAGTGGTATGAGCGTGTAATATGTCTTGGTTATTAGACATACCCATCGGCTAGACTTTTGAATTGTCATCAGTGTATGGTTTATTACACTAAGTCATCCAACTCTTGAATTTAGAAGCTTTGTAGGTAAGAATGGTTGTTGATGCCTCACATCTACTACTGGTGTTGTAGCAGAGATCACTGGCATATAGTCTCGAAATATCATCATCATTTGATTTAAAATAATGAATCGTCTACTTCTTGCAACATAAAAATAATGGTGGTTGAGAATAGATTGGTGCGTGTGATAGATTACGGTACGCAATCTAACCATCGACACAAACTTTTTAACTCTCGACTTTGAGTGGTTTATCTCAAAGTGTCTAGAAGTTGATGTTGCAGAAGAACCTTTTAGATTTGGTTAAGAAAGGTTGTCAGTGCTTCAAACTTACTATGATGTAACAGTAATAATCACTAGCACTTTAGTGTTACCTCAGCAGTGAGTGGTTTTACTCGGTGCATCTTCGGTAGGTAAGGAGTGTCTTAGCAAGACACGGTAAAAGTGAGTCACATCTTTGACATGAAGATTTTGATCTGTATTCCTAATTGGTATTTTTCAGGAATATTGATGATCGTGCAAATATGAAAAAGAACAATATTTTTGTAGTTTTTAATTTTCTGAAAGGAAAGATATGAAAATTATAAAAATATTTTTGTATTTTTTTAAAAAGTTTTGTAATTTTTTATTTTGTTTTTCTTCTCCCCCTAAATTTGAGCATGGGAGAGAATGTTGAAAATAAACCATGAACAAATTAAACTAAAATATGTACAAAAATTTACAAAACTGATTTAACAGTCAGTGAAACGTATCATTTTGAGCATTTCGACCAGCACATTGAATCGAGCTTTTGCAACCGGTTTTGTGAACAAGTCTGCCACATTGTTATCTGTGTGAATTTTATTCAAATGAATTAATTTTCGCTCGTAGCAATCTCTAATAAAATGAATTTTAATATCAATGTTGCTTAGTCTTAGAATACTGGACCGGGTTTTTCACAATTTGGATAGCAGCCTCATTGTCACAGAAGATAGGAGTATCAAGAAAATTCATACCATAATCAAGGAGTTGATGCTGCATCCAAATAACCTGAGAACAACATGTCGAGGCAGCAATATACTCAGCTTCAGCTGTAGAAGTCGATTGACATCGAAGCGGTCGTCATGCGGTCAAAAATAAGAAAACCTAACACACACACTTAGCACAGTGGAAGTCAGGGTCGATCCGCAGGAGTTACGTGGTCAAGTCAGGTGATAGATTACCAACTATAGTGTCACGATATAGTCAGAGGACTTAGTTCCTACACTTTAACTACTGAACCCGAAAAACATAAACTGAACAATCTCAAAACAAGCATAGACTAAGCTAAGCTTCAACTCAAACCTAGTTACTTTCTGAAATCAGAAGTACATCTCTGCTTCAGAAGCAACAAAATGCATCCAAAGAAATAAACAATCACAAGGCATGAACTAAACCAATAACTAAAAGTCCAAATGACAGTCACTGGCTAGAGTCCAAACCTAAAAGCTAACCTAATTGGCTACTGAAATCAGCAAGGGAAAACAGTCCCAACAAGGTCATAAACACATCCAAACATCAAACAAACAAACACAATCCAATATCAAGCATCAAACACCGAAAAACCAATATTACTTGTAACCAAATGATTATTATAAACCCAAAACAGGTTCCAATCATCCAATACGGTAACAAGAACTGAAAAACAGTAACTCAAATGCTCAAGGTCAGTGGTTGTCACTCCCACAAACCCTAGCCACTAATGCTAACTATTAAACTAAAAAGAAATTAAACATAAAAACCTGAAATACCAAAAGGTAGTTGCTGGAAACGAATTCTTGGAGTCAAAGAGCCTCTATGGTCGATTTTTCACCAGGGTTTTGCTCGGGTTTTCGGCTGAAAACACCTCTATTTATAGTTGCAAATTTTACGCAACAGCGCGACGCATTTATGGTTTCCGCAGCGCGCGTAGGGTTTTATCCCCGTTTCTTCGGACTTTGAATTTGTTCCACCGCCTTGTATCCGTGTCACGCCTTCTTGATTCCCGCAGCGCGCGTACGTATTTTCCTGATTTTTCCTTCATCTCTAAACTTCCTCCAATTTGTACGCTTTTTGTCCCTGTTTTCATTATTTTCTTCCAAACAAGTACTGACACGAAAAGTGAGAATACCACGATATATATGATATAATTTCACTAAGAATAGGGCTCAACAACGACTAAAATATGTAATATCACTAGGCGTTGTCAAACACCCCACACTTGTGCCTTGCTTGTCCCCAAGTAAGAGGGTTTTTTAATAAATTCTACCTAAGACTCAAATAATTTTTGACTGTGTTCAGTTTCAAGGTTTATTGCTTCATGAGTTAGAGTGATATAGTTTGTGAAAACATAATCAGAGTGTTCTTTGGAATTCATGGCTTTCTAGAGAACCCTGGATTACAAATTTTCTGTCCACAATGAAGTGGACTTACTCATTCAGATTTTAAAGGCCATTAAGGAATTGTCCATGACTTTCGATGTTGTCCGTGTAACAAGCTTTCGAAAATACCATCCTAAACTAGACGATCTTAGGTGGTAAGGTGCATAAATGCCTCTTCGAGGCCACCCTTTTCGGACCTACCGGCTGGAACAACAAAGGCCACAGATTGACATTTCCTTCCTAAATTCCAATCCTAAAATACTCTAATCGTCTAACTCCTAAAACTCAACTTGTTTGACTAAACTAAGTGCTATAAACAATCACAAACCATTCGTTTCAAACTTACAATTTATTAAAAAAAATTGAAAAAGTTGCTAAAAATTTTAAAAATCGGTCATTTCTGCAAAAATTTCAAAAATTACTCTTTCGACCGTCCACACCCCACACTTAAAACCGTACAACATCCCCGTTGTACAAAATTTATTTAGAACAAGGGAGAAAGAGTTACCCTTTTTGGACGGTAGATTGCTTGGTTGGTACTCGGTATCACAGGTACAAATTCGAACAAACAGGTTCTCGATTTCACAATCTGGAGTTGTAGCGCAGCAGTAAACACGCCGGTGGTCAAGACAAGTGGAGGGGCACGGTGACCCCACACTTGTCTGAGACAACTCCTTCCCATTTGGTATAACATGCATGACTCAACAAAACATTAAATGCAAATATAACAAATAAAATATACATAAGCTAAAAGATAAAAGTGTGTCATAGATTCGATAGATATATCCCAAAAATGAATAAGAAAAATAATACATCAAGTGTCACCTGGTGGCCTGGAAGGTCCAGCCTTATGATCGTGGGCTCGAGCTAGGAATCGCCGGGTCTGCTGGCCCTGTGCTGATGCGATCTGTAATAGCACCTCCCCAATCCACTCTAGCTGGTCCTCCATCCTGGCAACCCTAGTCTCCAATCGCCTCAGCTCAGTCGCCTCCTCCTGCTGTGGCGGTGGTGCTGGCTCTGCTGGTGCAGGCTGCCTCCTGCGCCTCCTGCTAGGCTGAGCGTATGCTGGCTGGGTCCTGGACAGCCTCTGTCGGGGCCCTCACAAA
Source organism: Cichorium intybus (assembly GCA_023525715.1). NCBI lineage: Eukaryota > Viridiplantae > Streptophyta > Magnoliopsida > Asterales > Asteraceae > Cichorium > Cichorium intybus. The sequence continues at coordinate 95,968,625 of CM042010.1, read as the reverse complement.
CTGACCGGGCCGCTGCTGCTCGATCAGACCCATCTTCTCCAGGGCCCGCGCTGTAGTACGGACTGGAGGTATTGCGGTCAGGGATGCCACAACCGGGGCAGTAAGAATCTGGTATTACCGGCCAAGCGAGTGATGAAATACCCATGGCCCAAGGGACTGCTGGCGGATGCGCCAGTCGCACGGGTGGAAAGGGTGACGGCTAGGGCAAACGGAAAGTGAAGGAACCTGGATGGGTCGAGGAGAACCCAGAGATATGTCATATCCTCGCCGGACACCTTCTCGCCTCCCTCCCGATGCATAATGGAGGTGGAGACGATCCGATGCATGAGTTTGTGAAGTGGGTCGCGAAGATGACTCTCTCTGGATGTCCCCGCCTCGTAATATACGTTGGACAGCGGTGTCTAGACCTCCATATTGGCAGCCCTCTCGGGCTACCCCTGAATGCACGCCATGAGGAACTACGTGAAATGGCGGTGCTGTAGATCCGCCTCCGTGTATATCCCAGTGCGCCTCCCGAACTCCCGGGGGTTGCACTCCCTGTGCACACCCCCCAGTCTGAAACGAACAAGCCTGGAACAGGTCTCCTGAGAACCCGGTGCAAAACGCACAGTAGATAGGAACTCCAGCAGAAGCTCGGTGTATACCGTATCATCCTGGGTGGCCATGAGCCTGTCCAAGCCACGGCAGGTGAACCTGGCCTCACCGTCGACCCAGGTGCGATGCAAGGACGGCTCAATCTCTCCCCAAAGCCCGACGTCTCGGAGAATGTCTCTGTCGATGACGTTCACCTCGAGAACTCGGCGACCGACGAGGGCGTCCCTCCGTGATATATACTCCACTGAGCTATCGAGCTCAGCGGGGAACTGGAGGAACTGGTGAACCAATCTAAATGCCATATGCACAAGACAAATTTTTTTTTTTGCAATTTCAGTCCTTTGTCTTCCCCGCCGCACCGCGACGTGGCCCAAGAACCAGGCGCGTCGCGCCGAGCGCCTGTTTTCAAAATCCGCACCAAATTCGAGTTTTAACCTGTTTAAACTCAATCCAAATACACCACATGGTAGCCTAAGTGCCAACTAACTCATCTAGGGTGTCTATTTGGCACAACAAACACCCTATCGGTCAGCATTGCCGATTTCTAAGTTTTGACATTTTTGGAGAAATCATCCAAATTAACCCCCTAATCACTAGTTTTAACAAGTAAAAGCTAGTTAGAATGACGTACCGTAGTAGTGAGAACGAAAATAGCAAGAAAAAACGCGAGAAATATTTGGTGATCAGAGCTCCGAGTCGTGGTGTGTGTGAATAGTGTCGCAGCTTACCTTAATATCGAAGGAAACCGACCGATCGCTTCCCGCGTCGCGCAAATGCACAACCCGCGTTGCGCGTGTCACCAAATCAACCCCTGCGCATCGGGTTGATTTACGATACCGCGTCGCGTATATGAACAAACCGCGGCGCGGTCATTAAAATTTCCAAATTCTTCACACGACCCCATACTTGCCTTAGACCACTAGTACCTGCAATTAATGATGATATTTTTCCTAATTATTTCTAAGAAATAAAAAACCTATTCTATGACACGATGGGTTGCCTCCCAACAAGCGCTAAGTTTAACGTCTTCAGCCAGACGTGGTACTTCTACCCCTATTCTTCTTCTTGAACTCCGGATGACATTTGCTTGAACTCTGGTATGAAGTTTTGGGCGATCATTGATATTAAGGATGTGAGTTGAGTCATCCTATCACTCACTCCACTGATCCATTGCTGCTGCGATTCCAGAAGCTTGAAGACTTTTGCTTCCCTTTCTCTTGATTCTTTCTCATACTGCTGGTGTCTGGCTTCTAACATCTCCATCATATCCAGCAATTGCTCCTTATCAATAGTGGCCAACGGGTGATTCTTTGTTTCCTTTAAAATCTCCTCTTTACCTCCTTCTCCCGTTCGCGTCCATATTTTTTCTTTGTTCCTAATTCCAGGCTCCATTAGCACATTTTTGTCTGCCTGCTTATTATCGTTTCCTGGAGGTAGCGATACACGGTTTCCGAACATATTCAGCCTCCTTGTTCGCGTCCCAAAGGAGATGTCCACATCCCCTGTCTTGCAGTCAATCACAGCGTCAGCCGTAGCTAAAAATGGGCATCCTAAAACGAGCACAGGCGCGTCATCCAAACTTTCATACTCCATGACTAGGAAATCTACAGGGTAAAAGAAGTCTCCAACCTTGACTATGACATTGGTCAATTTTCCCCGGGATACCTTTGTTGATTGGTCAGCCAACTGCAGTACAACCTTTGCTGGCTCTAATTATTCATTCTTGTACTTGTCATACAAGTACCCCCGGTAGCACATTTACACTTGCTCCCAAGTCCAGCAAAGTGTTCCGAATAACCACATATCCTACCGTAGTAGTGATCAATGGTGATCCAGGATCCTTCTCTTTTTTAGGCAGTGTTCCTAAAAGTGCCTCACTTGCCTTGATTGTCAATCTAACAGTGTCCGGTGTGGGAATCTTACCTTTTTCATTTCTCTCGCACATTTCCTGAAGGATCCTTGTGTCCTCAGGAGCGTCTTTAAGTTCATCCCACAGAGGTTGGTTCATCAATGGCCCAATCGACTTAGGTGCTTCCTGTTTTTTCTTCCCTTTCTTATCTTTCTTTCTTTGCTTAATTCCTACTATCACTGACTGCGCTTCTTCATGGACCTCCTTGTCCATCTTTGGTTGAGTTCCCTCCTCAACAGGAATTTCCTTTTCTTCCCTTCCTTCCTCTTTAATCTCCGCTTTCTCCTGGACTTCTTCTTTCTTCTCAAGTTCTGCCTTGCTTCCTGAGTCTAATAAGTCCTCCAAGGTGACCTTTCTCCATTCAGCCTTGACAGTATTGACGTGTTCCTTCCCGGCTCGCTGATTATGGGTTGGATTAACTTCCATTGTGTTGAAAAATACGATAACTGATCTCCACGAATAAGATTTTTAAGCCGATTACTGTGTGACAGATATGTATTTTATCTATAATATGCGGAATAAATAAGAGTTGCGGAATAAATATAAACAAAAATTAAGTTACTGAAAGCTATAAATAAGTAAAATAAAACGGTAAATTTAATCTAGACAGTATTTAAATGGACAGAAAGCAGTAAATAAAGTAAATGTTAGAAGTTAGAGGTTAGATGTAATAAACGCCATTATCAACGATAAAGTGTTTTTACAATAAATAAAAAGGTTAGAAGTTAGAAGTTAGAAGTTAGATGTCTCGGTTAAATACAGTCCACATATGTTGTTGTTGTCACCGTTCAATTTGTATGTCTTGGAATTTAGTACAATTGATTTATAAAGGTTTAAATAAATCAATAACGGCACAGGTAAATTATTGAAACTATAATTTCAAAAGAACTTATCGATAGCAGATGAAGATGGTGATTTCTTTGAAGCATCGATTCTTGTTCTTTGCGGTAGGATGAGGTTTTGGTGATTTTTGGTGTTTGGGTAGAATGGATTTTCGATTCTTGAGGTTGTGCGGTTTGGTGTCGGGTAGAGGTTGTTTAGAGGTTTGAAATTTGGTGTCGGGTGGAGGTTTTGTTTCTTGCGGTTATATGGTTTGGTTTTTGTTGAAAGATTCAGAAATTTGAGTGTAACACCCGACTTATTAACCAAAAACACCCCAAAACTTTTTGTTTTTCAAACCAAACATTTCACAATTAAAACATAAGTATGGGGTTTTAGTTAATACAATACGAGTACAAGAGTATCACAAAGTATAATACATGATATTATACATTCTTCAAGCCGGGTTGCTACTTCAATCCTAAGTCCCCAGTCATGGACTTTGTCCTTTCCCTTCGCAGGGTCACGCTCACCTGCAGGGACATATCAAATAAACGGTGAGCTATAAAGCCCAATGAGTAATCAAATCAATAACAATATGTACAAGAATAAAATTCTCTATACAAAGTCACATATGTATTATCATACAATACAAAATCAAATATGGCTCACGGGTTAGCCCGCTATTGCCTTGGCTCACGGCTTATCCGGTCTTGCCTATATAAGTTTAGCACATCAAATAACCCATGGCTCACGGCTTATCCGGTCTTGCCTAGACTCACGGCTTTATCCGGTCTTGTCTATATTATTTATATAGATACATTGACTCACAGCTCCGTTCTTGTCTATAACAGACTCACGGCTTATCTGGTCTTGTCATATCATTAATTTAGATTGACTCACAGCTTATCTGGTCTTGTCATATCAAATCATATATCTGTCATTTTTCGTCCCCAAAACTATTTTCAATCCGCAGCTGCTCAACAATCATATATCACATCAAATACGAGTGAGATTACTCACCTGAAGGTTTGCTACAACTAGCTCTTAGCGGTTCTTGCCTTTCAATGTTTTTCGCGAAATCTTGTCTCGTACCTATAATTCATTCATTTTCAAAATGATTATAGGTTAATACCCATTTCAATTAACTCTAATACACTAGAGTTCAATAAAACAATGTTATAAACAATGCCTAGTTAATAAACTTTCCGTTTACTAACTTTATATGAATTTTACTATTCACCGAGGCATTCGGATCGGTCTACAGTGCCCCCGAGGGGTCGGAAACTCAATCTAAAAATTTTCCCAAACTTTTCAGACCATAATACACCTACGGTTCGAATTTGAGCTTAATCGGACAAGCAACGCAAAAGATAGCATTTCAAAGTTTCTGTCCAGGATCTGCCTATAGGCGCGCCGCGCCTGGACAGGGGCGCACCGCGCCCAGCGCCTGTGCAGACTTCCTGTCCAGTCGCGAATTGTGCACTGTAGCTTGCTGTTTTGTCCTTTAATTTCTTAATTTCGTTCTTAATCGTTTGGGGTTTGTTCCTAGGCTAAAACCTTACATTTTAACAAGGTTTTTAACCATCAAAACACCCTCAATCATCCATATTAAGAATTAGGGTTCTTAGTTTTAACAACCCTAATTCTTCAATTTTATCATTTATAACAACCTACTTCCATTTTGTTGAGTTAAGCTCTTACTAGCATGACTTAATGGAAGTATCTAACCATTTTAACCATACAATTATAACTGCAAATGCAGTTTTTGAGTTTCTATAAAACTCATCAAGAACAACAATCAAGAGCTTGGAATATTTACCTCAAACTCTTCCAATTCTACCCTTCAATTGCTATAATCCGATTTTTAGCCTTAAACCTTCAAGATTGCTCCACAATTCTGCAACTCCCTTGCCAAGAACCTCTCCCGTAACTCACCAATTTTCTGCACAAAATGGGAGAAGGTTCCTAGCTTTTATACTTCCAGAATTTACAATTTGGTCCCTAGAGTTGCATATTTAAGACTTTTGCCCCAATTCACAAATATTATGACACAATTTCAGTTTTTAATAACATTTTAAGTCCAAACTCAAAATATTATTACAAAACAAATCCTTTTCTATCCAAAAGACCAAATTACCCTTTTGAGGTAAAATGGCCATTTTGCCCTTTTTATTATAATTATATAATAAATACATTTTCGGCGTTACATTGAGTGTCTTGAGGTGTTTGGTCGTGGGTTTCTTTGAGTGTGTATAAGTGTGGTATTGTGTGTTAGAATGGCAAGAGGTGAGCTTCTTATTTATAGTTGCTGACATACAGTGTTCGCGTCGCGACCATCTGGTCGTCGCGTCGCGAGGGTGCGTTTGTCGTGTTGCTTTTGGTCGGCCACTGGTTAGTGCGTTGTGTTGGTAGCCTCGCGATTGAAAAGTTGGTGGTGTCGCGTTGAAGGCTTCGCGTCGCGACCCGGGCCTCCGTCGCGTCGCGATTGCTGTAGCAATCTGGACTCTTATGTTTTGCTCTTCTTCACGTCGCGACCATGGTGTCCGTCGCGTCGTGATTGCTGTAGCATTCTGGACTTTTATGTTTTGCTCTTTGGTACATAGCGTCACTTCCTCAGGTTTGGTTGTTTTCTCAAAGTTTCTTGGGTCTTGATTCATTCTTGTTTTTGATCTCGAGTCTATGCAACCTGAAATAAACTGATAATATTTGTCAGATAAAATAAAAACAGTTCATCTTATTTCAGTGATGGTCACATACAAAAATACTATTTTCAACAATTTCCCCCTATGTGATCATTACTGAAATAAGAACAGATTAAAAGGTAAGGTTGAAAATTCTTGAAATTTGGATAAAACATTTATAAAACCATATCACTTGTTTTGAAAAAGTGTGACTAGATTTTACTTATGTTTTGAAAAATGTTTGTCAATAATATTTGTTTCTGAATCAAGGTTTCATGTTCAATAATCAAAGGGTCTTTGTATATGTACTTTCATAATATTCCTTAAGATTTTATAACATTTATAAAGACGACAAGTGATCTTAATAGGTCGATTCAGATGAACTCTCATAGGTATAACTCACACTTGACTGAGGTGTTTTGGTTGTTCTGGGTGTAGAACTGGTGTATAATCACTAAAGATGAGTGATATCTCTCAGTTTGAAGGTGTTGACTTATGCTTAATATGGATTTATACCTATATACTTTAGTTACTTGGTCTTCATATTAGATAATCAATCAAATAAGACTGGTTTCGGCATTACTCTGAGGGTTTCTTCATTCATGCCATTGAAGTTCACTCTCTCTCCGTCGGGAAATATATGTAGAGGGGCTTAGAAATATTCATTGTGCAGTTTGCAACTAAGAATATTCAATTATGAAGGCTACAGTATCCCGATAAATCTTCGGTTTTAACAGTTATTTTTGATAAAGCATTTGAGAATCTGTTTGTTTGGAAAATTTTGAGAGATGTCTGTCTTGATGGATTGTTGTTGTAAATCTTCCTTTTCTTTGGTGAAGTGTTCACCTTTGTCTTTATCTTTTCTTGATTTGTGTGAATATACATTGTATAAAAGATATCTGATGTGGTTACCAATTGTGATTTGTTGACAGCATTTGTTTGAGATGACTTTGCACTTTGAGATTGATTTTCATGTTTTCTTCTGGTTTTCTTGGATATGACTTGTCGTTTCTTCAATTGTTAGACTTACTATGCAAGATGATAGATTTTTTCTTGATGTGGCTTGATTGAGGATAGGGATAGGTGATATAAAAGACAGTTTGTCTAATATATAAGAAAATGATTGTATCGTCCCTGGTTATTTTGATATATTAGCAAAAATGAGACTAGCATCACGGTATAAGAGTATAAATCCTATAAGTCATAATGAAAACACATTTGCTCACAGAAATGAATTTCACTTAGCAGTTGAAGACGAGGCACAAATTCTCACATGGGTTTGGTTTTCATCTGAATCTCCTGATCTTATGTCCCTTAATAGATAAAATCGTTATAATTGAAGTAAATTCAAAGGGAATAGGAGAATGTACATAACGAAAATTTTGAGATTTGAACCTTCACTTTAATTTAAGAATCAATATGACTGAGAACATTCATCGAGCATAAGTATCTGAGAATTTAGTCAAGAAGATGTTAATCACATGGTTTTATAAAGACTTTAAAAGATAAAACTTTATCCTAATTTTTTTGTGATTTTTGATTATGTGGATGTTTTTGGAAAATTTTGGTTATTTGAATGTTTTTGGAAAATTTTGGTTATTTGAATGTTTTTTTGAAAATTTTGGATTTTCTATTTTAATGAAAGTAAACACTCTTTTGTACGAACAAAAAGTAAGAGATTAGGGATGGATGTTATCTGGATTTAACATTCCTAGACGGCCTAGGAAGTATTGAAACTTGGTTTCGTCTAGAGCCTTAGTAAAGACATCGGCAATTTGATCTTCGGTGTTGATGAAGTGCAATTCGATATGACCCTTTTGAATGTTGTCTTTGAGGAAATGATATCGAATGTCGATGTGCTTTGTCATGGAATGGTGCACGGGATTGTGAGAAATGGCAATAGCGCTGGTAGAGTCACAAAATATGGGAATTTGTGAGACTTTGTAGCCATAGTCACGTAATTGAGTTTGCATCCACATGACTTGTGAACAACAGCTTGCGGCGGCTACATATTCAGCTTCTGCGGTTGAAGTGGACACGCATGATTGTTTCTTTGAAGTCCAACTTACCAGTCTGCCTCCTAGAAATTGGCAAGAACCAGATGTGCTTTTCCTGTCTAGTCTGCATCCTCCATAGTCGGAGTCGGTGAAGGCGTTAAGCTGAAAATCAGAGTTAGCTGGATACCAAAGGCCAAGAGATGGAGTTCCTTTAAGATATTTGAAAATTCTTTTCACAGCTATAGCATGAGATTCCATAGGATTGGCTTGGTATCTGGCACAGACACATGTAGAAAACATGATGTCGGGTCTGCTGGCTGTGAGGTATAGGAGTGATCCTATCATTCCTCGATATTTCTTTTGATCAACAGGCTTGCCATTTAAGTCTGCATCTAATTTGTAACCAAGGGCCATTGGGGTTTTTGCTGTATTGGATTTGTCAAGAGACAAACGAGTTAGAAGATTTTTGACATAATTTTCTTGATTGATGAAAATTCCATCTGATGATTGTTTGACTTGAAGTCCAAGAAAAGTAGTCATTTCTCCTATCATGCTCATCTCAAATTTGCTCTTCATTAAATCTGCAAACTTGATACTCAAAGATTCATCAGTAGAACCGAAAATAATGTCATCAACATATATTTGAACGATTAACAGATGTTTATTAAAGATTTTACGAAAGAGAGTTTGATCAATTGAACCTCTTTTGAATCCTGATTCTTCTAGAAATGTTGACAATGTTGAATACCAGGCTCGAGGTGCTTGTTTTAAGCCATAAACTGCTTTTTGTAACTTAAAACTGTGATTTGGGAACTGTGGATCTTCAAAATCTGGAGGTTGTTGAATATACACATCACGATCAATCTCTCAATGTAAAAATGCACATTTTACATCCATTTGGAATACTTTGAAGTTCTTGTGTGCTGCATATGCTAGAAAGATACGAATGGCTTCGAGTCTTGCAACTGGAGCATAAGTTTCATCGTAGTCGATTCCTTCTTGTTGTGAATAGCCCTTGACGACAAGTCTTGCTTTGTTTCGACAAACTATGCCTTGATCATCAGTTTTGTTTCTGAAAACCCATCTTGAACCTACTACAGTAACATCGGGAGGAGTAGGAACAAGATCCCATACTTGATTTCTTTCGAATTCAGCTAGTTCTTCTTGCATGGCTTTGACCCAGTCTGGATCTTTGAGAGCTGAATGGATGGTTTTGGGTTCAGTCATGGATAAGAATGCTCTGTATAAACATTCATTTGAGGTAGCGGCTCTTGTTTGAATACCAGAATTGGGATCTCCTATGATTTGTTCTGCAGGATGATTCCTGGTCCATTTGTTTAGGCGAGTTTTTTCAGGTATTTCGATTGGTGTTTCTATGCCCCATTGTTCTTATTGGTCAGGTGATTCTGTTGGGAATAGATTTTGGTTGTTGTCAGATATGTCTTTTTGGATTATAGGGTGAGAATGGGGTAATGAAGGTTCCCCCATAGATGATGCACTGGGATTATTTTGGATAGGTTGATTGGGAGTGTTCAAAGAGGGATTTAGTGTTGGTAGTTCCCCCTCAACTTGATCTGTATTTTCTTGGTTTGATTGTGAAGTTTCTGCATCGGAGTTTCCTGTAGGAATAGTAGAAGATGTTAGAAATTCAGAATTATAGGCGGTTTTGGGTTGTTCAAAAAGTAAATCAAGATCGATTTCTATGTCTGTAGAAGGCATATGTTGAATTGGATTTTGAAAAATATTATCAATCATTTTAGAACCAAAATGTTTACGATCCAATTTCCTGACATAAAATCCATCGAAATGAACATCAGTACTTTCTTCAATTACTCTAGTACGTTTGTTCAGTACTCGATAAGCAGCTGAGGTAAAAGAGTAACCAAGGAAAATTCCTTCGTCTGATCTTGATTCAAATTTTGAAAGGTGATCTTTGTTATTCTTTATGAAGCATCGACAACCAAAAATATAAAAGAATTTGATGTTTGGTTTTCGGTTGTTAATGACTTCATATGGTGTTTTATGAAGATGTTTATGGATTAAAGAACGATTTTGAGTGTAGCAAGCTGTGGTTATTGCTTCTGCCCAGAAGTATTATGGCAGATCAGCAAAGATGAGCATTGATCTTGCAGCTTCGCACAGAGTTCGGTTCCTTCTTTCAACAACGCTGTTTTGTTGAGGAGTGTAAGGGGCTGAGAAGTTGTGTTCGATGCCTTTGTTTTTGAGAAATGAGTCTAGAGTTATGTTTTTGAACTCTAAACCATTATCACTTCGGATTCTTCGAACTGGTCGTTTGAGCTTTAATTCAATCAGTTTGATGAAGTTGATCATTTCTTCAGGTGCTTCTGACTTTAGCCTTAAAAAGAATACCCAAGTAAAGCGTGAATATCCATCAATAATAACAATGATGTATTTCTTCCCTTTTATGCTTTGGGTTTTTGCAGGGCCACAAAGATCAATGTGCAGTAATTCTAGTGGTTCGGATACACTAGATTCAGGAATACTTTTATGAGAGGATTTGGACAGTTTTCCTCCTTCACAAGCTACACAAAGAGTTTCATTATCAAGTTTCAGAAGTGGCAGTCCGCGAACAAGATCATTTGCAATCAACTTGTTGATGTAGCCGAAATTGAGATGGGAAAGACGACGATGCCACAACCAACTAATATCAGCTAAAGCTTTGGATAAGAGACAGATGTCTGGTTTTCCATAGATAAGGTCCATATCTAGTGGATACATGTTGCCTAGACGGTCAGAATTAACTAGAATGGCTTTGGTCTTGGCATCCATGATTATGCTTCGTTGTTTGGTGAAAAGAACTTCATGATTGTTGTCACAGAGTTGTGATACGCTGATTAGGTTGTGTTTCAGGCCGTCAACGTAGGCTACTTTCTTGATGGTGAAGTGACCATTTGTTATGTTTCCATAACCTTTGATTCTTGCAGTCATGTTATTTCCAAAAGTAACATCTTGTTTGGATTCCGTGGGTTTGAAGTCTCGAAGAAAGCTCTGGTTTCCTGTCATATGCTTGGAGCAGCCACTATCGATATACCATGTGCCATCTTTGGGCTCTCCAGCACAAAGTGCCTGCAATTAGACAGAAATTTTAGGTACCCAAACCATGGTGGGTCCTGATTTGTTAATGGTTTTTGATAATTTGGAATCATTGTAGTATTTGTTGATTGGACGGAATGGTTGAGGTTTAAGTTGATTTATTAGATTTTCCCAAAGTGAGATTTGTTTTTGAAAACCTGTCATTTGAAATGATTTCTGATTTTGTGAAAAGTATCCTATATGTGAAGTTCTGTTTGATAACCTTTCTTTGTATCTGGGATTTTGATGATTTTGAAAAACATTATGATGATGGAATGGAATTTGGTGAAATGATGGATTCTGAAAGTTCTTTTTGAAGTTTATCTCTTGAAAGCGATTTTGAAATGGTTTTTGAAAAGGTTTTTGTTTTGGATTAAAGGTTTGTTTTGTGGCACAGAGACTGGTTTCAAAGGTTTCTCTTGGGTTTCTTTGAAAACTATGGGCTTGCTTTGTTCTTTTGGTTTAAAGACAGCTTGAATGGGTTGTTTATTTGTCTGCTGTTTCTTTGAATACTTTTGTCCCAGACTGTTCTTTCCAATAAAGGTTGAGTTTAAAGAGGGAAAGACAGTTGGAACAGAAGTACTACCATTCTGATGAACATAATTTTCTCCATTTAAGAAATTTTCAAGTTTGATTGTGCCATCATTCCTTGTTAGTTTAGTAGATCTCAATTGATGAGTTACTGAACTAGCAGAGTCTGATTCAGATTTTACAACTCTTTTGAATGATTTGTTGAAAAAAGTATCATCTGGGCTACAGTTGATAACTGTTTCATCATCTGAATCGTCCTCATTGGTAGATAAGAAAAAATCTGGTAGAGGTGATTTAGAGTTTTCACAAATTGTCCCATTTTTCTTTTCAGTCTTTTCATTTTCAAAGGATTCTCTTCCAATTCCTGGTTTATAATTCGTATCAATTTTGCCAGTTCCTAAGTTGTTTGCTTTAGTGAAAACATCATCACTCAATTTTCTAGCAATATTGATAGAATCCAGTTTTCCTTGAAATCTTTGATTTTCGGATTCAAGAAATTTGATTTGCTTTGAAGAATAATCTAGTTTTAGAATTAAACTAGTGTTTTTGTCAGTTAAATCTTGAATTTTTTGTTTTAACTGAAGGACTTCCTTTTCTAAGGTATCTTTTATTTCAGATGAAATAACAGATTGAATTTTTATTTCTAAGTCCCTTTTTTGTTTTAGAGCTTCATTTAATTGTTCTAGGACGTGATTATTTTCTTCAGATTTTCGTTCAATGTCTCTTTCAAGTTTGTCTCTAGTCCTTGTAGATTCTCCAAATCTGAGTTGCAAGGTTTGTAATTCAGATTTGTAGATATCAGATTTGACTATTGTGTCATGATACAGTCTGAGATCAGCTTTTAGACTGTTCTCAATCTTAGTCATGTGTGACTCAAATGGTGTTCTTGAAAGACCTAGTTCTGAGATCATAGACCATACCTGATCGATGACATATGGAGCTCTTGTGGTTGGTTCATTATCAGCCATGAAGCAGAAGTTTGACTGAGCTGGTTCAGTATCTGTTTCATCATCAGAAGTTGGCCAGTGTTCCACGCTAGGTTCGTGGAATGCCATCAAAGCTTTTTGTTTTGCTTTCTTTTCTTGTTTCTTCAGCTCTTCGGCTTTTTAAGCATAGTAAGCTGAGTCTTTGACCTTTACTTTGGCTCGACAATCTCGGGCATAATGATTTAGTCCTTTGCATTTGTGACAAATGATTACGTCATCATCGTCATCGTTATTGCAGTCTTTTGGCTCTTAACGGGTGGTCTTTCAGATGCTTGAGTTTGTTTCTGTTGAGATGGTTTTGAATGATTTTGTTGAAATACAGAACTTTGGTTATTATAAGAGTTGTGATTATTTTGAAATCCACGATTCTGAAAGTTTTGTCCAAAAGTGGATCTTTGTTGAAAATTTGGTCTGAAGTTTGATTGATTATGATGTGGCAAAAATCTTTCGAGATTCGTGTTTGCTACCAAAGCACACAATTGTTGGTAATCAGCTTCATTATTTGGATCAGACAAGTCACAAGAATTACTTAAAAAAGCTTGGTTTTGACTTAAATCAATTTGACTTTGATCAAGAAAATGTGTTTGATTTTGAGAAGATGTTGACAAAAGAGCAAGTGGTCCTCCAAAAGAAGTAGATGTTGGTGGGTCAATCGAGGATTCGTACGATTGTAATTCTCCGTACAGATTGTACAAAGATTTAGTATGAATTGCTGGATTTCCCTGAATGATGAGTTTGACCATTTTCCAGCTTTCATAAAGGTTGTTTAAAAATTTGAGGTTTATCTCATGCTATGACTTTTTGATGCCCAAATTATTCATTTTGATGGTAATGAGATTGAACCTGTCATGAGCATCATGGATGGTCTCATGTGAAAACATTTTGAAGTTGTCAAATTCGTTTAAAACAGATGTTTTCTTGTTTCCAATGATTCTCTCATTTCCTTCAAAACGATTTTTCAAAGTTTGCCAAATTTGGTTTGCAGTTAAAAGGATTATATCATTCATTTGGCTTAAAATACTGTGGGGTATTCCAGACACAAGTTCCTTTTTGGCTTGAAGTTCAAGTTTCTTCCTTTCATTCAGTATATCCAAGTTACTCGTAAGAGAGGTCATGTTATCTGGTAGAGATCCGTCTACACATTTCCACACATCTTCACTTACAGAGTTGAGATGAAGATTCATACGACCTACCCATGATTTATATTCTTCGGGAATAAGAATGGGTGCTCGAGTACCTGAACCTATACTGTTAGCAATAGATACAGAATTTATGTTTGAGTAGTTTGCGGAAGACATTTTTAGTTGTTTTTTTTTTAATTTTTTTTTTGAACAAGTGATATTAAGATGAAATTTTTAAAGAAAACTTATTGGTGGTTTTTTAAAAACGCTACACAAAAGTTTTCGACAAAAATTTCAGACTAAATCACACGAGCTCTGATACCAATTGTTGAAAAATACGATAACTGATCTCCACGAATAAGGTTTTTAAGCCGATTACTGTGTGACAGATATGTATTTTATCTATAATATGCGGAATAAATAAGAGTTGCGGAATAAATATAAACAAAAATTAAGTTACTGAAAGCTATAAATAAGTAAAATAAAACGGTAAATTTAATCTAGACAGTATTTAAATGGACAGAAAGCGGTAAATAAAGTAAATGTTAGAAGTTAGAGGTTAGATGTAATAAACGCCATTATCAACGATAAAGTGTTTTTACAATAAATAAAAAGGTTAGAAGTTAGAAGTTAGAAGTTAGATGTCTCGGTTAAATACAGTCCACATATGTTGTTGTTGTCACCGTTCAATTTGTATGTCTTGGAATTTAGTACAATTGATTTATAAAGGTTTAAATAAATCAATAACGGCACAGGTAAATTATTGAAACTATAATTTCAAAAGAACTTATCGATAGCAGATGAAGATGGTGATTTTCTTTGAAGCGTCGATTCTTGTTCTTTGCGGTAGGATGAGGTTTTGGTGATTTTTGGTGTTTGGGTAGAATGGATTTTCGAATCTTGAGGTTGTGCGGTTTGGTGTCGGGTAGAGGTTGTTTAGAGGTTTGAAATTTGGTGTCGGGTGGAGGTTTTGTTTCTTGCGGTTATATGGTTTGGTTTTTGTTGAAAGATTCAGAAATTTGAGTGTCTTGAGGTGTTTGGTCGTGGGTTTCTTTGAGTGTGTATAAGTGTGGTATTGTGTGTTAGAATGGCAAGAGGTGAGCTTCTTATTTATAGTTGCTGACATACAGTGTTCGCGTCGCGACCATCTGGTCGTCGCGTCACGAGGGTGCGTTTGTCGTGTTGCTTTTGGTCGGCCACTGGTTAGTGCGTTGTGTTGGTAGCCTCGCGATTGAAAAGTTGGTGGTGTCGCGTTGAAGGCTTCGCGTCGCGACCCGGGCCTCCGTCGCGTCGCGATTGCTGTAGCAATCTGGACTCTTATGTTTTGCTCTTCTTCACGTCGCGACCATGGTGTCCGTCGCGTCGTGATTGCTGTAGCATTCTGGACTTTTATGTTTTGCTCTTTGGTACATAGCGTCACTTCCTCAGGTTTGGTTGTTTTTTCAAAGTTTCTTGGGTCTTGATTCATTCTTGTTTTTGATCTCGAGTCCATGCAACCTGAAATAAACTGATAATATTTGTCAGATAAAATAAAAACTGTTCATCTTATTTCAGTGATGGTCACATACAAAAATATTATTTTCAACACATGGCACTTGGCAGCTTTCCATTGTCCCTTTTTCGCTGATCCTCAGCCATTTGTCCAATTTGCCTTTCCAAGTTTGCAATAGCTTTTGCATTGGCTTGGGACTGCTGCTGAGTAGCACTGAACATCTCATACATTTTTGCAACCAAGTCCTCTTGCGTTCCTGGGGCATTGTTGACAGCAGTGTCGGCCCCCTATTATTGTTGTTGTTACCACCCCCATTCGTATTTCCATTATTGCTTGCGGGCTGGTATGACCTAGGCTGATTTGATGATTGACCTTGGTGGTTATTCTGCCTCTGGTTGTTGTAATTCTGCTGCAGCCCTTGATTATACGGTCTGTAGGGTCGTCCATTGTTATACTGACCTTGACCCTGGCCATAAACTTGGTTTACCTCCTGAGTTTTCGGTCCTCCTTGACCTCCTTGTGGTTGACCTTGAGGTCCATTCTGCAGCGTTGACATAAGTCTGTCAAACTTCTTATTTAATTCACTTATTTCCTTTTTTACCTCCTTCTTCCAGTCAGCATCAGCTCCCACTGCTGCTGCTATGCCTACAATCTTTCTCGTAGAAAAGTTCGCTTTGGAGCCATTGCTCAATTGTTCCAAGAAATGCCAAGCCTCCTCCGGGTCTTGCCACATAAATGTCCCACTTGACGAGGCATTTATCAATGCTTGGTGTGTTTCGCTGACTCCTTTAAAGAATAATTTGACCAACTGCCATTTGGGGATCTCGTGGTGCGGGCAGGATCGCAGTAACTCCTTTAATCGATCGAATGCTTCGTGGAAAGCTTCTCCTGGCTTTTGCTGGAAGTCCTGAATGACCCTCCGAATCTCTGTTGTTTTGCTTGCCGAATAGAATTCTTGTAGGAACTTGGCCTTGAGCTGGTCCCATGCGGTGATGCTGTTTGCTGGTAAAGACGTAAACCAGTATTTGGCTTTGTCTTTAAGCGTGAATGGGAATAACCTAAGCCTAAAGATGTTCCTATTAGTATTCATGGGGTTATTAGCATTGGCAATCGCTATAAATTCATACAAATGGTTGTATGGGTCATCCTGCTTGTACCCCCTAAACTCCGATAATATCCCTAACAATTGCGGCCTTATTTCTACTTGAGATTCAATATTGTCAGGAATATAAATTGGCGATGAGTCATCATATTCCCGTGGCTGGAAATGTGATGCAACCGATTGCCTTCTCGGTTGTGCAAAATATAAAGGTTGAGCAGGGTTACCGTAAAAGTGCTGATCGTTATACTCCTGCTGACCTGGTGGTTGTTGGTGCTGCTGTGTTCTTCTAGGAGGTCCCCGACCTCGGTTCCACGGTTGTTGGGGTGCTGGTGGAACCCATCATTCATCTTCCTCAATCTCTCCTCGGTCTCTAGATACTGGTATTGTTGCTGAGGAGGCTGCTGGTATTGTTGTGGTTGTGTAGGTTGAGGTTTGAAAATTACTGGTTGTGGTTGTGAAATTGGTTGTGAAGTAGGTGTCTGCTGTCTAGAAACTTGGGTGCCATCAAGGGTCGGCGCTCCCCAAGACATGGCAGAGGTGAATGGATTTGTGGATTGTGGTTGTGATACTGGTGGAAATGGTGGAATCGATGGCGGAGTGCATGATGGTATGGGTACAGGGGCTGAAACTGCACCACCAGAAGCACTCGTGCTCCCTAATTGAAACTCCGAAATCGGGGGAGTAAAAGACATCCCCGTTGCCTCACCCGAAGGTTCCTAGGCAACATGCTCTGGACTACTGCTAATATTACTAAAGCTCATGATATTGTAACGCCTACGTGCACGTTGTTTGCACGCGGTTCGCTCAATCTCAAGATCAAAATGCAAATGGGATACTTGCTCACCCCTGCGGGTACGCATGCACTAATGCAACACGCCCACAAAAATCAAAAAGAAAAATATTAACCAAATGAAACTCACAAAAGAAAAATCAGAAACTAAAGCTCCTACTAATCACCTAATCTTAAGCTCACAACTCCCCGGCAACGGTGCCAAAATTTGACATCGCAGCGGTCGTCATGCGGTCAAAAATAAGAAAACCTAACACACACACTTAGCACAGTGGAAGTCAGGGTCGATCAGCAGGAGTTACGTGGTCAAGTCAGGTGATAGATTACCAACTATAGTGTCATGCTATAGTCAGAGGACTTAGTTCCTACACTTTTGACTACAGAACCCGAAAAACATAAACTGAACAATCTCAAAACAAGCATAGACTAAGCTAAGCTTAAACTGAAACCTAGTTACTTTCTGAAATCAGAAGTACATCTCTGCTTCAGAAGCAACAAAGGCATCCAAAGAAATAAACAATCACAAGGCATGAACTAAACCAATAACTAAAAGTCCAAATGTCAGTCACTGGCTAGAGTCCAAACCTAAATGCTAACCTAATTGGCTACTGAAATCAGCAAGGGAAAACAGTCCCAACAAGGTCATAAACACATCCAAACATCAAACAAACAAACACAATCCAATATCAAGCATCAAACACCGAAAAACCAATATTACTTGTAACCAAATGATTATTATAAACCCAAAACAGGTTCCAATCATCAAATACAGTAACAAGAACTGAAAAACAGTAACTCAAATGCTTAAGGTCAGTGGTTGTCACTCCCACAAACCCTAGCCACTAATGCTAACTATTAAACTAAAAAGAAATTAAACATAAAAACCTGAAATACCAAAAGGTAGTTGCTGGAAACGAATTCTTGGAGTCAAAGAGCCTCTATGGTCGATTTTTCACCAGGGTTTTGCTCGGGTTTTCGGCTAAAAACACCTCTATTTATAGTTGCAAATTTTACGCAACCGCGCCGCGCATTTATGGTTTCCGCGGCGCGCGTAGGGTTTTATCCCCGTTTCTTCGGACTTTGAATTTGTTCCACCGCCTTGTATCCGCGTCGCGCCTTCTTGATTCCCGCGGCGCGCGTACGTATTTTTCTGATTTTTCCTTCTTCTCCAAACTTCCTCCAATTTGTACGCCTTTTGTCCCTGTTTTCATTATTTTCTTCCAAACAAGTACTGACACGAAAAGTGAGAATACCACGATATATATGATATAATTTCACTAAGAATAGGACTCAACAACGACTAAATTATGTAATATCACTAGGCGTTGTCATTGATACGGTCTGTTGCTTTCTGCATTGCCAGGAAATCAATCTGTCTCTTAGAAACTGACATCCAGCACTAGTGGACTTTCTGTCAATCTCGCACCCTCCATATTTGCTATTTGAAAAAGCATAAAGATCAAATTCACGGTTCTTTGGATACCCGACACCAAATTTTGGTCTCCCTTTAAGGTATCTAAAGATCCGTTTGACAGCATCAATATAAGAAGGTTTAGTATTAGCATGATATCGAGCACATTGTCAAACTGCAAAAACAATATCCGGTCAGCTAGCAGTCAGATACATCAGTGAACCGATCATCGAACGATAATATGTTTGATCGATAGATTGGTAATCTGAGTCTGAAGATAACAGAGGTCGCTCAGCCATTGGAGTGTTAGGCTCTTTCGCATCCTTGAAACCGAAGTTTGCAAGAATATCCTCCACATACTTTGCTTGATGAAGCAAGATACTCGTTGAACTTTGTTTAACTTGTAACCCAAGGAATATCGTCATCTCACCCAACGAACTCATCTCGAACCATTTCTTCATTACCAGCTCAAATTCTTTGTACAAGACTTCACTTGTAGAACCAAAAATGATGTCATCCACATAGATCTGGACAACAATTTGGTCATTGTCTTGGCGCTTGATAAACAAAGTTTGATCAATTCTGCCGTGCGTGTAACCGTGCTGTAATAAATGTTCCGTCAAAGTAGCATACCAAGCACGAGGGGCTTGATGAAGACCATAGAGAGCTTTATCGACCTTGTAGATGTGATTTGGAAACTTGGCGTTCACAAATCCAGGAGGTTGATCAACATAAATTTCCTCTTTCAC
This sequence comes from Cichorium intybus, assembly GCA_023525715.1. Lineage (NCBI taxonomy): Eukaryota > Viridiplantae > Streptophyta > Magnoliopsida > Asterales > Asteraceae > Cichorium > Cichorium intybus. The sequence continues at coordinate 95,949,347 of CM042010.1, read as the reverse complement.
CTCACGTTACAGGAAAGCCGTCTTGACGTCCATTTGATAAACAGTAAAGTTCATATATGAAGCATAGGCAAGGAAGATCCGATTCGCTTCAAGTTGTGCCACAAGAGCATAAACTTCCGTATAATCAAGTCCTTCTATCTGACGAAAACCACAAACCACCAAGCGTGCCTTGTTGCACACAATTACTCTGGAATCATCTTGTTTGTTGCGAAACACCCATCTTGTGTCTAGAGCCTTTTTACCTTCGGGTAGTTCCACCAGTTGCCAAACGTTCAACTTCTCAAACTGATTGAGCTCTTCATGCATGGCATCCACCCAACTTGGTTCATTAAGTGGTCATCTCTATGTTCTTCGGCTCAATTTAAGAGATAAAGCACGAATAGAGACACTCGTTGACTTAACCACTTTGGCTTCTGGTCTGAACACCATCATCCAGAGGGCCAATAACATTATCAATTCGGTGGTCTTGTTGAATTCTTGAAGGAATAGCATATTGGAGCGATGCCGTAGAAACTGGAAGATTGGTTATGTTCTCAACTCTGTCTAAGCCTGAAGCACCTCTATCAGAATCTCTGAAGTCATATGAGGTACTTGCGATGTACTCATCAGGAATTCGTTCAGGGAAGAGAGAATCCATGAAAGTAGAGTCAAAGAGATCAGCAGATTCAGGTTGAATAACATCTTCATGAGTGGCTGATTGTTCAACAACTGGAGTATCGCCAGCAACTTGGGATGAGTCTGGAGGAGCATCTTCAGTTACGGTAACAGAATCAGGAGATTCACCGTCATTAGGAATAGGATCTTCAAGAATCACCGACGGAGTGATAAGATCAAGAATGAAATCTTCAGAATCATCGCTGTTAAATGTACTAGGACCTGGGTGTGTGCCTGAAACAACATCAGAAAGTACATAAAATGGTTTAAACAATTCAGCATAATCAAACAACCAATCGGGTCCAACACGAGCATCAGTCGGATTCTCCTCTAGCCAGCGCACATCATATCATTCCACAATCTGCTTTGTCGCCTTGTTGTACACCCGATATGTAGTTTTGCTTGCATATCCAACGAAGTAACAATTGTCCGCTTTGGAGTTAAACTTCGAAATAGCTTCAAGATGAAGAAGAGTACAAGGACAGCCAAAGGTACGGAAATGCGAAACATTAGGCTTGCGACCATAGAGAATCTCATAAGGTGTGTTCATTTGAGGTTTGTTGATGATGACCTGATTCTGAACATAACAAGCTGTATTGATTGTTTCAGCCCAAAATATCACCGGTAGCTTAGAATCACACATCATGGTACGTGCAGCGTCAATAAGAGTTCTATTCCGGCGCTCAGCGACACCATTTTGTTGCTGAGTACGAGCAGCACTATACTGAGGCAGGATACCTTTATCTGTGCAAAACTTGTTCAATACCGCATTCATGAATTAGGTTCCATTGTCGCATCTAAGAGCTTTCAGCTTCTGATTCGTTTGATTTTCAATAAGCTTGATGAACCTAATGACCAGTTCTGCATTTTCACTTTTGTTCTTTAAGAAGAAAACCCAGGTAAAATGTGAGTAATCATCAATAATAACTAAACAATAAGAACTGCGATTGAGACTGAGAACATTAAATGGGCCAAAGAGATCCATGTGAATCAGCTGAAGTAACGAATCAATGGAGTTGATCAGTTTGGGGTTGTGTAACTTTCGATAATGTTTCCCTTGAGCACAGGCAACACATTTCTCAAATGTGATGAATTCTTTGATTGGAAGTCCTTGAACAATGTTGTTCTTTGCGAGACGATTCAAATTCTTTGCGTTGGCATGACCGAGACGTTTATGCCACAAAATAGCACTTTGTTTAGATGCCTTTGAGAAAAACACGTAACATTTTCCCAAGTGTTGTGATTTATTTCGATGATGTATGCATTGCTTTTTCGTTCTGATCGAACAAGAATCCACTCCTCTGGAATGACTACACCGGGTTTGAGAATCAAAAATTCCATCTTTGTGAAATGGGTTGAAAAACCCTTGTCGTAGATTTGAGAAGCACTTATTAGACTGTGCTTGAGCTCAGGTACAAAATTAACGTTCTCAAATTTCAACACACCATTTGATACAGTCTCTTTCTACGTGATCATTCCTTTTTCATCTCCCGCAAAGCAAACACATCCACCGTTGAAAATTTCAATGTCATGAAGTTGGGACATGTCGCCTGTCATGTGCCTAGAACAGTCACTATCAACATACCAAGGTCTGCTGATATTCCTATGTAACTGTTCATGCACAAGTTGCAGGATCAGTTAGATTTAAGCACCCAGTCCATACGGAAACTGGGTTGACCTTTACTATCAATACATTTAATTGATTCAAAACTCATATCGCGTTGATCAAATAATGGTGAAATGTTAGAAGATGTTTTAACACTACCTTAAGGAACCCATTTAAAATGTGATTTAAATCGTTTATCTTTTGACCAAATGGGGATGTTTACATTTGATGTAGAATCAGAACTACTAGAAGTTGATTCTTGAAATGACTTTGATCTTACAAAGTTTGGTAAGACATAGTTACTTCCAGAAACAGGCTTTTTGTGTACAATAGATTAATTCCAGGCATTAGTGTTATTGTGATTTTTCTTTCTAGAACGTGACCTTGAGGGTTTTATCTTATGAGATTTCCCTTTTGGCACATTTTGCCAAACTTGTTCATTTTGAGAAGCATACAAGTGTCGGGGACAATTTCTGGATATGTGACCCACAATTACACAATTAAAACAAGTCTGTCTTTTTAAAAGGATATTGGAATTCTGTCTAGGTCCAGAGATATGTGAATTATTTCCACACACACAAAAGCATGCAACAGTTTTATCAACCAAAACATTTTTCCTAGTTTTTTTAAAAACAGCATCACAAGATTTTTCAAAGACAGCAGAAGTTTTAATGTCAGGTTTCACATCATCACACAAAACAAGAGTATTAGATTTCAAACAATTTTTATCAAAACTAAAAAGAGGCAAATCTTCCACGTCCTCAATCTTCGATTTTAATTGATCTGCACTTCAGATAGAAACATCGGTAGATTTCATTTTAGAAGTCTCAGCAGTGCCAGATGTATTCTTTTGAATATAATGCAAAAAATAACATTCTTCTGATTCTTCAGTGACCAATGATGAAGAAAAATTGTTATTATATGGAGGAGGAACTGCACTGTATCCAAGACCTTCACCCTGTATGTTTGACCATTTAGTTTGATGTTCAATTATAGATTCAACTACTTCACTAGATACATAAACTTTCTTAAAGGTTTATTCAGCATTTTGAAAAATTGATTTTAATGTATCTAGTTCGGCCGTTAATCAAGCAATGTCTTCATTTGCAAAATTAAGATGGCAATTCTTTATTGTGAGTTCATCTTGAATTTTAAGATAATCTGAAGTTTTAGCAACTAAAGATTCCTGGAGAGGTTTTAGTTTCTTTTTGTGTTTATGGACAAGGTTTTCTAAGTAAAATATTTCTCTAACTAAGTTCTCATTCAATTCACGATATTTAGAAATTGTATCAATGCAAGTTTGACAAGAGCAAGAAATTTCACTAACCTCATTGCCAGCAGGAGTAGTAGAGACCATGAAGGCAAACTACAGATCCATCATTTCTCCTTCAACTGCATCCACATCCATTTCTCTTTCGATCTGAGTAAGGTGAGCTCTACCCTCTCCATTCAGATTCAAGGCCTATAATTGATTCTCCCATGTGAATTGCTGAGCCACCATTTCGCTTTCTGTATTCTAAGGTTGAGCAGCTTCATGGTTTGTTCCAACTGGTACCAAGGTTCTATATGGATTCTCCATTCTGGGCTTGGTACATTCACGAGCAAAATGACCAGGCTCGTTACAATTGAAACATCTGAGATTTGTTTTGCTGAAGCTCACCTTGCTATCTCTATTGTTGTTCAACCAGTTGTTTCTGTAAGGTTTTCTGCAACTATGAACTAAAATTCCTAAGTTCACATGCAACATATATAGATCTAAGTTTTCTTCTAGTTAAACATATAACAAATCCTAGAAGGCCCAGAAAATATAAACTAAAAGAAGAGATTAAGAAAAACCAACCTTTAGTGAAACTTGGAAGCAAAGCAACAGAAATCTCTTGCCTCAAATGCAGTCACACCCTAGCTGGAGTCTTGGCCGAAAATCCTTGGGAAAGAGAGAGTCAAAAATCGCAGGCTTAGGGTTTGTGAGCCTCCCTATTTATAGGCTCCAAGTAGATGACCAGATAAACCTTTAGAGATAAACCGTTTGAATTTAAACCAAGATAAACTATTATCTTATAAATTCAAACCCTTTTATCCTACTTATTAAAATCGAAAATATATATGTTTCCATATATAATTTTCGCTGGTCAAACACTCACTCAAACTGTCACTTATTCAACTATTGAATAATTACAGTTTTAGTCCCTGCACCTTTAATTAATTAATTTAACCACCAAATTAATCCCAATTAATTCCAGAAAAATTTCTAATTAATTATTATAGTTTCTAATTAATATATTATCACTCAAATATATTAATAAACTATTTATTTAATCACTATTGATTTATTAATCACATAATAAATCAACATTTCTCTCTACCGGACTTTCTACCAATCCTCCAACTATGAGGGCAACCCAAATGGACTATGGTACTATTAATTAGATAAACACTAACTATTAGTGATGGCTTAGACACCTAATCCAACAGTCTCCCACTTGGATAAGTCTATGACTAAAATTACTGATTTAATCTCTAATTAACTAGCAACTGTAGCTTCCTAGAAACCGCTGCCGAACTCTGACCTAGTCAGTTCTGTCCAAAGATAAGTGATCATATGATCCTTCATCCAACAAGATATTTTCAGACACGAGACATGGATTGAGATCAATCTCTGTCCGATACTCTGTTTCCTAATTTTCGATTCTGCTTATGACTTTAGACTTCTAATTGAACACATCAATTTAGTCCAGGCTGGCCAGCACTTTAGTCAACTTCAAAATCATCGAGAGGCCTATAGATATCTGTTTTCCCATCAGGGTCAAGGAACGAATAAGCTTCGACTCATATGCTTATATCTTTTACCAGTCAAATCATTCACAATAACACGTTTTATAACATCGAGTTACCGATGCGGTTTCGTATTATCAATGAACAACTTCCTTGTAAATTATAACTCATATCTCTCCACTTCAAGATCATAGGATATTATCGTCTCAACATTGCTTGTGATATAATCCATGAAGCAATCTATTGAGCGTGGGTTTATCCAATACTCAAATCTCTATTTCTAAGTACTCATGAATGTTGTAGCAATCCTATTGCTATGTCTAACTCCTTAGACAGTCTACAAATCAATTCATGACAGTCTTGATTCAATACTTAATTCCCAAAGTATGAGCGACTGTGGACCTTTCTGAATAATTAAATTATTCGGGAAGTAAAACATGCGAAAGCGAAACATAAAGATCTGACTGGCAGCTACTCTTGCTTATTACCGAGTCTCCACAAGGTAATCACCAGGTCGAACCTTGTCATAAACTATTATCTATTTCATGATTTCTTTTAAACTTTCAATTCTAATTTTTTACATCTATGTCTTTATGAACCTAACACTCTTTCTATGTATCCAAAGTATCTTATACTTGTACACTTTATTGCAGATGATCCAATCGGATGCTCATCCGATAACATCTCAATATGTTATCTTGTCAATTTCTCTCCTAGCTCCATTCTGGTAATGTGTACTGTGACTTCCTATGGTTCTGGGGTCTTTAGTCTACTTGACTGCACCCTAAGACTATTTCGAGGTGCTATGATGTGCCGGTGAACCACACGTGCTCATCAGAATACCATCGAGATTCTTTACCCATCAAGTCCTTCAACATTATGTCCTGATGTTACCAATTTGAAAATCTTTCAAATTAACACTATCACCCCAATCATTTGCTAATGAATTCTCACTTGAGTTCAAACAATCCATCCAGTATTCCTAGCCAGACAATGATCTGAATCCAACTTACTATGCCTTAAGCATCAAGCCATCAGGATATGTTCATGACACTTTGATCGATCTAAGAACTTGTGGAACCCGATCCGATCTTATTCCAAACCCTTTCGAAATCCAAAGATTATTTATAATCCTTGTGTCATGACTTTTGAAAAACTATTTCCTTTCGGAGACTCTTCTCATGCATCTTGAATCTTATCAAGATCATGCTTACAATGGCTAGGTCTAGGCTGGCGATTTCATCTATCCAATAGATGACTGTGTGAGTATGCCAAATCATCACACTTTGCAATGATAAGAAAAACATTTTCCTGGGTCTATGCATCTTGAATCTTATCAAGATCATTTTGGCAGAGTCTGGATCTATCTCATAGACATTTGCAACCACCTGAGTATGTCGTATTTCTATTAAGGCTTTCATAGCGATCTGCCTCTTAACACCAAGTCATTACACTTTGTAATGAAAATAGACATTTCCTAGAACCAGTATGTATCCCATGTATGGAGATAGTAGATAACGGTGACTCCCACTGGCTTTGACATGGTTATAAACTATTCACAAAATCCAGGACTTATGGTACATTTTGAGAATCCAAACCTTTATGACATTTTAATGGAAATCCTTCAGCCTTTTCTCAAAATCCAATCCTCTGGCATATTTTTGAGAATCTGAATATCCTTTCTTGCGAGACGCCCGAGGGGAAATCCCGGGCCTTTTTACCTTTGTATTGGGACACTCTTTGTGAGTCCCTATTAGTGCGCTGGTGATCCACACGCGCTCCACTAACGATTCACAATGTACCATACAGTATCCTTTCGGATTCCATCCTCTATTGAGATTACTTCTCCCGAAATCAATTACTTGACTCTGAGTATCGTCTCACTCAACCAGATGTTCTGAAGGTATGTATCTGTCCATGTTGCTTTCTTTTGATGATTCAGTTACTCCTACTGGCTTTTAGACCAGGTGTAAAATAAATCAAATTTTCACATACACTGTGTCTCGCCCTGAGGTTCTCTTGTTTGGCAGCAACCGGGCTCACCAATGCTTCCAAGTAGTCGGATTGTAAATCCGTACCAACTATAGTGTTTTACCACCAATCGGTGTGTCACCCTAATCATAACTACTTATGATGGTGATCAATACTACTGGTCAAGAGAAGATTATGTCAGTTGTAGAACAGAAATCTGATTTCTGCTCCAAGCCTAGTGATGACTAAAGGTCCTTTCACTTGGCTAATCCTGAACTCATTCAGGACTGTCCCAACTCCTACTGTTTCCTTAGAACATGAGTTCTTTCTAAAAGAGCTCTTCTTTTACAGTTACAGCGGGATAGCTAATGAAACGACAATGCTGATCATGTTCAGGCTAGTCAGGAGGTTCGGATGAACACTATAAGACCCTAGACTTTCTATGTATAAGTGGAATAATCCCAGCTTTACATTTCACACAGTGTCTGCAAGACCTACTTAGTTTAGGATGTGGTCGGAATATGGTTTATATGGACTGACTGGTATAGTATATATCTTATTGGAAACTAATTGGCAATGTATCTCATACATCGAGGATCGAACTGTTTCGACCATTGCTCCATTATCTTCCATAAGACACATTATAACCATTAATGCTCTTGGAAGAGAATGAACTGTGAAACCCTTTTCTCAGTTTATGTTATCGCTCAGGTTCTGTGGAACTTGTACTTCCTTTGAAGTCCTTGAACTGTTCAAGGTTTCAATTCAATTGCTTATCCCGATAAGCAATGTCATATTCATCATACCGAATGATGAATATTGTGAATTACAAAAAATTGTGTTCTATAACAAGATTCGAGCAACACACCGCAACAGGTGTGTCCGGTGCTCTTAATCTCAATGTCTTTTACATATCTATGTAGACTAATGACTTTGTTAATTTTGTTCAAGACTTGCAATCTTTAGTTGACTCTAAGTCAACTGATTCCAAAATCCTATCCTCTGATCTTTGGGTGATTTATTTCTTGCCACATGTGCTTTATGAAGAACTTAATCATCATCTGACTCTAAGTCAGATGATTCCAAAGTCCTGTCCAACTGGACCTTTTGTTGATTCATTTCTTGACACATTAAGAACTCAATTCATCAAGTGACTCTAAGTTAAATGATTCCAAGGTCCTGTCCAACTGGACCTCTGGTTGAATTGATTCTTATAGCATTTGTATTAGCAATCATAATGACACAATTCTTGAATTTAAAACATTTTGGATCATCATTCAAAATATTACTAAACATACATTCAACACATTCATATAACATTTCAAGGAAAATTTTAGACAACAGGTGTTAAAAGAAAAATGACAATTTTATTAAAACAAAATCCTTGAACAATGTAATAGACAATGTCAAAAATGCATCTAAAGACTAATAACAATATTTCAATATCTATCTAAACTTCAAAACTGCACGAGCTGGAGATCCAATCCAAATGTGCTCCTATGCGCCAGAGTCCCGTGCCTTCTTGATTCCCTGCATACAAACCAAAATGCGACTGTCACATTATGTATCAAGAAATCTTGGAACAAGAGTTTTGAGGTTTTTAGATATACCTGAGTTTTCAAAGGATTTGGAGCGTCTTCCAATCTTTCCGTGATTGTATCCGATTTAGCGGATTCCCAGTTTGAGACATGTCCAGTCGATCTCGACCGTTTCTTGTTACGTCTCTTTACTGGACTTAATCCAGAAGTAGTTGAGTCATTGGAGCTCTGGCTGTCCAAGAGTGATTCGTATAAAGTCAACAGTGGACGCATTTCCATGAGGGTCTTTTTCTGGTCTTCCTTTCTATACGTCTGAATGAATAGATCGTACTCATTTGTCAGCGAAGCGAGCAGGATGTTAACACTCCCTTCCTGACTCATGGAATAACCAAGTTTATACAACTCGCCTATGTACCCTTCAATCTGAAGAACATGCGAATTGATGCTACTTCCTTCCTTTAGCTTGCACTCTGCAAGTCTTCTGAAGATTCTAGCTCGTTCCTCTTCAACTGGTTTTTGGAACCTTTCCTCCACCAGTTGCATTAACTCATATGGCCCCAAGGATTCAAAATCCTTGCGGAACTCGGGGTCAATGGTTGATAGCATGAGGTCACGAATTTCTTCGGATTCATCATAAGAACCTTTTATGATGGCTTGTTCCGGTGGAACTGGAGTCGGATACTCAGTGAGATGTAACTTGCCAGCAATGCCAAGAGCCAGTCTCCAATTGCGAAGCCATTCTTTACTGTTGAGGCCAGTCAGCCTTTCCATATTTAGCATGTGCATTCTGATGCTTTTAGAAATGGGTGAAGGAGGAGAATTGACACTTGACATCTATAAGAGAAAATAGAATTTATTAGTTTAATTGATCCTTTTAAATAATTACCCAATATGTTATTTAATAAGGTTAGGATCCAAAATACCCCAACTATGGTGTGAAGAGGGATGCCGTAATCACAACATAATGGTCATTAAGGTAGATAAGCACTTATCAATTTCATTTTATGAAATTCCTAGATCTGTTGAGATTCATTAAACTTTTCAATGGCATGTTTAATCTTGGATGTGCTCCACTGTTTGTGACTGGGATGCCGAGGATCACAAACTGGATGTGAATAACCATGCAAATTAGCTTGGTACTCTCAGGTTAATCATCATCTCTAATTGATGTGCCGGTAAACCACACACGCTCCATCAACAATGATAATACCCGGGAAACCCATTGCAACTCTTTATGAACCCCTATTGGCGTGCCGGTAAACCACACACGCTCCACCAATGTTTCATAAAGTGCAATGTGCAATTTCATCGATTAGCACCAATTCACATTTTTCCTAAAGTAACTAGATTTGGGTTTTGTTAAGCTGTTCCAGTACTTTGAATAATATCATTATACTTTTAATGATTATTAGGCGGTCCTATCAAACCTCTTCGGCTAACGACCCTCCACTGATCAGGCGAGCGGTGGGCGAGAGTGTTCACCCATTAGACCGCCATTTTATAGGCAGTCTCCTTATACCCACTTTATAGATCAGCTTCGGGAATGAGGTCCACTAATGATTTGACTAACCATATTAATCTTATACATATAATAATAACTTCCTAATTATAATATATATAAGATGTAATTTCTTAAACCTTTTAAAAAATTGTTCTGGTTTATCTTTTAATTTATTGTCGATTTAAACTATTAAATTTAAAATTAAATTAAACCTCCAATTTTATATTTTAATTAAACAATTAATTAAATTTAGATATTTTAGACTTTTAAAATATTTCTGGATTTATCTCTTAATTTTCAGAATTTAAAACTATTAAATCGAATTAATTAAAATCCTTTTAATTATCTTTTAATTAAACAATTAATTAAATTAATTAATTCTAAGATAGGTATCACAAAATAATCAAATTAATTTAAACCTATCCTTATCCCCTAATTTTCGATTTTTAAGATAATTGGTTTAAGGTTTTATCTATTTAAACAATTAAAGTTACCAAAAATAGAAAGCCTTTTAAACCCTAATCATAAAAAACCGCCAAGCAGGAGGGGCCGGCCAGGGTTATCAAAAACAAACCCTAATTTTCGAATATGGCCACATTACGGTTTAGAAACAATTAAACCCTAATTTACAGGATACAGTTATAGCAATTTAACAAGAAAACAAACCAAATAGCTCAGATACCATTGTAAGGTTTTCTGCAACTATGAACTAAAATTCCTAAGTTCACATGCAACCTATATAGATCTAATTTTTCTTCTAGATAAATATATAACAAATCCTAGAAGGCCTAGAAAATATAAACTAAAAGAAGAGATTAAGAAAAACCAACCTTTAGTGAAACTTGGAAGCAAAGCAACAGAAATCTCTTGCCTCAAATGCAGTCACACCCTAGCTGGAGTCATGGCCGAAAATCCTTGGGAAAGAGAGAGTCAAAAATCACAGGTTTAGGGTTTGTGAGCCTCCCTATTTATAGGCTCCAAGCAGATGACCAGATAAACCTTTAGAGATAAACCGTTTGAATTTAAACCAAGATAAACTATTATCTTATTAATTCAAACCCTTTAATCCTACTTATTAAAATAGAAAATATAAATGTTTCCATATATAATTTTCGCTGGTCAAACACTCACTCAAACTGTCACTTACTCAACTATTGAATAATTACAGTTTTAATCCCTGCACCTTTGATTAATTAATTTAACCACCAAATCAATCCCAATTAATTCCAGGAAAATTTCTAATTAATTATTATAGTTTCTAATTAATATATTATCACTCAAATATATTAATAAACTATTTATTTAATCTCTATTGATTTATTAATCACATAATAAATCAACCTTTCTCTCTACCGGACTTTCTACCAATCCTCCAACTATGAGGGCAACCCAAATGGACTATGCTACTAGTAATTAGATAAATACTAATTATTAGTCATGGCTTAGACACCTAATCCAACAGTTTCTTCCAATCCTCTGAGTGAATTTCTTGGCCCTATGAACTGCCAAGAAATGTCCATTTCTTCCAGGTCATCAGGGTTGATTTGATCAAGGTCTCCCACGGTCATAGGCTGAAACAATTCACCAGCAACAAGTGCATTGTAGCAGTTCAAGAGACCAGCCATCATGCCAAGATTCTCTTTAGCTCCTTTTGGAATAGTTTGAGCAATAATTGTTGTCTTAACAGTAGAAGCAGAAATAGATGGAGCTTGAAATTGAGTTTGAACTTGAGTAGTGGTTTGACCAGTAGCTTGAGCAGAGAAAGCATTATTTGTTGAAGTTCCAATGTTAGCAGACTGGTATGAGCTGACATGATTCATCTCTCTCTATTTGTCATCCATGTCACAAGATTTAATAATAGCCATAATCTCGGAGAGTGAGAGTCTAGCTAAATCTTTAGTTTTCTTTATGACCGCCACATTCATATCCCGACTTCTAGGAAGAGAGTTCAGAAGCTTCTTGTTGACATCAATCCTTGGAAAGCTGATTCCAGCAGTAGTCAACTCAGTGTTTAGAGTAATGAAACGTTGTAACTGGGCTTCAAGAGATTCTCCGAGAATATGATTAAACAGATTGAATCTTTGACGAAGCATATCCTGCATGCTTTGCTTCATATCGTCATTTCCCTCATAAACCTCAATTAGAGCGTCCCACAGAGATTTAACAGTCTTGTACTCACTAAAACCCTGAGTAATTTCAGTTGAAAGTGCCATTGAGAGAGTAGCAATAGCTTTCTGATCAAGTTCGACCTTCTCAATATCCAAATCAGAATATTCTTCAAAAGGCTTGTCAACCACAACATTATCTCTGGTCATAGTAATTCTGACTGGTGGTCGTAAATAGCTTTTCCACAACTTGACATCCTTCATCTTGATGTACTGTTCGAATTTGTACTTCCACTCAGTGAAACCTTTAATCTTGATTAACTGGGGAATACAGGTAACGGTACCCATAACAGAGTCAAGATCATTGTTAACATTCGAAATAGTTGGATCCATCGGAAATGAGTCCTGAAAAACACCAAAAATTAATCACAGCAATTAAGTTGCGACTGGACCGAAAAACCTTGAAATCACACTAAAAAAATCTTCACGAAAAACTGGAACGAAAAACAATTCAAATGAAAAACCTCAGACCGAAAAACCACACCGAAAAACAATCTAATCGAAAAACAAGGGCGAGAAACTTCAGACCGAAAAACTTCTACCAACTGAATTTCAGAAAACCCTAAAGAACACTAAAAAACCTTAATGGGCTCACCGAAAAACATCTAAATGGACCGAAAAACTTTAACCCTAATCGATTCAGCGCCATCACCGAACAACCTAGGAGCGTGACCGAAAAACCTCACCAGATCTAGATCTTACGCAAACAACTTCAGAAACAGCGTTTTTTGGATCAAAAACACGATTTTGATGACTTTTGCTTGAAGATTGCCAAGAACACGAAGAACACCAAGAACAAAAACACCAAAATCTCGATCAAACAGTCCAAAACAGTCCAAAATCCTTCAAACCTCTAAGATCTAAGCAAAGGCAAGATGAGATTGATACCAAAACACTCAAAACCACAAGGTTTTCAAGCTCTGATACAAATTGTAGGTCTCAATTCTTTAGATCTTCGCACAAGGTATCAATCAAATCAATAAAAAACACAAGGAGATTAATTCTTCAATGCACACTTTATATTGATAAAGTCGGGTACATAAGAATAATGGTTGCTTGAACTTGACAGAATTTCGCTATGATTACTAGAGCTCCAAAAACGACCAACCATTTAATAAGAGCACAAGACACATATATATATTCAAGCCTAACCAGACCAAAAAACCAAGACCAAGGGCCGAAAACCAAGGCTGCCAGACCGAAAAACCAGAGGTATTTCGATCCCCAACCGAAAATCCTTAAACAGCCCTTAAAATTGATATTTTCTATTTTAGACCTTCTAAAATGCAAATATTAAACCAAATAAATTTGTCATATATATATATATATGTATATATATATATATATATATATATATATATATATATATATATATATATATATATATATATATATATATATATATATATATATATATGTGTGTGTGTGTGTGTGTGTGTGAATATTGCATATTTTAATATATATAAATGTATTTTAAACATTTTAAAATATTTTATTTAATTAATTCAATTAGAATTAATTAACAATCAATTAAATAAAACAATTATATCCTATTGAATAATCAAATTAAGGCAACATGCATATAAGGCAGCAAAGTAAGTTAGGAAACATGCAAGGCAAGGCTATGGCAGTAACCCTAGCCCCCAGGTACACAATGAGGAACAGAAAACCCTTCTTAAACCATACAATGTTCGATAAGTAGCAAGGAGGCACATAAAACCCTTCCTAAACCCTAGCTAAAATCGAAAACAAGCAATGAGGCACAAAGAAACCTACTAATGTCGATTTAACCACATTCAACAAGAACATTCAAGTTTCTAGCATGTATCCTAAGATCATAACATTTTTAAAGCCAGAATTTCTAGCATGTCCCTATGACAAAATCAATTTAACAATAAAAATGAAATCATATTCAACAGTTTAAGATCAAAGTGCTAATATCTTATGAACAAAGGCTCTGATACCACCGTTGGGATTTGATCACATAAACACATAAACACATGTAGCGGAAGACAGATAAGATCAAATCACAGAAATACCATGAACATTGTTCAGGATTATACAGTTCATAACAGATAATTTCAACTTAAAACTTAAACATGATATACCTCAACAAGTCTTCTCTTTTGTGCTCTAATCGGGGCCACGATTGTAAGGACGATCATGCTCCAAAGTAGAATCCCTCAAGTGGCTCATACCCAGTGATCACCAGAAAACCAGAAAAATCAGAAGCAAAGAACTCTAATCCTAAAGAGGGAAGAGATTTCGCAGAAGGGAAAGAGGGGAGGGAGTTGGATGCACTCTTTGAGCCTTGGGATATCTTAGGGTGTTACCCTAAGACCTTTATTTATAGTGCATGGGCTCCTAATGTTTCAAACTTAGGAGTCTTTTGACTGCCGCACCCCCTGGACTTTTTTCCTTTTATTATATCTTTAATCAATTACAATCCAGTCCCTTTAAATGATTCCAAATTAATTCTTGATTAACTTAATAAACTAATAATCATTTCCTTTATTTTGACTCTGAATGTTTTTTTGGATCCTGAGGACAACCCAAAAGGACTCTACATTTTATCAGATGTATTACCACAAGTTGATGACCTTGGACATTATTCCAACAGTTTTGATGTAGGGATGATTTAGACTATCGTTTATGGGTGATTATTTGATCTAGGTATAGTTTCGATTTTCATATATAATTTGATATGGTTCTCATTATTTCTGTTTTACTTTTTTTCCGATTTATATGATTGATTTGTATTTTTTTCATATTGGTGAGGATTCTAGGGACAAGCTTTTCATTTGGCATCATCCACTTCTTGCATTTATGCAAAGGTATAAATTCAAACTTACAAAGGATCAAAAAATGATATTAATAATCCTCTCAAGAAGCTGAGATATAAATTGGTACGTGTAACTACTCACAAAGTTACTAATAAAAATAATGATTAGCTTAAATTACAAAGTTTTCTCTATGACTTTATTTGCAAATAATGAAGTGCGTTTGTGTGTTTCTGTTTGTGGTTATTTTTTAGAAGCTAAGATATAAATTGGTATGTATGTACGATATTGTGTGTTTGTGGTTATTTTTAGAAAAAAAAATAAAGAAATTTTCTATTTTTTTTTTACATTTTACAAATCTATGTGTGTATCTTAACAAAAAGTTTTTTATCTTTTTTAGGATTTCGATTATTGTTGCTAACCAGATTGATTAGTTTCCTTTGTTATAACTTTACAGAAGGGGATTTTCCTTTTTCATTTTTGGATTTTTCTTTTTATAATATAAAATAGGAGGAACATGGAAATTGAACAAAGATGAAAATAGAAAGAAACACCCGGAATCAACTTCATTGGTGAGTTTTCTATTTCTTTTTTTACCATTTTAATCTTAATTGTATCAAAATTTGTTTAAATTTATGATTTTAGTTAATTACTATCATGTCACAATGGAACCATTTGCTTAATTGTCAGGCATAAGTCTAACTATTTTTAATTATAGCTTCTTTTCTTGATAGTATTTTGGTTAAATGTACATGTAAAATTTGAATGCAGGTAAGACACACTCTATAGAATTTGGTCTTGATGCAGTTGGTTCAGTAGATAAGAACTTGTGTTTTATTGGCTTGCTTGGAGAGGGTGTGATAGAAATTAATCCAAAACAAGTTAAGTATAGGATTTTTATAGAAAGATATTTTTATTCGGCAATGCTTTGACATAATAAGTTGCTTTGGTTGTATTCTACTGTACCCTCTCTTTCACTACTTTTGTCAGGAATTTTGTCATACATGTTTATTTTCTTAAATTTTATTTTGGTTTTAATTTTCGATTACATGTTCCAATTTTTTGCAGGTTACCACCACCACCACACTTACCTCTCCATCGAAACTCCCTTTATCTCCTCTATCGGCCAAAAACCCTAGAAAGATTGGTTTTGATTTTCGGTTTAATGAATGTCACACTTCTGTGTCGTAAATTCATCCATAAGTACATTGTTTGATAATGAAACATTGGTTTGTTTTATACCGACTCTAGCGAAAAGCGAATATGTAGGGATTCAAAGTACTGTGTGTTCGATTTCTTTTTTATTTTTTGATTTCTTTGCAACATTCATTTTTTTTTGCGGATATATAGACAAGGATATCCACTCATTTTCTATGAATGTATAGGATTATCTGATGTCTTTTAGAGATGAAATTGCATTCTACAGATAAGATTATCTATTTAGAGATAAAACTGCATTTTGCAGATATGATTTTTGAGTTTACCTTGTAAATATTCTACCTAGAAGTTGACTTATAGCAACATACTTATATTTATAGCAAATACTGAAAATATACTATTCTATTTAACCAATAATAGGAATGCGGTTTTTTGACCAATTATGGCAAGTACTTCTCTTTTTAACCACTAATAGCATCATACTTATTTTTCTACTCATTCGGGAAGTAGTATGAATTTCTCATTGATAAATCAAGATTGCATTTTTTTGCTTACAAATCTTTCATTTTGTGATAAAGTTTTTGAAATAAGTTGGGGTTTTGATGAATATGCAGGAATTTGATAGGGTTTATGGAAGTGGATGGCAATTTGTTGTGAGTCCAAATTTCAATAGCTTTTTCACTCATTCAAAAGGGTCTTCCATGTATTTCTCATCAGAGACACATGCACCATAATTTGTAGTTGTTTTCTTTCCCTATTTTATACTTTTATTCTACTAAGTTACAAACTTGCTAAACTTTTAAAACCTACAGATTTAAAAGGATGATTTCATATTTGAAAAAAGCTAGGGTTTCGAGTGGTTTCAATTTGGATCTGGGTTTAATTTGATTTCTATTGTGGTATTTTAAAATGTTTTGGTTTTAGGGAGGTTGATTTCACAGGTTTCATTCATGATATATTGTCTAATTAATAGACTTTCTAAATATATGTTTATTTATGATAAACGTGTGGACACTAAAACTGTGCTTATACTAAACACAGTTTTTGGGTCTTTTCGTAGACATAATGTATAGTTAACACTTAACATGTTGAAGATTGAGAAAAAATAAGTTGGAAATGTGACTAGTGATCCGTAGTTTAATGTTTGATTTTTAAATGAAAATGTTTTCATCTTTATTGTTAATGTTGTAATGGTGTTTTGTAATTTCATAATAATATTATGGTTGTTGTGTTGTAATCCATAAAAGAACTGGTTTAGTACGTACCATTTTAAAATTTAAATCGT
Organism: Cichorium intybus; assembly: GCA_023525715.1. Taxonomy (NCBI): domain Eukaryota; kingdom Viridiplantae; phylum Streptophyta; class Magnoliopsida; order Asterales; family Asteraceae; genus Cichorium; species Cichorium intybus. The sequence continues at coordinate 95,931,917 of CM042010.1, read as the reverse complement.
CATTTTGTTTGAGAGATTTTTTTTAAATGTAAAACATCGTTTGCTTTTCATCATGTACATGCTACATAGTTCCTATTACTTTATTGAGAACATGCATTCTCATTACTGTAAATGAAATATGCAAAGTAATTGGGAAAAGTCACCAAGGTCATGTCATTTTCTCCATATTATACGTTACCTTTCTTATTAATTGGGTCTAAATGTCTTTGATGTCGTTTCTTCTCGGGTAAAAACATGAACGTAGACCGACACATGCAACATTTCAAAAAGCAAATGAGAAAAACAAATATTGGAAGCTAACTTTATCGGACGGCCCATAGATTAAATCCAATGTATTTGGACTTTCTCTTTCGATCATATATATTTCAAAATGGGATGATGATTAAATAAAATGTCCTGAAGTGATGTTAACTAGTAAGCTTTAGACACGTCAAAAAGATTTCTCTCTTGAAAACCTGCCCTTATTTCATATTTTCATTCTTCTCATAGGAAAATGGAAAGAAGTCGTGTCCCATTGTGCATATTTAGAATACATTTTAATTCAAAGGTTATTTGAGAAACAAAGGTGGGAGTTTAATAAAGGAAAAATACAGTCGCAAAATCATAATGTTATATTATTTTTACGAAATTCTAATATTGGTTGTTCCTTACAGAAAATCAAATTTCGAAATAGTAAATAAAAATAATAGATTCTATAAAAGAATTCCACGTTAATATTAGAAATATAAACATTATAGTTGAATACGTGAAGATTTTGACAATATCAGCCAATATAATTTTATTTAGTTTCCTTTCCTTTTCGAACGGCAGACTATTTGGTTTTAATTTTCTTATTAAAACTTAAAGTTATTTTAATTTAAGAAAATATTAGATCATTTTGTGTTCCTTATAGCCATCTAGGGGTGTAAACGAACCGAACAAACACGAATGAGGGCTTTTTTATATTCAATCGTTTAAGTTAGCCGAACAAATGAACGAACACGAACGGATAAACGAAAGAGTTTTCTTGTTCATGTTCGTTCATTTAAAAAAGTATCTTATTCATGTTCGTTCGTTTATGTTCGTGAACATACTAAATGAACAAGCATAAACAAACAGAGATAAACAAACATTATTGAACATTCGTTTATGTTCGTTCGTTTGTTTAACTAAACGAACGAGAATTTATGTTCGCGTTCGTTCATTTATTAATTAAACGAACATAAACGAACTTGCTGTCGAACTGTTCACGAACAGTTTGCTGAACGTTCGGTTCGTTTACAGTCTTATAACCATATATTCTGTTAATACTTTATTGTTATATATATATATATATATATATATATATATATATATATATATATATATATATATATATATATATATATATATATATATATATATATATATACTACTTTAAAAAGGAAAAATGGTTTCTAAAAATAGAAACTCTTAAAATTAAGAGATCCACACATTTAAGCTGAATGTACAATTTATTATGCATCTACAGATATAAGATTTTCACCCGCCACTTTAATCCAAACTATTACGCGTAACATAGCTTTTGTTCTGTTCCCACTTTTTTCTCTTCTTGCTTTGACCCAAGACCTTGACCCTTTGAATACGTAAATCAGAATTTTAAATACCAAACTTCCATCATTTTCGGCCTCTATCTCGTGTATCCTAGCCTCCTTCTGCTATATCTCTATCTACGCACCGCCTTCCTTCATCGTCACCACACCAGCATCCCTCATCACCATCTATCATCGTGTTAGGTGAAGTTTGGTGAAGATTTTCCTTTTTTTTCAAAGATTAGGTGAAGACATTTTCAAATATTAGGTGATAATTTATTATATTTTATACACTCAAATGTGTATATATAGGGGCCTTCAATTGAGAAAAATACACACAGCATTACACAAACACAAACACACAACGAACACAAATAGATAGATAGATATATCAATAGCCTTTTGTGCAGAGTCTAGTTTTGCAGCCAAAAGTGCAAGTGATATTTTCTTGTGAGTGGTCAGATTACAAGTGCAGTTTAGCCTTGTATGATTGTAGTGTTTTCTTGGTGTTAATAAAACTCTCTCTCTTGTTCGCGCATGGACGTAGGTCGTGATCCCGTGACCGAACCACGTTAAATATTGTGTTCCGATTTTACATTTTCGTTTACCGTTTATTTCGGTAATTTTATTCCGCTCGTGTCACCGAAATCAAATATCGATTTGTTTGAAGTGCTTAACTCGTTTTGTTATATCCCAACAAACTGGTATCAGAGCTCCGGGTTTAAAGGAAGTCGTATCTCGCGTATGCTCTGTGGTTGCAGCTTAGTCTGATCTTCCACATCAGAAACGAGGTTTCTATTGGCCTTATAAAATATTGTTTTTTTTAGCTATGGCTGAAGATGGGAGAGTTAAGATCGACAAATCCGATGGTCATGATTTCGGTTTCTGGAAAATGCAAATCGAGGACTATCTTTACCAAAAGGGGTTACATGAACCTCTGTCTGAAGAGAAGCCTTTTCACATGAGGCTGGAGGATTGGGAATTGTTAGACCGGCAGGCTCTTGGTGTGGTGAGGTTTTCATTGGCAAAGAACGTTGCTTACAACATTGTCAATGTGAAGACAACTCATGGGTTGATCAAAGCGCTATCTGACATGTACGAGAAACCCTCGGCGTCGAATAAAGTTTTTCTGATCAGACAGTTGGTAAATTTGAAGATGATGGAGGGTAGTTCAGCAACTGATCATATAAATGAATTCAATTCAATATTGTCGAGGTTAATATCGGTTGATATTAAATTTGAAGATGAAGTTCAGGCATTGCTGCTACTATCATCTTTGCCTGAAAGTTGGTCCGGTACGGTTACAGCAGTCAGCAGTTCAGTCGGAGGTGCTAAGCTGACGTTCGAAAGCATTCGAAATTTAATCCTTAGTGAGGATGTGCGCAGACGGAGTATCAGGGAATCTTCCAGTAGTCTTCTAAGCGCTGAAGACAGGGGAAGGAAGTCCAACAGAGGAGGCGGTGGTAGAGGAAGATCAAAGTCGAGAAAGAGAGGTCAGTCAAAGAACAGGTCGGATATTACCTGTTGGAACTGCAAGGAGAAAGGTCATTTCAGAAATCAGTGCCCAAAACCTTCGGCGAACAAAGGCAAGAAGGAAGTCAATATGGCAGTAGATTCTGAAGATGATGCGCTCATTTGCTATGTTGAAAACTCAACAGAATCCTGGATCATGGATTCTGGTGCGTCGTTCCATGCTAGTCATTCCAGAGAAGTAATGCAGAATTTCCGGCAGTACAAAGGAAAGGTCAGACTAGCAGACAACAAGAGCCTGGATATTACAGGTGGTGGGGATGTGGTCCTCAAGACAACTTTAGGTACAGATTAGACTTTGAAGAATGTCAAGTTCATTCCTGACTTGAAGAGGATGTTAATATCCGTGGGGCAGCTTGATGATGAAGGTCACCATGTTACATTTGGTGATCATCAGTGGAAGGTGACAAAAGGGAATTTAGTTGTTGATAGAGGACAGAAGCAGGGTACACTTTATATGGTGGAAGTTTCTGATGCCGAAGCACACGCTGTTGAAGAAGTTGGGGCATCTACTCTATGGCACCAAAGACTTGGGCATATGAGTGAGAAGGGAATGAAGATGCTAGTTTCCAAAGGAAGAATACCAGAGCAAAAGACTGTGAAAGTCGATTTCTGTGAGCCATGTGTTCTTAGCAAACAGAAGAAAGTCACTTTCAAGAAGGTGGGTCATCAGCCCAAGTCCGTGAAGCTGGAACTAATTCATTCAGATGTCTATGGTCCCACTTCAGTTTCTTCAGTGGGAGGATCCCGATACTATGTCACGTTCATAGACGATTGCACAAGGAAGGTTTGGGTTTATTTTTTGAAGCATAAGTCTGAAGTTTTCAGCACTTTCAAGAAATGGAAGGCTACTGTGGAAAATGAAACAGACTTGAAGATCAAGTGTTTCAGATCAGATAATGGGGGCGAATACATTAGCAAAGAATTTTTTGATTACTGTGCTGACCAGGGAATCAGAATACAGAAGACGGTTCCAGAGACACCTCAGTAGAATGGAGTAGCTGAGAGGATGAACCGTACATTGAACGAAAGGGCTAAAAGTATGAGACTGCATGCAGGTTTACCCAAGATGTTCTGGGGAGATGCGGTCAGCACCAGCGTATTTAATCAACAGAGGACCCTCAGTCCCTATAGGGTTCAAGATTCCAGAAGTGGAATGGCAAGGTCGTGATATTTCTCTCAAACACTTGAAGGTTTTCGGTTGTGTCTCTTATGTCAAAGTTGAAGACTCGGAGAGAGACAAGCTAGAGGCAAAAGCAAGGAAATGCATTTTTATAGGCTATGGGTTGGATGACATGGGGTACCGCTTCTGGGATAACCAAAATAAAAAGGTTATCAGAAGCCGGGATGTGGTGTTCAACGAGAACGTCCTATATAAAGATGAACTTGCAGAGAGCTCAGGAGAAACAAGCAACCAGAGAAAACAGAAAGTCAAGTCGAGTTTGAAGAAATCTCTGAAGATGACGTTGTGAAACCTATCAGTACTCCAGAGATAGGTGAAAGTTCAGGAAGCAGTGGGAGCTCTGATATATATGGAGATAGTGGGAGCGCAGATGACAGTAGTTCTGAAGACGGGGTTGCAGATGATGCAGAGAGCTCAACTCCTACTATTCGTAGATCCACTAGAGTACGAAGACCTCCAGTCAGGTATTCTCCTTCAGCAAATTACTTGTTGTTGACTGAGAATGGTGAACCTGAGTCCTATCCAGAGGCCTTAAGGATGAAAGATTCCATACAGTGGAAGAAGGCTATAGAAGACGAATTGAGCTCACTTGACAAGAACCAGACCTGGTCCTTGGTCAAGCTCCCAGCAGGGAAGAAAGCACTGCAGAACAAATGGGTGTTCCGGGTAAAGGATGAGATCGATGGCAGTAAAAGATACAAGGCACGATTGGTGGTCAAAGGGTTCCAACAGAAACGAGGTGTCGATTATAATGAGATCTGTTCCCCAGTTGTGAAGATGACTACAATCAGGATGGTCTTGGGAATTGTAGCCTCTGAAGAGCTCCATCTAGAGCAGCTAGATGTGAAAACAGCTTTTCTCCATGGTGACCTGGAAGAAGACATCTACATGGTACAGCCAGAAGGTTTTCCCACAGTCGGTAAGGAAAATCTGGTGTGTAAGTTAAAGAAAAGTCTGTATGGTTTGAAGCAAGCTCCAAGACAGTGGTACTTGAAGTTTGATAGCTTCATGCAGAGGAGTGGGTATCACAGATGTGAGATGGATCACTGATGCTACTTGAAGAAATTCAACTCCTCTTACATCATCCTGTTATTATATGTTGATGACATGTTGATAGCTGGATCCGACATGCAGGAGATCAACAAGCTTAAGAAGCAGTTGTCCAGAGAGTTCGAGATGAAGGACTTAGGGGCTGCTAAGCAGATATTGGGCATGAGCATAGCCAGGAACAGAGTTACCGGTACATTAAAACTTTCGCAAACAAAGTATATCAAGAAAGTTTTAGAAAAGTTCAGCATGGCAGATGCTAAAGCAAGAAGTACACCTTTGGGAAGTCAGAAACTCTCAAAGAAGCAATCCCCAAAGACGGAAGAAGACAAAGAACAGATGGCTAAAGTTCCTTATGCATCTGCAGTTGGTAGTTTGATGTATGCAATGGTATGTACAAGACCAGATATTGATCATGCAGTGGGAGTAGTGAGCAGGTTCATGTCAAATCCTGGAAAAGAGCATTGGGAAGGAGTAAAGTGGCTGTTACGCTACTTGAAAGGAACAGCTGAGATTGCCCTATGTTTCAGAAGAAAGGGGTAGTCTTAGAAGGGTTTGCCGATGCAGATTTGGGTGGATGTGTGGATTCGGGTAAAAGCACAACGGGATACGTTTTCACAATCGGAGGTACCGCAATCAATTAGATGTCTAGATTACAGAAGAGTGTTGCTCTTTCAACCACAGAAGCAGAGTATATGGCTATTGCAGAAGCAGCCAAGGAGCTTATATGGTTGAAGAACTTCCTATCAGAACTTGGAATGCAACAGGAGGATTGTGTACTGCATTGTGACAACCAGAGTGCAGTTCACCTGGCAAAGAATCCAGTGTTTCACAGTAGAACGAAACACATTCAGATGAGGTACCATTTCATTCGAGAGTTAATCAATGATGGAACTTTTAATCTGAAGAAAATCCTTGGAACGAAGAATCCAGCAGATATGTTCACCAAGGTGGTTACCACAGACAAGTTGAAGTTTTGTATGACTTCAACTGGCCTTCTAGAAGTTTGAAAAGGAGGGATGGCAGGAACGAGAGAGATTGGAAAACCATTGCAAGAGTTGGACGGTAGAGAAAGACTACGTTGTTCAAAATTTTCAAGTGGGAGATTGTTAGGTGAAGTTTGGTGAAGATTTTCGTTTTTTTCAAAGATTAGGTGAAGACATTTTCAAATATTAGGTGAGAATTTATTATATTTTATACACTCAAATGTGTATATATAGGGGCCTTCAATTGAGGAAAATACACATAGCATCACACAAACACAAACACACAACGAACACAAATAGATAGATAGATGTAACACTAAGACACTCTTTTTATGTAATAAAATAAAAAGGGGTAAAATGGTCATTTTACCTTGGAAGGGTAAATTGGTCTTTTGGACAGAAAAGAATTTAGTTTGAAATAATATTTTGAGTTTTGAACTTAAAATGTTATAAAAACTGATTTTGGTCATTTTACCACAAAAGGGTAATTTGGTCATTTGACCATATGAAGGACCAAATATGAAAAATATTGTTGTTTGTGGCAAATTCATAAAGAATGGAAGTTTTATTGTAATAAAACTTGATTATTGTGGCCAAAGTTCAAGAAATGGAACTTAGGGACCAAAATTGTAAATTTTGGAGGTATAAATAGTTGGAATTTCTCCCCACATGTGCAGATTTTGGGCAGCAACGGGAGAGAGTTTTCTCTCTACAAATTCTGCAAAAGTTGAAGAATCCTTGAAGGTTTAAGTGGCATTTCGGATCATAGCTATGGAATTGAAGAAATTGAAGCTTGAAAGGTTAGTTCTTCAAGTTCTAGCTTGTTAGTCCTTGATGAATTTGATAGGAACTGAAAACTGCATTTTCAGTTAGGATTTTGTGGTTAAAATGGTTTAATACTTCCATTAAGTCATGCTAAAAAGGACTTAATTCAAGATAATGGAAGTAGGTTGTTATTTATGATGAATTTGAAGTTTTGGGGGTTTTGGGACTAAGAACCCTAATTCTTCATTTTGATTAATTTAGTTGTTTTGAATGGTTGAAAACCTTGTTAAAGTATAAGGTTTTAGCCTAGAAACAAACCTCAAACGATTAAGGACTGGATTAAGGACTTAATGGGCTAAAACTGCGTGCTACAGTGCACAAATCGCGGCTGGACAGGAGACCTGCGCAGGCGCCAGGCGCGGTGCGCCCAAGCCCCTGGCGGGGTGCGCCCAGGCGCAGTGCACCCTGTCCTAGGCGCGGTGCGCCTCCAGGCAGGGGCAGGCAGGGAATCAGAAACGCTAACTTTTGTTTGGCTTGTCTGATTTAGCTCAAACTTGAACCGTAGGCTCGTTATGGTCTGAAAAGTTTGGGAATATTTTTATATTGAGTTTTCGACCCCTCGGGGGCACTGTAGATCGATCCGAATGCCTCGGTGAATAGTAAAATTCATATAAAGTTAGTAAACGGAAAGTTTATTAACTAGGCATTGTTTATAACGATATTATATTGAACTCTATTGTATTAGAGTTAATTGGAATGGTTATTGACCTATAATCATTTTGATAATAAATGGAATTATAGGTACGGGACAAAATCCTACGGATTTCATTTCAAGGCAAGGAACAACAAACGCTATTTGTAGCAAGCATCTAGGTGAGTAATCTCACTGATATCATATATGATATATGATGATTGAACTGTTACAGGTTGAAACAGCTTCGAGGGACGAAAATGACAAGCGTAAAGACATATGAAAATGACAAGACCAAATAAGCTGTGAGTCTATAATAGACAAGAACGGAACTGTGAGTCAATAAAATGACAAGACCAGATAAGCCGTGAGTCTATAATAGACAAGAACGGAACAGTGAGTCAATATATCTATGTAAACTGTTATATAGACAACAGCGGGCTAACCCGTGAGTCTAGGCAACAGCGGGCTAACCCGTGAGCCACAGTTTATTCTGATAAGTTAAATTATATACACAACAGCGGGCTAACCCGTGAGTCTAGGCAACAGCGGGCTAACCCGTGAGCCAAGGCAACAGCGGGCTAACCCGTGAGCCATAATTGATCGTGAAACAAGCTATTAACAGATGGTGCGGCCTATAAGGCTATGATTTTGGATGTTATATCCAACTGGTGCGGCCTATAAGGCTATGATTCTGGATGTTATATCCAACTGGTGCGGCCTATTTGGCTATGATATTCTGGTGCGGCCTTCGGGCTATGACAAACTGGTGTGGCCTTCGGGCTATGATTTAAAGGTTAAGAACGTTCCGGTGTAGCTTATATAGCTATGACATATGGTGCAGCTTATTTAGCCATGATATATGATGCAGTCCATTGTGACTAAGAAACATGGGACAAAATGGTTAGACATGATTATATGTGCAAATAACTGACGTGGCTCGTTAATTACAGGTTACTATGGTTTCAGCCTGTAAGGCTACAGAATAGGATGTGAGATCCTAGGGTATATATATGGTCAGCCAGTAAGGCTAGGAGTTTGGATTCGATATCCAGACAGATTTATGATTGTATTGTTATACATGTTATTTGCAGATTTGATTACTCACTGAGCTTTATAGCTCACGATATTTGTTATTGTCCCTGTAGGTTAGCATGATACTGATAGGGGACAAGATAGAGTCCGTGACTTTGAAGTAGGACTTGTAGATGCTGTCAGTAGCAGCCCGGCTTTAAAGGAGATTTGGTATTTTATACTCTCCTTGATACGCTTGTACCCGTTTATATTAAAATATACCCCTTTGTTTATGGTTTTAAGCACTGAAACCTTTGTTAAAAATGAAAAATTTGCAGGGGTGTTTTTGTTTTAAAAGCCGGGTGTTACAAGTTGGTAACAGAGCCGTGGTTTAAGTGAACTAGGTGTCTATAGAGTAGATTCCTGGACTTAAACCTTAAGATAATAGACATGACGTATAGTTAGGTGTGTATACATTGTTATTATACATATATAACCTAACTATTGCTGACTTATAACGTATAAGAAGTATGAGCAACGAATCTTATTTGGAGGAATTTAGGGCATGCAGCTTTAAGAGGCGAACCAGCCCTTTCTCAAGGCTCCATCGAATGAGGGGTAACGAGACAAGTAGCAGAAAATCCACATGGCAAGCAACAGTAGCTGCTGTGGTCAGAGAAAGAAATTGGGTGCTCACTCTGATTGATATCAAGGTGAAAGAACAGTAGTTGAGACTACAAGAAAAGCAGAAAATATTGGTGGACTTCTCAGAAGAAGTTAACACGATTCAGGTCTAGCCTTGAAGGGAAGAGACCAAAACGAAAAGATGATGTGATGTAAGAAGTGCAGGAAAAGCACTTAGAACATTTTAGAGTTGAGACTCTACCGTTGACAAGATGAAATTACAGAAAATGGGAGCATATCGCTCGAGTTTGCTGTATGGGACGGAAGTGGTTCCAGCGTGGAACTATAGATCACTTCCTTATGACATACTCACATGCTAAATGTGGAGTAACGGGTGATGAACTCAGGAAAGAAAGAAGAAATGAACGGTCAAAAAGGACCAATGGTATTATGAGCATTCCAGCAGATTGTGGAAGAAGCTCGTGAGGAGACTGATATGATCTCCAATATAATTGTTCTGAATATAACTCGTGTATGTTATATTTGATCCAGGAAGCTATGCTTGGGATCGATGACTTGATGTCTTGTTGAAATATTTCATCGATGATTATGGATGAAATTTTGGAAGTAGCTATAGTAAATAGCAAATATGTTCTAGATATTGAACACCTGGAAGGTAAATTGCCTAGGATTTACGGGACCATTTTCCCTATGAATCTGAAGCCGATGACTACCTTTAAAACTGAAGCAATTATGCTTATATATTGGTTAGCAACGAAGTATGCTAACATGAATTGTAGAAACAAGAACATTATGGTTCTTAAATCAGAAATGAAATGGACGAAAATCCATGGTAAATGACCGTTGTTAAGAATACCGGTTATTTTCCTTTGCTTAAACTCGGAAAAGAGTTAGTAAAGGAATGATGTTGTAGTTGGCATACGTGGTATGGGCCAAGCTAAATAAAGCAGTGACAGAAGTGTAAAACTTTAAATAAATTCTCGGATGTTTCTTTTGAAAAGAACTTCCAGGATTTCTGCCAGATTGGCGAGAAGAGCTTATGATTAAACTGGTCTTGAGAGCCGTTCCCGTTATTTAGGCTCTATATTGATTAGCCTCTGTAGAGATGGCAGAGTGGTAAAACAATTGGAAGAAATTGTTTTTGAATTGGGGTCTCATATGGCCGAATGTGTCATCGTGTGGAGCCCTATCTTGTTTGAAAAGAAGAAAGACAAATTGATGCATATGTGCATTGACTATTGAGAATCTGATATTCTCGAAACCAGATCGAAAATAAGGTACGATTATACCAGATATTGGAGTTACTTCACTGAGATAAGTGATTTGTAAAATTCTACAAGTACGGAAAATTTGGCTAAAAGAAGTTTTATATTCTTTGGGCATGTTAATAATGCTAGAGATGATAAAGTAGATCCAGTGGAAATGATACTGTGATAAAAATGGGAACCGCCTTGGAATCTGACTGAAATCAGTAGTTTCCTTGGATTGGCGGGTTATTTAGGGGAGTTGTAGAAAACTGCTCCTTGATTGCTGTCCAGTTGACTAAGGTTGACTAATAAAAGTATGAAGTTTGAATGGGTAGAAAGACCACAAGTATCTTGTAAAGGTTTGGAATAAACCTTGTGTGAAACTCTGACGTTAGCATTGATGCTAAGCGGAGAAGATAAATTGGATTATAGAAATGCATCCAGAGTTGACTTTGGATACATGATATTGCAGTAGCAATTATGATTTTGGCATTTAAGCTTTGGAGACACTACTGATGTGGTGTAAAGCTTACTGTTTATATGGATCATATAAGTTTGAAGTACTTAATTGATCAAAAGAAGCTAAATATGAGATAGCAAAGATAGATGGGTTACTTAAAGATTTCGGTTATGAAATCTTGTACCATCTCGGAAGAGCAGATGTGGCTATAGATGCCTTGAATTGAAAAGAGTAACTTTTGAAGGTTACATCCACATGTATGAGTGTGGCAAATTGATTACCTGAGTTGATTAAGGTAGCACAGAAAGATATGTGCAAGTCTGAAAGCACAAAAAAATGAATGAATGATTAGCTATTGAAAGAAGCTAGTTAGAAACTCACGGCGATTGAAAACCCTTGGTGGTTGTGTATGTGAGTTCCAAAGCCAAGTGAAATATGAAAATCATCTTGAAAAGATGTATTTTGTATTAGATATGCAGTATACCCGGAGCAATACCAAACTGGATAGGTCGATAAAACCTATGTGTTGGTGGCCGGGACAAAAGAAAGGTATTGGAAGTCATATGAAAAGTAATTGACTTGTACGCAAAGTAAAGTCTAACCGTTAGAAATGTGTGAAGAAATTGACCCATTGTTGGCCCCAGAAATGAAATGGGACAACATTGTTATAGACTTTGCAATAAAGTCTCTACAAGTAGTGAATATTGAAGAACAAAGTGACCAAATGATGCAGACTTTAGATGATGTGCTTGGAAATTGCACAGAAGACCCTAGTAGAAGATGAGAAAAATTTTCTGTCCCTGATAGAATTTGCAAGAAATAGCAGCCTACGTGCTTGTAGATTGATGATTCATATGAAGAATGGTATGGAATACCATGTTACCCTCTAATTTATTGAAATGAAGACGTGGCAAAGCCGTTGATTAGATCCTAGTTTGTTATGCAAACTGAAGAGGGTACTTGATGAGTACGATCGAATTCGAAGAATGGTTAAGAATTTGTAAAGGTGGTACGTGGATCACTGAGTAAAAACCCTTGAAATTCCAAGTAAAGGAATAGGGTAATACGAACAGTAAACCTTTGGAGAGGTAAAAACTTGTTTGGGACGACAAGAAAGAAATGATGTAGAAATAATTTTCAATAAATTCTTTATGACGAGATGAAGATGGATAAGTAGATAAGGTACTCGGGACAACCGGAGGATTGATATGTACATTGTGATCTAATCACAAGATAAGAAGACTAGTATGGTTAAGTGCTTAGGCAATACCATATAGATTCCGAGATGATGCGGAAGACCGAAAGCTAAATGAGGAAGACATATCCTCAACTCCTGTATGATTTCGGGGACGAAATCTTTTGAAGGAGGGGAGAATTTGTAACGCCAAGACACTCTTTTTATGTAATAAAATAAAAAGGGGTAAAATGGTCATTTTACCTTGGAAGGGTAAATTGGTCTTTTGGACAGAAAAGAATTTAGTTTGAAATAATATTTTGAGTTTTGAACTTAAAATGTTATAAAAACTGATTTTGGTCATTTTACCACAAAAGGGTAATTTTGTCATTTGACCATGTGAATGACCAAATATGAAAAATATTGTTGTTTGTGGCAAATGTATAAAGAATGGAAGTTTTATTGTAATAAAACTTGATTATTGTGGCCAAAGTTCAAGAAAAGGAACTTAGGGAACAAAATTGTAAATTTTGGAGGTATAAATAGTTGGAATTTCTCCCCACATGTGCAGATTTTGGGCAGCAACGGGAGAGAGTTTTCTCTCTACAAATTCTGCAAAAGTCGAAGAATCCTTGAAGGTTTAAGTGGCATTTCGGATCATAGCAATGGAATTGAAGAAATTGAAGCTTGAAAGGTTAGTTCTTCAAGTTCTAGCTTGTTAGTCCTTGATGAATTTGATAGGAACTGAAAACTGCATTTTCAGTTAGGATTTTGAGGTTAAAATGGTTTAATACTTCCATTAAGTCATGCTAAAAAGGACTTAATTCAAGATAATGGAAGTAGGTTGTTATTTATGATGAATTTGAAGTTTTGGGGGTTTTGGGACTAAGAACCCTAATTCTTCATTTTGATTAATTTAGTTGTTTTGAATGGTTGAAAACCTTGTTAAAGTATAAGGTTTTAGCCTAGAAACAAACCCCAAACGATTAAGGACTGGATTAAGGACTTAATGGGCTAAAACTGCGTGCTACAGTGCACAAATCGCGGCTGGACAGGAGACCTGTGCAGGCGCCAGGCGCGGTGCGCCCAAGCCCCTGGCGGGGTGCGCCCAGGCGCAGTGCGCCCTGTCCTAGGCGCTTTGCGCCTCCAGGCAGGGGCCAGGCAGGGAATCAGAAACGCTAACTTTTGTTTGGCTTGTCCGATTTAGCTCAAACTTGAACCGTAGGCTCGTTATGGTCTGAAAAGTTTGGGAAAATTTTTATATTGAGTTTTCGACCCCTCGGGGGCACTGTAGATCGATCCAAATGCCTCGGTGAATAGTAAAATTCATATAAAGTTAGTAAACGAAAAGTTTATTAACTAGGCATTGTTTATAACGATATTATATTGAACTCTATTGTATTAGAGTTAATTGGAATGGTTATTGACCTATAATCATTTTGATAATAAATGGAATTATAGGTACGGGACAAAATCCTACTGATTTCATTTCAAGGCAAGGAACAACAAACGCTAGTTGTAGCAAGCATCCAGGTGAGTAATCTCACTGATATCATATATGATATATGATGATTGAACTGTTACAGGTTGAAACAGCTTCGAGGGACGAAAATGACAAGCGTAAAGACATATGAAAATGACAAGACCAGATAAGCTGTGAGTCTATAATAGACAAGAACGGAACTGTGAGTCAATAAAATGACAAGACCAGATAAGCCGTGAGTCTATAATAGACAAGAACGGAACTGTGAGTCAATATATCTATGTAAACTGTTATATAGACAACAGCGGGCTAACCCGTGAGTCTAGGCAACAGCGGGCTAACCCGTGAGCCACAGTTTATTCTGATAAGTTAAATTATATAGACAACAGCGGGCTAACCCGTGAGTCTAGGCAACAGCGGGCTAACCCGTGATCCAAGGCAACAGCGGGCTAACCCGTGAGCCATAATTGATCGTGAAACAAGCTATTAACAGATGGTGCGGCCTATAAGGCTATGATTCTGGATGTTATATCCAACTGGTGCGGCCTATAAGGCTATGATTCTGGATGTTATATCCAACTGGTGCGGCCTCTTTGGCTATGATATTCTGGTGCGGCCTTCGGGCTATGACAAACTGGTGCGGCCTTCGGGCTATGATTTAAAGGTTAAGAACGTTCCGGTGTAGCTTATATAGCTATGACATATGGTGCAGCTTATTTAGCCATGATATATGATGCAGTCCATTGTGACTAAGAAACATGGGACAAAATGGTTAGACATGATTATATGTGCAAATAACTGACATGGCTCGTTAATTACAGGTTACTATGATTTCGGCCTGTAAGGCTACAGAATAGGATGTGAGATCCTAGGGTATATATATGGTCAGCCAGTAAGGCTAGGAGTTTGGATTCGATATCCAGACAGATTTATGATTGTATTGTTATACATGTTATTTGCAGATTTGATTACTCACTGAGCTTTATAGCTCACGATATTTGTTATTGTCCCTGCAGGTTAGCATGATACTGATAGGGGACAAGATAGAGTCCGTGACTTTGAAGTAGGACTTGTAGATGCTGTCAGTAGCAGCCCGGCTTTAAAGGAGATTTGGTATTTTATACTCTCCTTGATACGCTTGTACCCGTTTATATTAAAATATACCCCTTTGTTTATGGTTTTAAGCACTGAAACCTTTGTTAAAAATGAAAAATTTTCAGGGGTGTTTTTGTTTTAAAAGCCGGGTGTTACAAGTTGGTATCAGAGCCGTGGTTTAAGTGAACTAGTTGTCTATAGAGTAGATTCCTGGACTTAAACCTTAAGATAATAGACATGACGTATAGTTAGGTGTGTATACATTGTTTTTATACATATATAACCTAACTATTGCTGACTTCTAACGTATAAGAAGTATGAGCAACGAATCTTATTTGGAGGAATTTAGGGCATGCAGCTTTAAGAGGCGAACCAGCCCTTTCTCAAGGCTCCATCGAATGAGGGGTAACGAGACAAGTAGCAGAAAATCCACATGGCAAGCAACAGTAGCTGCTGTGGTCAGAGAAAGAAATTGGGTGCTCACTCTGATTGATATCAAGGTGAAAGAACAGTAGTTGAGACTACAAGAAAAGCAGAAAATATTGGTGGACTTCTCAGAAGAAGTTAACACGATTCAGGTCTAGCCTTGAAGAGAAGAGACCAAAACGAAAAGATGATGTGATGTAAGAAGTGCAGGAAAAGCACTTAGAACATTTTAGAGTTGAGACTCTACCGTTGACAAGATGAAATTACAGAAAATAGGAGCATATCGCTCGAGTTTGCTGTATGGGACGGAAGTGGTTCCAGCGTGGAACTATAGATCACTTCCTTATGACATACTCACATGCTAAATGTGGAGTAACGGGTGATGAACTCAGGAAAGAAATAAGAAATGAACGGTCAAAAAGGACCAATGGTATTATGAGCATTCCAGCAGATTGTGGAAGAAGCTCGTGAGGAGACTGATATGATCTCCAATATAATTGTTCTGAATATAACTCGTGTATGTTATATTTGATCCAGGAAGCTATGCTTGGGATCGATGACTTGATGTCTTGTTGAAATATTTCATCGATGATTATGGATGAAATTTTGGAAGTAGCTATAGTAAATAGCAAATATGTTCTAGATATTGAACACCTGGAAGGTAAATTGCCTAGGATTTACGGGACCATTTTCCCTATGAATCTGAAGCCGATGACTACCTTTAAAACTGAAGCAATTATGCTTATATATTGGTTAGCAACGAAGTATGCTAACATGAATTGTAGAAACAAGAACATTATGGTTCTTAAATCAGAAATGAAATGGACGAAAATCCATGGTAAATGACCGTTGTTAAGAATACCGGTTATTTTCCTTTGCTTAAACTCGGAAAAGAGTTAGTAAAGGAATGATGTTGTAGTTGGCATACGTGGTATGGGCCAAGCTAAATAAAGCAGTGACAGAAGTGTAAAACTTTAAATAAATTCTCGGATGTTTCTTTTGAAAAGAACTTCCAGAATTTCTGCCAGATTGGCGAGAAGAGCTTATGATTAAACTGGTCTTGAGAGCCGTTCCCGTTATTTAGGCTCTATATTGATTAGCCTCTGTAGAGATGGCAGAGTGGTAAAACAATTGGAAGAAATTGTTTTTGAATTGGGGTCTCATATGGCCGAATGTGTCATCGTGTGGAGCCCTATCTTGTTTGAAAAGAAGAAAGACAAATTGATGCATATGTGCATTGACTATTGAGAATCTGATATTCTCGAAACCAGATCGAAAATAAGGTACGATTGTACCAGATATTGGAGTTACTTCACTGAGATAAGTGATTTGTAAAATTCTACAAGTATGGAAAATTTGGCTAAAAGAAGTTTTATATTCTTTGGGCATGTTAATAATGCCAGAGATGATAAAGTAGATCCAGTGGAAATGATACTGTGATAAAAATGGGAACCGCGTTGGAATCTGACTGAAATCAGTAGTTTCCTTGGATTGGCGGGTTATTTAGGAGAGTTGTAGAAAACTGCTCCTTGATTGCTGTCCAGTTGACTAATAAAAGTATGAATTTTGAATGGGTAGAAAGACCACAAGTATCTTGTAAAGGTTTGGAATAAACCTTGTGTGAAACTCTGACGTTAGCATTGATGCTAAGCGGAGAAGATAAATTGGATTATAGAAATGCATCCAGAGTTGACTTTGGATACATGATATTGCAGTAGCAATTATGATTTTGGCATTTAAGCTTTGGAGACACTACTGATGTGGTGTAAAGCTTACTGTTTATATGGATCATATAAGTTTGAAGTACTTAATTGATCAAAAGAAGCTAAATATGATATAGCAAAGATAGATGGGTTACTTAAAGATTTCGGTTATGAAATCTTGTACCATCTCGGAAGAGCAGATGTGGCTATAGATGCCTTGAATTGAAAAGAGTAACTTTTGAAGGTTACATCCACATGTATGAGTGTGGCAAATTGATTACCTGAGTTGATTCGGGTAGCACAGAAAGATATGTGCAAGTCTGAAAGCACGAAAAAATGAATGAATGATTAGCTATTGAAAGAAGCTACTTAGAAACTCACGGCGATTGAAAACCCTTGGTGGTTGTGTATGTGAGTTCCAAAGCCAAGTGAAATATGAAAATCATCTTGAAAAGATGTATTTTGTATTAGATATGCAGTATACCCGGAGCAATACCAAACTGGATAGGTCGATAAAACCTATGTGTTGGAAATTGCACAGAAGACCCTAGTAGAAGATGAGAAAAATTTTTTGTCCCTGATAGAATTTGCAAGAAATAGCAGCCTACGTGCTTGTAGATTGATGATTCATATGAAGAATGGTATAGAATACCGTGTTACCCTCCAATTTATTGAAATGAAGACGTGGCAAAGCCGTTGATTAGATCCTAGTTTGTTATGCAAACTGAAGAGGGTACTTGATGAGTACGATCGAATTCGAAGAATGGTTAAGAATTTGTAAAGGTGGTACGTGGATCACTGAGTAAAAACCCTTGAAATTCCAAGTAAAGGAATAGGGTAATACGAACAGTAAACCTTTGGAGAGGTAAAAACTTGTTTGGGACGACAAGAAAGAAATGATGTAGAAATAATTTTCAATAAATTCTTTATGACGAGATGAAGATGGATAAGTAGATAAGGTACTCGGGACAACCGGAGGATTGATATGTACATTGTGATCTAATCACAAGATAAGAAGACTAGTATGGTTAAGTGCTTAGGCAATACCATATAGATTCCGAGATGATGCGGAAGACCGAAAGCTAAATGAGGAAGACATATCCTCAACTCCTGTATGATTTCGGGGACGAAATCTTTTGAAGGAGGGGAGAATTTGTAACGCCAAGACACTCTTTTTATGTAATAAAATAAAAAGGGGTAAAATGGTCATTTTACCTTGGAAGGGTAAATTGGTCTTTTGAACAGAAAAGAATTTAGTTTGAAATAATATTTTGAGTTTTGAACTTAAAATGTTATATAAACTGATTTTGGTCATTTTACCACAAAAGGGTAATTTGGTCATTTGACCATGTGAAGGACCAAATATGAAAAATATTGTTGTTTGTGGCAAATGTATAAAGAATGGAAGTTTTATTGTAATAAAACTTGATTATTGTGGCCAAAGTTCAAGAAATGGAACTTAGGGACCAAAATTGTAAATTTTGGAGGTATAAATAGTTGGAATTTCTCCCCACATGTGCAGATTTTGGGCAGCAACGGGAGAGAGTTTTCTCTCTACAAATTCTGCAAAAGTTGAAGAATCCTTGAAGGTTTAAGTGGCATTTCGGATCATAGCTATGGAATTGAAGAAATTGAAGCTTGAAAGGTTAGTTCTTCAAGTTCTAGCTTGTTAGTCCTTGATGAATTTGATAGGAACTGAAAACTGCATTTTCAGTTAGGATTTTGTGGTTAAAATGGTTTAATACTTCCATTAAGTCATGCTAAAAAGGACTTAATTCAAGATAATGGAAGTAGGTTGTTATTTATGATGAATTTGAAGTTTTGGGGGTTTTGGGACTAAGAACCCTAATTCTTCATTTTGATTAATTTAGTTGTTTTGAATGGTTGAAAACCTTGTTAAAGTATAAGGTTTTAGCCTAGAAACAAACCCCAAACGATTAAGGACTGGATTAAGGACTTAATGGGCTAAAACTGCGTGCTACAGTGCACAAATCGCGGCTAGACAGGAGACCTGTGCAGGCGCCAGGCGCGGTGCGCCCAAGCCCCTGGCGGGGTGCGCCCAGGCGCAGTGCACCCTGTCCTAGGCGCGGTGCGCCTCCAGGCAGGGGCCAGGCAGGGAATCAGAAACGCTAACTTTTGTTTGGCTTGTCCGATTTAGCTCAAACTTGAACCGTAGGCTCGTTATGGTCTGAAAAGTTTGGGAAAATTTTTATATTGAGTTTTCGACCCCTCGGGGGCACTGTAGATCGATCCGAATGCCTCGGTGAATAGTAAAATTCATATAAAGTTAGTAAACGGAAAGTTTATTAACTAGGCATTGTTTATAACGATATTATATTGAACTCTATTGTATTAGAGTTAATTGGAATGGTTATTGACCTATAATCATTTTGATAATAAATGGAATTATAGGTACGGGACAAAATCCTACGGATTTCATTTCAAGGCAAGGAACAACAAACGCTAGTTGTAGCAAGCATCTAGGTGAGTAATCTCACTGATATCATATATGATATATGATGATTGAACTGTTACAGGTTGAAACAGCTTCGAGGGACGAAAATGACAAGCGTAAAGACATATGAAAATGACAAGACCAAATAAGCTGTGAGTCTATAATAGACAAGAACGGAACTGTGAGTCAATAAAATGACAAGACCAGATAAGCCGTGAGTCTATAATAGACAAGAACGGAACTGTGAGTCAATATATCTTTGTAAACTGTTATATAGACAACAGCGGGCTAACCCGTGAGTCTAGGCAACAGCGGGCTAACCCGTGAGCCACAGTTTATTCTGATAAGTTAAATTATATAGACAACAGCGGGCTAACCCGTGAGTCTAGGCAACAGCGGGCTAACCCGTGAGCCAAGGCAACAGCGGGCTAACCCGTGAGCCATAATTGATCGTGAAACAAGCTATTAACAGATGGTGCGGCCTATAAGGCTATGATTCTGGATGTTATATCCAACTGGTGCGGCCTATAAGGCTATGATTGTGGATGTTATATCCAACTGGTGCGGCCTATTTGGCTATGATATTCTGGTGCGGCCTTCAGGCTATGACAAACTGGTGCGGCCTTCGGGCTATGATTTAAAGGTTAAGAACGTTCTGGTGTAGCTTATATAGCTATGACATATGGTGCAGCTTATTTAGCCATGATATATGATGCATTCCATTGTGACTAAGAAACATGGGACAAAATGGTTAGACATGATTATATGTGCAAATAACTGACGTGGCTCGTTAATTACAGGTTACTATGATTTCAGCCTGTAAGGCTACAGAATAGGATGTGAGATCCTAGGGTATATATATGGTCAGCCAGTAAGGCTAGGAGTTTGGATTCGATATCCAGACAGATTTATGATTGTATTGTTATACATGTTATTTGCATATTTGATTACTCACTAAGCTTTATAGCTCACGATATTTGTTATTGTCCCTGCAGGTTAGCATGATACTGATAGGGGAGAAGATAGAGTCCGTGACTTTGAAGTAGGAC
Organism: Cichorium intybus; assembly: GCA_023525715.1. Taxonomy (NCBI): domain Eukaryota; kingdom Viridiplantae; phylum Streptophyta; class Magnoliopsida; order Asterales; family Asteraceae; genus Cichorium; species Cichorium intybus. The sequence continues at coordinate 95,911,414 of CM042010.1, read as the reverse complement.
TTGTAGATGCTGTCAGTAGCAGCCCGGCTTTAAAGGAGATTTGGTATTTTATACTCTCCTTGATACGCTTGTACCCGTTTATATTAAAATATACCCCTTTGTTTATGGTTTTAAGCACTGAAACCTTTGTTAAAAATGAAAAATTTTCAGGGGTGTTTTTTTTTTTAAAAGCCGGGTGTTACAATAGATATATCAATAGCCTTTTGTGCAGAGTCCAGTTTGGCAGCCAAAAGTGCAAGTGATATTTTCTTGTGAGTGGTCAGACTACAAGTGCAGTTTAGCCTTGTATGATTGTAGTGTTTTCTTGGTGTAAATAAAACTCTCTCTCTCTCGTTCGCCCATGGACGTAGGTCGTGATCCCATGACCGAACCACGTTAAATATTGTGTTCCGATTTTACATTTTCGTTTACCGTTTATTTCGGTAATTTTATTCCGCTCGTGTCACCGAAATCAAATATCGATTTGTTTGAAGTGCTTAACTCGTTTTGTTATTTCCCAACACATCGCCTTCGCCATTGCCACCATCAAAGCCGCCAACCACCGTGCTCCTCTACGCAGCAATCACCATGCGCCGCTAACCACCGTACTCCTCTACGCTCTCCGCCTTCCCCTTCTCTGTACTAGCCTATTCTTTCCTTGCCCTTCTCTCTGGAAACTCCAACACGCCACCATCGCTTACCAACCACCAACGCGTCATCTCATTCTCACTCGAGCATTCATGAGACCAGGGGAAATTATAACCCTCAAGGTTGAGAGTAAAGACACCATCGACCACCACATCGCAGGTATTCCACCGGATCAAAGTCTTGCTGATTCCAACAGTTCTCTGTGAGAAACATGCTTGAACACTTCTGTGATCTTTTATGTTGATGCAAACGTTATTTTTGCTGTTTCTTCTTAAGTTTTTTTGTTATAAGGGTTGATAAGGCAACGCACTGCAATTGTTCGACAGAATGCCATAGAGAATCTTCAAGGTAACTACATATTTCTTGTTTGTGGTGGTGGACTCGTGGATGTTTTACTGGCAATATTTCTTACAATTATATATATGTATTTCATGGTTTCTCTTATAATGTTGTTTGTTTCAGGTGTCAATATGGTTAAAGATGAGTACAGGAGTACCTATTGAGATATACTCAGGAATGAAGAATCAAAATTACCAGACGTCCTGCAGTTTGGATACAGACATTCATAGGTATGGATAAAAGGATGCTGAAATATTAATATTTATTTATGGCCGTTAAATTATGATTTTTTTATAGATTTCTGGTTCTTTCCATAGTATGTAGTTATTTTTTGCATTTACCCATATTTTAATTCCAATATTTAGGTTGTTTTTTCCCTGGTTTATAGGAGACTTCGACCTTCTTTGTATGGGATGCCAACCTCAGAGATAAATACATGGATAATGTATCACCTAATCTCCTGTGTTAACCTTTTTTTCTCTTTTATCTTCTATTTACCTTCATTTTATTTCATCATACATAATCAATCACAGAAATTTTACAGGTATTTATCTCTGAGGTTGGATGGTCGTGTTCGTGGGAGTGGCGTAGTTTGATTAGATGTAAGTTGCATTCACGGTAACTATTTCAAAATTACTGGATTTGAAGTAATTTTGACTTTCTGTCTTAACTCTGTTTCTGTTACTACCCTTGCCAAAACCCCTGTATCCCCGCCTTTTTTCTTATATTATCTCTCTTTCAAAAGTGCAAGAGAACGATCCATGAAATAGGGTTTTTAAAAACTCGCCTGTACGTCCAAACCTTGCAAAACAAAGTGTTATTATTATTATTTGTAGCTGATTCATGTTTTTTTCCATTAAGTATATTTCCTTCCTTTGCATATCACTTGTGTGTGTATCTTTTTTACTGGAAGTTGTATGTCTAAGAACAACAAGGAAGGTGTTAAGTACTTTTCTGTGTATATTTTGTGTATTCCAACTAATATGTACTATTTATTGTCGAAAACTACAGGTCTGCGGCAACTAAACAACTACTAGGAATGTGTTGAGTACTTAAATAATCTAACTAATGAACCTTCAATGATAAAAAGACCTTTATGGATGAGAATACTGTGGAAATAAAATATCTATTTATTTTTGTGGGAAGATACAGGTTTAAGGCTTACATGGTTTCATGGTACTATTGTACTACCATCTCTTTCTAGATACTGCGAAATTTGTCTATTTGACTATCTATTGCTTTCCATTGCACAGGATCGACCGGAAAGTAGGGATTAGACAAGTCGATATTTGGATAGGTATCCAGTTACTCATTGACCAAAAGTTTGGTAAGTCAAGCATTTTAATGTCGAGAAATTGATGGTGTGCTAATGTTTTAAAATATGCATCTGAAATTGCCAGCATAATACGTGATATATGCTTTTTCCATACAAGGGTTTGTGACCCCTTCTAAAATCTGAAGCATGTTCACATACCATTCCAAGTTGATCCGGTTTTGCTTCCAGAAGCTGGGGATCATATTGTGCAAGGGCTAAATTGTACTTGGATTCATTTTTGTGCTTCCGTTTTGGATGTATTGCATGTATAAAGTGAGTACATATATATATATATATATATATATATATATATATATATATATATATATATATATATATATATATATATATATATATATTCTGATTCAGTGATTGTTCTTTTACGTAGGCTATTGTTCTTGGGTTATCATTTGTTAAGGTCCGTAGTTGTTCAAACCTTGTGGATTATTTAGATGTAAATGACAAAGAATTCATGTTTTTTATACTTGAAAAGCTTTCGGTTGTTGCTTCTTTATTTAAGGTTTTGTTGAAAAAAAATTCAATATCATTTTTGAGTTTATGTTTGTGTTTTATATTGTTTTGAGATCATGTCTGAGTTTATACTTGAAATGCTTTCAGTTGTTTTTTATTGTGTTTTGGTGCCAACTACTTTCTTTCATAATTGTATATACCATTAGAACAAACGGAAGGGAGGAATAATCTATTTTTAACATACTTATTAGACGAAATTGAAGTGTGTGTATATGTTTTTTAAATAAAAATATCATTATAAAATGCAACGTTATTTAGGTTGCACATATAGACAAAACCCTATTCATTTATGCAATGCAAATAATATTTATTTATGACATTAAAATTAACTTCGTAAACTAAAACTATAAGTGTTAATTTGAATCTACAAGGTTAATTGAAAAGAAATTCTTTTAATAAAACATTATTTAAATATAAAGTGTAAAGTATAAAATCTTTAATATCATAGAAAAGAATAAAAAGACAGCCCAGGATCAGTCCGAGATTGGCTCTGACCGGTTCGTCAGATTCCAATAAAAGATCGAACCGCCTATGCCGGTTAGACCTGACCCTCAAAATTGAAACCATCAACCAAACTACAAAATGAAAATTGTTACTAGAAAAGAAATTCTTAACCTAAGCCCGCCAAAGAAAACTAATTGTCGAAACGAAACTAATTGAACTAATAAACACCCCATTGTAAATATCATCACCTCAATTTAATAAACATGTTTCGGTTTCAGTTTACCACTATGAAATTGTGTCCCGCCGCATAGCGCGGGTACACAACTAGTATATATATATATATATATATATATATATATATATATATATATATATATATATATATATATATATATATATATATATATATATATATATATATATATATATATATATATATATATAAGCAGCTTAAATATTGGCCTTTGGATTAAATAAACTTCGAATGGTCATGATTTACAAATTGATAGGATAACCGAAACAAAGCGACCCACAAAAATATTAAAAATTTAGTTGGAGTACTAAAACATAGCTTAAATATTTAAATAAAAATAACGTATTTTTGTAAAATATATTGGGCAGTTTAAATAGCCCGATAAAAACTAACTGCAGCTTTGAAAGTTTTTGTCTAAATAAATAATTTTTATATAGAAACTTTTATTTCTTTTTATTTTATCCTTCTACTCATTAAATTATGACTTGTGGAATCCATTATTTCTTTCTCTTAATTTCTTCTCTTGATTTTCACACTTGTCTTGATCATATGTTTATGAAGATAATTAGGAAGATTTTTTATGAGAATATAGAACCTCCCTTTTTATATTAACTTAATTTATTAAAAAATATAACAAAAGCAAATATCGACAATAAAAAATGCATCTTGCACGTTTTTTTAAAATATGATATGTTTCCTAAAGAATACTTATCGTCAAAGAAAAATTATTCGCTACCCACCAAAACAATATTGATCGTCAAAAAATAAAAAAACGAAGCCTTCGCATTGCGCGGGAACTCTAATTGCTAATTAATTGCTAGAACAGAACTATATGCCGATAGCAAAATATTGATATTAATCGTTGAAACGAAACTATATGCAATATAATATATTTAGGAAATGATGCCAAACGTCAATAGGAAACTATTGATTGAAAGTCACTATTCAACATCTGATGAAAGGAAAGTGATCGACACTAGGGAAAAAATTCATATATATATATATATATATATATATATATATATATATATATATATATATATATATATATATATATATATATATATATATATAAACAAACTACTTTAGAAAAATATAAGTGTTGGAAATTTAGAGGGTTGTATTGCAAGCTGGCAAATTTCATTTATCCCATATAGGAAACTCGAAGATTTTTTGAAAGCTTTATAAGGCTTATATTGTCTTTAACTTTCAAATGCTTTAGTGGAGGTTAAGGAATGTACAATCCTATGCCCCCGTCTGTGTGAAGGAGAGAGGGGGTGGTGGGTATCCGCGCAATGCAACTGCTAACGTTCTGTTTTATGATTATTTTCTTTTCGATGGATATTTTTGTATATATATACTAGGAAGTTTTTAGCACGGCCCATGAGTTGTAAGTACATTGCTATTGTGGGTAACTTACTTGATCGCTTTCAATTAAAATTTGAACTAATGTTATTATATGAATGCAATTTATAGCAGCAGAAGATGGTCATTCATACAAAGCTAAATAGCACATCCTTACAAAAAGAAAGGGCAAAAAGGGAACAAAATACAAAATCGTCTTACAGAAGCCTTGATAACTAGGTGATTTTTGGCTGCTAGTTTATTGGTTCAAATAGATGTACCTTAAGTGAATAAGCAAGTTTAAGCAATTTCTTAGTGGCCTACATTTTCCAACAGTTTAATTAATTTTTAATAGGAGTACATAATGCCAATAGACATTTGAAGCATTACATGAACTTTTTATTGTTTTAATTGGCCAATCGATCACAGCTAAAACTCCGGCCATCAATCTATTGTGACACCTGCTAATCCTATTGAAGTACATAATTTTGGAGTCCGAAATAAGCCAAATGAAATGGAGAAGTTTTACTTGCCCTTAAGAATTTCTCATTACAAAAACCTAAAAAACCAACAATGTCGAATTTGATGACATCCGAGCCAAATGCTGGTTCCTTTTTGAGCTAGTCTCCTATTAGAAATTTTTTAAAGTGTTGGAACATCTTCAAGAGAGGGACATTTCTTTAGCAGTCAACGATTAAGAGTGACCGTTTGCAACACCATAAAAAGGCAGAGAAAGTTCCAGGAAGATTGATGGAATCATATGTAAGGTCTCGACTCTCGATGGAGGTTTAGAAAAATCCAAAGAAGCCGCCATCACGGCAAACAAGTCATGTCGTTGATCTTTAAAGTAAAATTACAATTGTGATTTTGATTAATAATTGTTGTCATATCGGATATTAAAATGGAAGCACATTGTTAGTCTAATATGAAGGCTTTGACAATTATAATCAAAGTTTGGTGAGAAGTTTATTCAAAATTGGAAGGTTCATTTGTTATTTTATTCATGTGGGTGGTTAAGGAATTGACTATAAATAGCCTTCATCTCTCACAATCAAAATGTACCACACAACACAAAAACACAGAGCAATAAAACATTCCTAGTTATCCGCCGTGGGCGTAGGTCATTTTTTGGACCGAACCACATTAAATTCTTGTGTTCTTAATTTGTGAGCTGAGTGTGTGAGTTTAGTGTTCGTATGCTAAGTGTCTCGATCCTAACAAGTGGTATCAGAGCCTTGGTATAGCTCCAGAGAGTGATTTTCTGTTTTTGGGTCGAAACTTTTTTGTCTCAAAAACGATTTTGGTTTACGCCGTTGGAAAGGTCTCGTTCCGCAGATTCCGAAAATATATTTTTTGGAATTTTTCGACCACCGGAAGACCTCCAAATCGCCGGTCAAACGTTCGCCGGAATAGTGACCGAAGAAACCAGATCGCCGGAGAAGACGACACTGTAGCGCCGGAGTCCGCCGGAGAAGACGACACTGTAGCACCGGAGTTTCGCCGGAGAAGACGATACTGTAGCGGTACTGTAGCGACACTGTAGCGGTGTAGCGGTACTGTAGCGACACTGTAGCGGTCCCTGGAGTTCCAGATATTGCAAAACAGGTCCTGAATTTCCAGAAATTGCAGTTTAGCCCCTGAACTTTCAGAAAATTGCAGTTTAGCCCCCAAATTTTCAGAAAATTGCTGTTTAGCCCCCGAACTTTCAGAAAATTGCAGTTTAGCCCCCTTGCAGTTTAGCCCCCTGAACTTTCAGAAAATTGCAGTTTAGCCCCTGAATTTCAGAAAAATTGCATTTTCACCCTTAACTTCTGAAAGAAAAGTGCATTTTGTCCGTTAAAATGGCTGAAGACGGTAAAATTAAAATTGAGAAGTTTGATGGTACTGATTATGGATTTTGGAAGATGCAAATTGAAGATATGCTGTATCAGAAAAGTTTGCATTTGCCTATGTTGGGCGAACAACCGGATGACATGTATGATGAAGATTGGAAGTTGTTGGATCGACAAGCCTTAGGTGTAGTTAGGCTTTCATTGGCAAAGAGTGTTGCATATAACATTGTCAATGAAACAACTACTTATGGAGTATTTAAGGCTTTGTCCAACATGTACGAGAAGGCGTCCGCTTCAAACAAAGTGTTCCTCATCAAACAATTGGTTAACACCAAGATGAAGGAAGGCATGTCGGTTACTGCTCACATAAACGAGTTTAACTCGATTATTTCTCGTTTAGCCTCAGTTGCAATAAAATTTGAAGATGAAGTACAAGCGCTCCTCCTTTTATCATCTTTGCCCGACAGTTGGTCAGGCACAGTCACAGCTGTTAGTAGTGCATCTGGCACTACCAAACTCACTTTCGAGAGTATTCGTGACTTAATTGTAAATGAAGATATCAGACGGAGAAGCAATGGTGAGACTTCTAGTTCTAGTTCTATATTGCATACATAAAGTAGAGGAAGAAAAAACAAAAGAGGACATGGTCGAGGCAGATCAAAGTCCAGAAAAAAAGGCCAGTCAAAAACCAGAAAAGACATTGAATGCTGGAATTGCAAAGAAAAAGGTCACTTTAGAAGCCAATGCCCAAAACCACAAGCTGAAAAGAAAGAAGTAAACAATGTATCCTCTGAAGAATCAGGAGATTTTCTCATATGTTGTGTTGAGAATTCAGCAGAATCCTGGATTATGGATTCAGGTGCTTCTTTCCATGCCGTCTCATGCCCAGATATGGTCAAGAACCTACAAACAGGTGCTCTTGCCAAAGTTCGTTTGGCCGATGATCAAGTGCTTGATATTACGGGCATTGGAGACGTAGATTTGAAGACCTCCTTAGGAACCACGTGGACATTGAAAGATGTCAGGGTTATCCCAAACTTAAGGAGAAAGTTGATTTCAGTTGGTAAGTTGGATGATAAAGGGTTGATGTTCACTTTGGGGGTGGACAATGGAAAGTGATCAAAGGCAACTTGGTGATTGCCAAAGGAAAGAAGAAAGGCACTTTATACATGGTAGAAATACATGGTGATGGTGTTCATGCCGTAACCACAAATCCGAGTCCATCTAATTTATGGCACCAACGACTCGGACACATGAGCAATAAGGGATTGAAGATGTTGGCTCAGAAAGGGAAGTTTCCAGACTTGAAGAAAGTTGAAACTGAATTTTGTGAATCTTGTGTTCTCGGGAAACAAAAGCGGGTTACTTTTGTAAAGACGAGGAAGACACCGAAAGCTCAGAAGTTGGAGCTTGTTTACTCGGATGTATTTGGACCAACACCAGTTTCATCCCTAGGAAGCAAAAACTACTATGTAACCTTTATTGATGATTCAACACGCAAGGTATGGGTCTATTTTCTTAAAAATAAATCTGATGTATTTGATACTTTTAAGATATGGAAATCTGCTGTTGAAAATGAAACTGATTTGAAGGTAAAATGCCTGAAGTCGGATAATGGTGGTGAATACATAAAGAAGGAGTTTGTTGACTATTGTGCCAAGAAAGAGATAAAGATGATTAAGACAGTCCCAGGAACCCCTCAGCAGAATGGTGTAGCTGAGAGAATGAATAGAACTCTGAATGAAAGGGCTAGAAGCATGAGGTTGAATGCTGGTTTACCAAAGACATTCTGGGCTGATGCAGTTAACACTGCAGCCTACTTGATCAACCGTTCACCGTGTGTTCCCTTAGATTTTAAATTGCCGGAAGAAATGTGGCAAGGGAAGGAAGTAAGTCTCAAACACCTAAAAGTCTTTGGTTGTACTGCTTACAGTTTGTTAAAAGATGGTGACAGAGATAAACTTGATTCAAAGACCAAGAAGTGCACATTCATTGGTTATGGGTCAGACGAAATGGGGTACAGGCTTTGGGCTAGTGAAAGCAGAAAGATAATCCGAAGCAAGAATGTCACCTTTAACGAAGCTGAGTTATACAAAGACATAAACACCAAAAGTTCAGAAGTCCAGAAGGAGTACGTTGAATATGAAGGTGGTGCAATGAAGAAAGAAGCTTCAGTTGAAATCCCTGAATCTGGGGAAGATTCAACTGACAGTGGGAGCTTAGAGGATAATTCCAGTAATGATCCTGAAGATGAAGAAACTAGTCCTCCAACTCCAGAATCCCCAGTCACACCTCAAGTTCAACCAAGAAGATCTTCCAGAGTCATCAGACCACCACAAAGATACTCACCATCTGTCAACTACATTCTTTTGACAGAAAATGGTGAACCCCAGTGTTACTCTGAAGCTAAGAGGTTAAAAGATTCATTGCAGTAGGAGCTAGCAATGAAAGATGAAATGAAGTCGCTTGAGAAGAACAAAACCTGGCTTCTAACGAAGCTTCCATCCGGGAAGAAGGCTCTTTAAAACAAATGGGTTTTCAGGGTCAAAGATGAACATGATGGTACCAAACGGTACAAAGCAAGATTAGTAGTCAAGGGCTTTCAACAGAAAGAGGGAATCGATTTCAATGAAATATTCTCTCAAGTAGTGAAGATGACCACTATCAGACTTGTTCTCAGCATTGTAGCAGCAGAAGGTTTGCATCTAGAGCAGCTAGATGTCAAGACAGCTTTTCTACATGGTGACCTAGATGAAGAGATTTACATGACACAACCAGAGGGTTTTCAGATTAAAGGAAAAGAAAACTTGGTGTGTAAATTAAAAAAGAGCTTGTATGGTCTGAAACAAGCGCCCAGACAATGGTATTTGAAGTTTGATAACTTCATGAGAAGAGTTGGTTACAAGAGATGTGACAATGACCATTGTTGTTACATCAAGAAGTTTAAGGGTTCTTATATCATTCTACTACTCTATGTAGATGATATGTTGATTGCAGGCTTAGACATGATAGAGATCAAGAAGTTAAAGAAGCAAATGTCTGAAGAATTCGAGATGAAAGACTTGAGAGTTGCAAACCAAATACTCGGGATGAGTATTTTCAGAAATAAAGAAGATGGCTCTTTGACACTCTATCAAGAGAAATACATTGAGAAAGTATTAGAGAAATTCAGCCTTAAAGATGCCAAGATCAGAAGCACACCTTTGGGAAGTCACTTTAAGCTTTCTAAAGTTCAGTCACCCAAATCAGATGAAGATAAGAAAGAAATGGCTAAAGTACCTTATGCATCTGCAGTTGGTAGTCTCATGTATGCAATGGTATGCGCGAGACCAGATATTGCACATGCAGTGGGAGTTGTTAGTCGGTTTATGTCTAATCCAGTGAGAGAACATTGGGAAGCAGTTAAATGGCTGCTAAGATATTTGAAGGGGACTTCAAAAGTGGTATTGCATTTTAAAGGGAAAGATGTCATTCTGAAGGGTTTTGCAGATGCAGACCTTGGTGGTTGCAAAGACTCATACAAAAGCATTACCGGTATGTCTTTACAGTGGGAGGCACTGCAGTAAGTTGGATGTCTAAACTCCAGAAAAGTGTTGCCCTTTCAACCACAGAAGCAGAGTATATGGCAGTTGCTGAAGCAAGCAAAGAGCTTATATGGTTGAAGAACTTTCTCGAAGAACTTGGCAAGGAACAAGTTGATTGTGCATTGTTTTGTGATAATCAAAGTGCAATACACCTTGCAAAGAATCCTATCTTCCATTCGAAGACAAAGCACATACAGCTGAGATATCACTTCATCAGAGAAAGAATTAATGATGGTACTCTGAAGTTGAAGAAGATCAAAGGAACTGAAAATCCAGCTGATATGTTGACTAAGGTTGTTACCTTAGAGAAGTTGAAGCTCTGCATAGCTTCAACTGGCCTTCAGGATAATTGAAGAGAAGGTCAGGGTAACTAGGAATGAGCTAAGATCGAAAGTGTTTTTTGGAATGCACAGTTGAAGCACAAGTGAAGATTGTTCCGTAGCTTCAAGTGAGAGATTAAGAAATATTGCAAAACTTGGATGGCACAGAACGACTAAATTGTTCAAACCTTCAAGTGGGAGATTGTTAGTCTAATATGAAGGCTTTGACAATTATAATCAAAGTTTGGTGAGAAGTTTATTCAAAATTGGAAGGTTCATTTGTTATTTTATTCATGTGGGTGGTTAAGGAATTGGCTATAAATAGCCTTCATCTCTCACAATCAAAATGTACCACACAACACAAAAACACAGAGCAATAAAACATTCCTAGTTATCCGCCGTGGACGTAGGTCATTTTTTGGACCGAACCACGTTAAATTCTTGTGTTCTTAATTTGTGAGCTGAGTGTGTGAGTTTAGTGTTCGTATGCTAAGTGTCTCGATCCTAATTACAATCCTTATTTACTTAACAAAACTAATTGAGCACCAAAGGAATTTGTGCACCAAAAACAGTTGATAACTACACCAAACAGGCTATGAATACTTTATACTTATATATGTATACAATGACTCATGCAAAATTTGCATTCCACAAAGCAAAAGTAAAAACTACAAAATAATGAATAGAAGCACCAAACATTAGCAAACAGAAGAAAAAAATAACTCGCTTCCTATAGCAATTTCCTACCTTGTGTCCAAAAGCAAAAGATGCATCTTCAATAGATTTACGCTACACATTCCATCTTTTTGAGCAATCCCAGTCATGAGTGACCTGAAATCAAAAAGGTGTCGCAAAAATTGACAAAGGACACATCATGAAGATTAATTTAGAGCATAAACGGAAAAATCAACTGATTTAGACAACTTCACTTTACGGACATGCACTTGTAATATTTCCATTTCTCCTTACATTAGGATGCCATATTCTTATCCAAAAAGAAACATAAAAAATTTAAAAATATTCAAAAAGGGTAAAAAAGAATTGATGTATGTTATGCAGTTTGTGTTGAAAAAATTAAGCGGGTCAAGCAAACAGTAGAAACAACCACTCATTTATGAAACTACTCATATGGTTCTTAAAAATATCCATTTTTAATGTGTCATAAATTCTTGTTTTTATGATGGAATATATGGAACCCCATCCTTTGTACGATATAAACTCCAATCTTATCAGAAAGTGGAAATGGAGATACAACAAGTGGAAAAGGCAAATATAAAAAACATTCCAGTGCATATAACTTGAACCTATCTAATATAGTCTAATTCTTGTCCAAGTATATATTCCGTACATAACCTGTTATCAATGAGATAGATGATATAACTTCTCTCTCAAGAATTTCATCGAACATCTTCTCTACATCATCTATCTGACCAACCTTGGCGTATCTAAGTTTACAGTTTACCCTCTTAAGTGAACCTGCTCTAATATTGATAAAGAATACACATCTACACAGTATATCATTTCTTCTGAAAGACTAAAGAGGCGAAATATAATTTTACAGTTAGTTAAAAACAAAAAAGAATTCAAGAAAAATATGTAGATTTGTACATACGTTTGGTTTCCAGAGTACTAAACAACCCACAAAGTCGGGCCTAGCTTGTCCATAACCTAAATCAAAAGGGCAAAATATGAATTTGTGAGAAGTTTTTAGATATGCAGTTTAATTTTCAGAAAAAAGATTATCAACGGCTCCAATGAACTTTAAATAACATGAGATGACAGTTGGAAATACTTTAATTCTATATTTAATCACAAAATATGATCTTACATGGGAACATCAATTAAATTTACGACTTTTAATTAAACGTAATTGGTGTTAGGAAAATATATATTGGAAATGCCAATCGAACAGGAAAACGAAAACAAATGCTGAGGCCTGTGTTTGACACAGTTTCCTTAAAACAAATTCGCCCGGTATGGGTGTTTGTTTCCCAGGATACAACAGCGGGAAGCAATTCTTCTAGATTGCCCGAACCGTTACTAGACCCGGATTATACCTTGGTTGTAAGACAAGAACGAAGTGCACGCAGAAGTTGAGAAGAAGAGAGAATCGTTTCATCAGTGTATCCCATCAGTTGCTCGAGTGCTGTTTATATAGCACAAAAACGTAACTGACGAATTAATACACAAATCGTAACTGACGAATTTAATTCTGTTTAATAGTCAAAACAAAACCGAAATCAGTTTTAATTGCATTAAATTTTGAGTTACGAACGTTATGAAAAGGGAAAATATTTGCAAAAAGGTACTTGAACTTTTCTGGTCGACCGGTGCTGCATTCGTACCCGCAGGACACGCGCTCGCACACAAGTTCAGTGAACCCTAACCCAATCTGGTTCGCATTTGCACCCGCCCCCTATGCGCGCAAGAGAGAGCCTTTGTGCTTTAAGTCTTACAAAGCATGAAAGCTTTTTGACTTATAAACTCACTTCCTTTTCATTCCCCCACCAATGTGGGATGAGTTAAAACCCATTAACTCATTTTCCAACTTCTTCCAACTTCCTCACTTTGGGATACAATTTCTCATTCATCTTAAATTCGTTTTAGACATGTGAACAATCAAAACGAAGGTAACACGGAGGAGAACACAAACATATAACAATTTATTTATATTAAATTGTTTTATGGAACTATATTTTGTGTTCAAAATGGGAAAAACCCATTTTACGAAATTAATTAAAATTAATTTTCCAACAATCCCCCACATGAATGAAAAATTGATCGTACATTCTCATCTTACTCAAGATAAAATCCAGCAGTTGAATCATGCATAGGATAGGTAGGTGTGACCCTTTGAACCTTCCCTTAAGAAACATATTTATTTTACTAGCTGACCAGTAGACTCGATGTCCTTGAACTGATCTGCCATTTGTGTAAACAATCCGTATGTGTCTCACATGATTCGCCCTGACCTAGTTAGGTTCTCATTGATGTGTCCGTTATGGTCATGGACACTTGCCTGGTTCTGTAAGAGCTCTTAGGAATTTGCCCACACAATTCCCTTTGAAGCGACCCCACTTCTCTCTTACATAGGTGATTCCATCATAATCATTAAAGGCTAAAGCGTGATGATCTCCAATCTATCATTAACGCGTATAAGCTTAACCTGCATCACTGTATGTTTTAGGAATGGGTGAGGGTTGCCCCCTACAGTGATTCACAAATGTTATATGCAATTAGGTTGTCCCATTGAACCTAGATCTTGGGATCTCCAGTCAACTAGGTTGGGTTTTCCTTTGCAATAACTTGTTCATGCATGGGTTTTAGTCCCATTCCTCTCGAGGTTCTCCCAACTGACTCCCTGTTTAACCCTTTGGTTAGTGGATCTGCAATGTTATCCTTAGACCTTATATAGTCGATAGATTTAATGCCAGTAGAGAGTAGTTTTCTAATGGTATTGTGTCTTCGACGAATATGTCTAGACTTACCATTGTGCATAGCACTTTCTGCTCGTCCAATAGCCGATTGGCTATCACAGTGGATAGATATTGTGGAAACTGGTTTAGGCCATCCCGGTATGTCCTCCAGGAATTGATGTAGCCACTCAGCTTCTTCCCCACTTTTGTCAAGTGCTATAAACTCAGATTCCATTGTGGATCTAGCTATAACTGTTTATTTAGAGGATTTCCATGATATAGCTCCACCTCCAAGTGTGAACAAGAAACCACTGGTTGATTTGGAATCATTTACGTCAGATATCCAATTTGCATCACTATACCCTTCTATCACCTCAGGATATCGTGTATAGTGCAACCCATAATTGAGAGTATACCTTAAGTATCGCAATACTCTTGTAATACTCTTCCAATGTTCAGCACTTGGATTACTAGTATATCTGCTTAGTCTGCTTATTGCAAAAGCTAAGTCAGGTCTAGTACAACTCATGAGGTACATCAGACTACCAATAATTCTTGCATATTCCACTTGTGCAACTCCTTCACCTCGGTTTTTGATTAGGTGATGACTTGTATCAATTGGTGTCCTTCCTATATTAGAATCACCGGAGTTGAACTTGTCAAGAATTTTTTCCACATAATGAGTTTGGCTTAATGTAAGTCCACTGTCAGTCCTTGTGATCTTCACACCTAGGATGACATCAGCCAAACCCATATCTTTCATGTCAAACCTTGCCTTTAACATGTTTTTAGTTGACTGAACCATTTTATCATTGCTACCAACGATAAGCATGTCATCAACATAAAGACACAAGATAACATAACCATCATTTGTGTTTTTGACATAAACACACTTGTCACATTCGTTAATCTTGTATCCAGATTCCATCATCACATGGTCAAACTTCTGATGCCATTGTTTTGGGGCTTGTTTCAACCCATATAATGACTTCACAAGTTTGCAAACCTTGGACTCTTGTCCTGGGGAAACATATCCTTCTGGTTGTTCCATGTAGATTTCCTCTTCTAAATCCCCGTTTAGAAAAGCAGTTTTGACATCCATTTGATGTACTTCAAGGTTCCTAATTGAGGCAATGGCAAGTACTTGTCTGATGGATGTGATACGTGTCACTAGAGAGTACGTATCAAAGCAATCTAGGCCATTTTTCTGTCTATAGCCCTTTATTACTAGCCTTGCTTTGTACTTGTCAATGGAACCATCGGCTTTCAGTTTCCTCTTGAAAATCCATTTGTAGCCTAGTGGTTTACATCCAGGAGGTAAATCCACTAGCTCCCATGTATGGTTTTGCAAGATGGAATCCATTTCGCTTTTAATTGCTTCTTTCCACTGAGGTCCTTCAGAGGAAGTAACCGCTTCGCAAAATGTTTGAGGTTCTTTCTCAACCATATAAGTATAGAAATCATCGACAAATGATTTCTCTACTCGTGCTCTTTTGCTTCGCCGAGGCTCTATGTCCTCTTCTCTTGCTTCTTCATGCGAAGATGCATCGTGTGCATTCGGTTTCGGAGCACTTGTCTCAACTCTATCAAGACACGGAAACACGGTTTCAAAGAACGGCGCGTTTCTTGATTCCATTATTGTACCCTTGTGAATATCAGGTATTTTAGAATCATGTACTAGAAAACCTATAAGCACTATTGTTTTGTGCATACCCAATAAATATGCAATCAACAGTCTTGGGTCCGATCTTTACAACCTTAGGGGTAGGTATGACAACCTTTGCGAGACACCCCCACACTCGAAGGTATTTGTAAGACGGTTTTCTACCCGACCATAACTCGTATGGTGTTTTATCTGTTTTCTTTCGGGGTATCTTATTTAAAAGATAATTAGCTGACAATACAGCTTCCCCCCACATTGACTGGGGTAACCCAGAACTTATTAACATGGCATTCATCATCTCTTTTAAAGTCCGATTTTTCCTTTCTGCAATGCCATTTTGTTGTGGTGAATAAGGTGCAGTGAGCTCATGTCTGTGACAATTGTAAATTTTGGTCAACAAAAGTCAACTGTAATCAAACGAAGCGTACGTTAATTTATATGTTGAAAAGTTATTTTCCATAACTTTTGCGTTGAATTATTAATATTATAGTATTACGTATGCTAAATCAAAACAATTATCGGTTAAAAATCGAAAATACGGACAGCAAACTACTGTAGCGTAAAAATTCGATAATCGTACAATTATTATTTTGAGAATAATAATATTCATAAAACGATCCAATCGTAAATACGAAACTGTGGATATATAGAACGTCGAAAACGGAGTTCGTATGTGGAAGTTACAATGATTAAACCGCTGTGAACGGATAAATGTACACAGGGTTTGGGACCAAAATACAAAATGAGGTGCCTTAAACATCAAATGTGAAATAACATGTCATATGATAAGTAACGTAATAATACCTAGTATTTAAATTCAAAGCTAGATGCAATTTCCGGTAACATGCCGAAAATCGCGAAAACGGAAGAATACCTCGCTTAAACGCGTATTCCAACACCCAACGAGTTATGATTAAATCAAAATAAATGTTTGACAATGTTTTTATACAAAATAATTATTTGGAACTTCGTTTCGTCAAAAACGCACAAAATTTCACTAAAACGGCTTACTATTTTATAAAAATCACTTATTTTTATAAAGTATGTTGCTATTTTATAAAAACCACACCACCCCCCCCCCCCTACCCCCCATCGGCAGCCCCCCAAGAACTAAGCCATCAAACCACAATCCTAGTTACTATTCAAGATCTAGGGCACTTATGGGTCTAGGAATTTTATAATAAAGAAAATCTAGAGCCATATCTTTCAAAAGAGAACTACCACTTCATTTGAACCAAGAACACAAACCACTCTCTTTTCTCCCTCTCTTCTCTTGCTCTCGGCCACACCATCACCATCACCATCTTCATCTTCGAGCTTCCATTTTCAAGTTCTTTCACAAGTTCAAGAGGTAACTTTCATACATCTTTTGATTTTAAACAACATAACACAAGTTTTACACCTTTTACACACACTAACATCCATCCAAATCCATTGGATATTAGATTTGTCCAAGGGTCTTTGAGTTCCAAACTTCATCATCTTCAAAGATCTTTCAAGCTCTCTTGGTAAGTTATGATCATCTAGTGATTTAAGTTCTAAATACCTTCGTATACTCTTTTATACACACATACTCACGAAAATCCATTGGATAATAGCTTTGTCCAAGGGTCCTCCGGGTCTTAGAACCAAAATCGTCATTCTTCTTCCAAGGAATCTTAAGATCCACACTCAAGGTGAGTTCATACCCCTCATTTTCACCTTTTCAAACCTTTTTGGGGGAGAATACAAGTTCTTTAACTATATATGTCGTTTATTCAAGTTTATATGTGTTTAAATGATATATATGTTGATTTACACAAGTTTATAAAGTTAGTATTTGGGTAAAAATACCTTTGACATGAAATATGGATAGATCTTTGTAAAGATATTCACTATGATACATCATATGCTTGTATAAAAGTTACTAGGGCACGTTTGGTACGGAGAAATGGAATTGCAACAGAGAATGGAAATGCAGAGAAAGAGAATTAAGATGAGGAAAGAGAATTGATTCCATTGTTTGGTAGATTAGAGAGTTCACCAGAGAAATGTTCTTGAGAATCATTTCTCTTGTTTGGTTATGTTAAGAAATGATATGGAAATGAGTTTTTTTACCGTGTTTATTATATATATATATATATATATATATATATATATATATATATATATATATATATATATATATATATATATATATATATATATATATATATATATATAGGGTTAGGTTCTTGTGATAACCTAAAAAACCATGAGATCTTGAGAACTCACTCTGATTGGTTAGATCATAAAAGGGCATGATAGTCATTTAACAAATCTCATTTAATTTTGATTTTTTTTATTTTTGGCAACAATAATGTCAATTCCTAAAAATAAGCCTAATCAATTTCAAATTTCAAAATTTAAAAATAATAAGATTTCGTTTTATTAAAATCAGAATTTTTGAGATTTTCGTTTATTTAAATATCAGATTTTTCGAGATTTTTTTAATTTGATTTTTGGAATTTAAAATACACACATTTTTTTCGTAATTACATGTGCATATATACATATTCGTAGGTGCATATATGCATATTTTCTGAATTCATATATACACATCCTTATCTTTAATATATTAATGCAAATAATAAACACACTAATTTATGTATTTGCAATGTGGATATATGCAGATACACAGGTGCATATATGCATATTTTCGGAATTTATATACACATATTTTGTACTTCTAATATCTTAACGCAAATAATAAACACACAAATTTATTAAAAACAATAATAATATACAAGTGTTTTGAACCACACATACATAAAATATTTAAAAAAAATACAATAAAATTCATAATGTCTTCATTGTTTCTTCCTTGATCGTCAAGTTTCTTCACTTTTATCAATTTTCACCTCTTCAATTTGATCGATAAATTTTGTAAAATCTGCAAAAACGGTAATAAAAGTGAACATATGTATATGCACATATGTAGAGATACTGATATACACAAACACATACGTATATACGTATATGCACAAACATATATAAATACACACATACATAAATGCACATGGGCACATATACATATACACGTATGCATAATGCACACACATGCATATATATTCAATACACATATGCACATACATTCAATACACATATGCATGTATATGTGTATATGCACACACATATATAAATACACACATACATAAATATACATGTGCACATATACATTTACACATATGTATATATGCACACACATGCACATATATTCAATACACATATGCACACCGAATTGTTTATGTAAAATGTATATTAGGATTCACCAAATTGTTTAATGTTTATAGTGACATAAACATAAACGTATAGATTAAAGAATGAAACTATTTAGAGCATTATAATAGGATTTAAACAATTGTAGATTCCATGAATAAAGCACCATCACATGTTTGCTTGGGCCCAACGAAATTGAAAAAATCAAAGCAGCGTGAGAAGATAAAACAATTCAATGAAATACAAAGAGAAACAGAGAAATACATGTGCGACTTCCCAATTTCAAGGCTGATTTTAGTATTACTCTAACGAAATCGGCAATTTGAATAGAAATTAAGAAATTCAAACGCACGACCTTAGATTGAAACTACGGAATTGAGCCCTGAAATTGATCGAACCGGAAACGACAAACCTACCTGAGATTGAGAAAGGGAAGCTGGTGAGTCGTTGTTGGAGACGAGAAACTTACCTGAGATTAATCGGAAAGTACCCATCGAAGAGTACCCGTCATTGATGAGGTTCAATTTGTAAAATCGACGTTCAACTCGTAAAACTGATCAGAAGCCACCGGAATCAGCGATCGTAGCCACCGCCTCCAATCGCCGTCGTTAATGTGGTTTGTGCCTGCGATCCACCGCCTCCAATCACCATGGTGACTGGTCCGATCCACCGCATCCAATCGCCATCGAAGTTACGCTACTACATATTTGAGTTTCATGAATCGGAGGTTTAGGGTTCTTGAGAGGGAGGCGGGGTTTCTGTTGAATAAGCGTACGTGTTTTTGAGAGAGGGGAGAAAAATCCGGTAATAAAGAGAGAGAGAATGATTTCTTAAATTAGCTGATTTAATTATTAAGGAATAATATTTTCCATTCCCAATATACCCCTTCAACAGGATTTAAAAAGTCTAAGATAGTATTGAAGATGTTGATAATTACAAATCTGCCATTTTATGATCTAGACCATTAAAAATTTTGATCTAACGTTCCAGATTTGGTTCTCAGGATCTTATGGTTTTTTGAGTTCTCAAAAAAACCTAACTCTATATATATATATATATATATATATATATATATATATATATATATATATATATATATATATATATATATATATATAGAGTTGAGATTTTTTGAGAGCCAATGAGAGCTCGAGAACCCGAGAACTCGAGGAGGAGCGTCGGATGAGAACTTTTAATGGTCAAGATTCATTCATGGCACGATTGTAAATAACACAAAACTATTGGACATCAATTAAACAAATTAAACATTCCAGGGTCAATTGTGACAAATCACAAACAAAATAAATGAAAAAGGAAAATGAATCAAATTAAATTATTATCGCAAAATTCAAGGGAATCACGATATTCTTCGAATCTTCATACCTTCTTCGTATCTTCAAAATTCTGAAGAACACATCCATGGCGGCAACTCTCAATACCTGATCGATTATCGCAAGTTTCAATTGATTTCTTCTCAATAAATTCACAGGTTCATTCCTAACTACATTATACATAATATTCTGTTTCTTTTTTCCTTTTTACTCGAAAATTTCAGTCTCAAAACGTCATCCATGAGCAAAATCAAGTTCCACTGAAGTTGATGAACACTAATTACTGCTTATCCGAAGTTGTTTTACAAAAAAAAGTACATAAATCACCAAAAACCGACCTAGGTCGTAGGATTTCAAATTTGAAGAAAAAGTTTCATGAAAAACAACTTTCTCACAATTTATAACATGTATATCTATCAAATTTGCTTTGATTCGATCGTTTTACTTCTCAACTGTGTTTCTATACAAATTAGAACAATACACTCATTGTTTGTTGATTTTGGAAAATTATACAACGATCCTAATAATTTTCTGCTATTATCCTGTGATTTGTTCGACAAAAAGTAGTGTACTATGATAATGATAGTTGTTTGAGGACAATATTCACATATTTTCATGCTAAAATGATTGCTAGATGTAAAACCTAATACATTGACATTGTTTCACTGTGAACTGTAGTTTTATGTACATGTATAAATTTGTATATCACAAAAATAGTCTATAAAATGATGAAATATTTGCATATTGACAGACTTTCTAAACCTGAATCATCCATATTGTTTGACTATATGTGTATGTAGTTTGTTGCACATGTACACAAAAATTGTCTATGAATGTTCAAATATTGGCATATTGACAAGTTTACACATGTACAACCCTGAATAATTAACTATGCTTGCATATTTGTGTATGGATTTTGCTGCACATGTACAAAAGTTTTTTTGTGAAATGTTGAAATATTTGCATATTGACAAACTTTGTACATGTACAACCCTGAATCATCCACATTGTTTGACTATATGTGTATGTAGTTTGTTGCACATGTACAAGTTTGTACATCACAGCAACTGCCTGTGAATAGTCATTAAGAAATTAACTCTAATGTTATTTTATTCATGTACAGGACAAAAGTTAAAAAAGAAAAAAATATGAGAAAAACTCAAAGACATGTACAGAACTTGACAGCACTTGTATAGACAGGTATAAAAAATTTCAAAAATGTGCAACTAAGCACATTATTATTACATTCTTCCCTATATGGATAATTTTGTACATGTACAAAAGGTGGACATAGTCAATTTACAGATATGCAGACTTTTGTACATGTGCAAAAACGTGTACAAAAGAAAACTTATGAACATTTCTATACATTGTTGACATGGACAAACTTTGATGAAAAACATGCACATGTGCAAAACTTTGGACATGTGCAAATTTATATACATTTGTAAAGAAATTTGTACATGTGCAAAGGGTGGACATAGTCAATTTACATATATGCAAACTTTTGTACATGTGCAAAAAACGTGTCCATAAGGAAACCTATGAATATTTCTATATATATTGTTTTCACAGACAAACTTTAAAGAAAAACATGCACATGTGCACGAATTTGAACATGTGCAAACTTGTGCACATGTGCAAAGATTATTCATGAATATATCTTATAATCATAACTACATTCCCTCTTTCAACAGACACATTAGCATATGACAGCGATAACGAAACCTTAGCACAATATCAAGAAAGGACAAAGAAGCTGCAGAATTTTTCAAAAGAGGAAACAACAGTCAAAGCTTCTACTTCAAATACCACAACATCAGGTGTTAAAAGAAAAAGACAAGATAGAAGAATTAAACAAAATGACAAGAAGAAAACCAAAAAAGCAAAGTCAACTCTCACACCATTCAAAGGATTCCAAACAAGTGACATAATAAGATCAAAATCAAGTTCAGGAAAAAAATAAAGATGATGGCTATAACCAAGTTGACTAAATAAAGATCATCTATTAAAGCAAAAAAACCAAAAAGAAATGATGAATCTAAATCAACTTTAAATGGACCACGTGCACGAAAAAGACTGAGATATGCTGAAGAAAAACCAAAAAAGAAGTTGAAGGGTAAGAAGTCAGAAGCCCAAGCTGATAAAGTAAAAGTTCAAAACAACGCAATTAATGAACTTTTTGGCCTGAGAATTAAAACTTCTCCAGCAAGCTTGATTGATGCAATCAAGGTGATTGATCCGGAACCGATTGCACCAGTACAGAGGATAATAAGAAAATATTCAGAAAGAATCAACAAATTGAAGTTGAAAACACCATGGAAGGATAAATATGGGAGGGGTTTGGATAAAAATAATCCTTATAATATAGATTAGGTTGTCTATGAAACTTTTGTTGTTAATACATCTGAAAATAGGATGCTTTGTATTTTGTTAACTTGTTTGGACTACTTTAGCTTATAATCAAAACTGCTATTATGTTAATATGTCCAAAATTACTTATAAACTCAAAAATCAAATGTACAGGAAAATCTGCACATAGGCAAATTATGGATAATTGGTTTTGTACATAGGCAAAATCTTAATGATGTTCCAATTCAAATCTTATTTATATAATCTCATACTTCAGAGAAAAAAATATGTATGTTCCTGTAAAATAATCACTAATGAAAAACCTGTACATGTGCAAAACAGATGAAATAATTTGCAAAAATTTGTACATGTGCAAAATTTCTTATCCACAACAAAAGCAATACAAAAAAATTGCAGATATGCAAACATTTATTTCCAGCAAAAACAATTATAAAGAGATTAGCATATACAAAAAATAAATGCCAGTATACATCTCTCAAACATCAACAAAAATGCATATAGACAAATTTATAAACTATGATTAAAACCTTATAAATTCCTAAACTTTGCATATATGCAAAAAAAATTCCTAAAAGAACAAATAAACCATTATCCAGATTATTCATACTAAATCTCAATATAAAACTCATAATCTGTGATACTAAAAAAATGAAAAAAAAAATCAAATGTTCATTCTTGCTGCCTCTTTTTCTTCTGCTGCCTTTCTTTCAGCCTCAAGTCTATCTGGACAACATCTCCAATCATGTTTTTCTCCAGGTGCTACCTTCTTCTTACAATAGCTACAAGTTCTAGGATTTTTCCCAACCAATTTCATTGCTGCTTCTCTTTGCCCTTGAATCCTTTTCCAACCAGTTCCAGACCCTTTAAACTTCACACCTTCAGGATTACGTATGGTAACTTTATCAACCTTCTTTATACCGAGCATGGAAGATATACAATCATCTTTTATACGGGTATCTTTCTTTGATGGATTCTGTTCAATTTTCAACCTAAGTTCCTTCTGCCACGCAGTAAACTTAAGGATAGAATATGGATCATGTGCTATCATGTTTATGGAATCTGCTATCACTCTGTACGCATCTTGTACCAATGCATTACAGCATCCACTTTTCTAACTCATGTGAACGTATAACACCTTTTTACCATCTTTTAAGAAAATAATTTGCAGGTATTTCAGACCTAAACTTTGATTTCATTAGACATAGCATATGTCTGCCACCATGCAGTTATAGTTGAAAGAGTCATCTTCTGCAGAACACTCAACCTGAAAATAGTTTGCAACTAATAACTAAAATTTGTAAAAGTGTAAAAACCTGCATATGTGCAAAACAAGAAAAAAAAAAGGGGGGCGGCAAGAATATGTATGTGTGTAAAAATTTGCCCATAAGCAAAACTTTGCACATAGACAAAATTATGCTTACAAACAAACAAACTGCTCATATGCAAAAACTTTCCCATGTGCAAACATGCCTCATATTGGAACTGATTTCTGATCAAACTTCTGAAGTTGCATGAATTAGGATTAAAGAACACACTTTGGTTTGGTAAATTTTTACCCACGATCTGCTCTAAAACAGTAAATGTTTCCTTGCCACCCATTAATCTACAGTTGGAGACCGAGCAACTCCACACGCAATCATGAACTTCTTTCTGGAACAAGGAAAATATTCTATGTGTGTAAAACCTGGATCCCTGAACTTGAAACTCCAAACATGAATGAATTGGCAGTAGTTTGTTTATAGAGTTGTAGTCGCTTTCTGACTGAGTAATCCTTTGTTTATCCATGGAAGCATCAATCTTGACCATGAACATAATCAAGTTGGTTGTATTTGACAAGAAGCTCTGAAAAAATAATTCTCACTCTCGGATCTTGATGTCTTCCTCATAAGACCAGACAAGGGCATATCATTGGAGTACGCCGGAATCCAGGATGAACTCAACGAATACATCTTTTTCAGCCTTTTATTTTCATTAAGTCCATGTTCTGCTACCAACGAGTTCCAGTTGTGCTCAAAGACATCAGGATCAAGAAATGAGTTCCAAATTAGATTGTTCATCCTTTTTCTAAAGTTAGTTTCTTTAATCACTTTTGAAGACACCTGCATTAAAATAGTTACATGAATCTTTATGCATGTTTAACATTTTAACCATCAAACAAAAATGTATAAAGTTGCATATGTGCAAACATATGAAAAGTTTGCACATGTGCAAACATATGAAAAGTTTGCACATGTGCAAACATATGAAAAGTTTGCACATGTGCAAAATGGTTTATATCATTAAATAAATATCTGAAAAATAAGACCTTGCATTAGAAGGAATCATACTTCTGGAAGTTGCACATATGCCAAAATAAATATTAAATATGGATACATGGTTCTTTTGCAAATTGTTACAAATGTATAATATTTGCATGTACCAAGGTTTAAACATGTGTAACCATCAGCACACATGGACAAAAAGTTTTCCCATGTGCATAAACAGTAACAATTTGCACATGTACAAATTAGAAAAGGGAGGCTAATCTTACTTTGACTGTTAACTTTTTACCAATATGCCACATGCAAAGACGGTGCCTAGATTGGGGGAAAACATTTAGAACAGCATTGCGCATAGCACGGTCTTGGTCTGTAACAACAATCGAAGGTGTAATTCCAAAGGCATTAAGAAAGCTATGAAGGAGCCAAGTGTAGTATTCTTCAGTTTCCTGTGCGATTAAAGCTGCCCCAAAGGTTGCACACCTTTGGTGGTTGTCAATTCCGGTGAAAGGAACAAAAATCATGTTGTACCTATAAAAACACCTTTTACTCTTAAAAACATATAAAAGACAAAAAAATATATTTATATATATAACATATATAATACTTACTTGTTAGTTCAGTACGTAGCATCAAAGGAAACCACATCAGAAAACTTCTTATAATTTCTCTTTGCAATAGGATCAGCCCAGAAAAGACCTCTTAACTCAGTATCCTCTAACAAATGGTAAAAAGAAAAACCTTTGACATTCTCGACTCGTTTTTCCAACATACTGAACAACAAATTTGCATCGGTGTCTTTCGTATAACACCATGAGCTCTTACTGCACCTACATTAGCCTTGTAAAGCTGCCAAATAAGTAATTTATCAAAATAATCCAACTTCCTCCTTGACCGAGACATATGAACAGTGCGTTTGGTGAACAGCTCATGGTTGTGCATTGGCTGAAACAAGTGTATGAAACATCTACCACTATCATCTTGATACCAATCTTTGTTGGACACTCTCTCATTTGACTTGGATATTTCCTTTTCAGTTTTCCAGTTTCAGCTTGCAAACCATTAGCATTACACCCCTCTGCTTTACCACCCCTTGAACATATCACATAATTATGTAAAACTTCTTTTGACCCTGAATTAACATATTTTACAGAAGACCGCCTACAATTGAAACCAACTCTGTCACCATACCTAAAGTAGAAAAGAATGGCCTTCTCAATCTGATCGAAAATCATATCTTTCCTAGGAAGATACGATTCAGGAACTTGAGGAATCCAGTAAATCGTTTCAGACGAGTTCGGAGCCTTGATTTGAATACTGCTGAATGTATCGCCCGAATACCAAAAATATCTATTTAGATATGTACAAGTAGTATGTTAGCATATAAGCACAAAAGCAAAACTTTGAACATATGAACAGACCCAAAGAAAAGTGTTCAGATACAAAATTAAAAAACTTTGTACATGTGCAAACTTGTGTGTGCAAATGTTTGCACATGGACAAAACTTTGCCCATGTACAAATTTCCGTATTTCAAACCACTGTATATGGATATGTTTGCACATTTACAAAGTTTTAAATATATAAACTTTGTACATGTGCAAACTTGAATGTAAACAAACATGTGTGTGCAAAAGTTTACACACATGCAAATCTTTGATACACAATAAACTTCAGAATAAAATCTATGCACAAAAACAACATACAAGTACAAAATGGTACACAATTGGTGCATAGAAAACACATGTTGAATTGAAAAACGTTTGCACATGTCCAAATATTTTTAAAGAAAAAAGGTAGTACCTGCAGGAACAGGAGGAATATCTTCTGAACCGGATGTTGAGATTGAAGCAACATTTCCAACATCAAAGTTTGTTAAAACAATAACATCCGATGAAACTTCTTCAACAATATCATCCGATGAAACTTCTTCACTCAAAACAGGACCTGATTCATCTGAAACTTCTTCTGCCAAATCAGGAGCTAATTCCTCATCAGAATCAGAATCAGAATCTTTAAAAAACAACGAATCAATCTTCAATGAATCATCATAGTTAGACTTTTCATGAAAAAACGAATCTGAATCCTTCCTAAACAAATCATTAGTTGCATTGAAACAAATAGATAACATTAGATAGCATTAGCTGAATTGAAGTAATACATAAAATTTATTGAACAAAAAAACCTTATGAACATTAGAAAAAACTTTGTGTACATGTGCACATAAATGTGTACATATGCAAAGGTTTGCATATGTACAAATTGTAGTATTTGTGTTCTGCAAACTTTGAAAAAACTTTGATTACATCTGCACCAGAATGCGTACATGTCCAGAGGTTTGCATATGAACAAATTATAGTATTTGTGTTATGCAACCTTTGAAAAAACTGTGTACATGTGCAACAAAATGTGTACATTTGCAAAGGTTTACACATGTACAAATTATAGTATTTTTCTTCTACAAACTTTGAAAAAACTTTGATATTGGATTGTTATTAGATACAGTAGATAAATACCTATGATAATATTCAATTGATCTTCGTTTTCAACTCTAACATTTGATTCCACAACTCTGTTAGCTACTTTATTAACTATATCTGGTATACAACAACAAATCAAAGTTAACATTTGAATTTCCATTACTTATGGATGATTTGAATAGAATGACTTAGAATTTAAATACATGAAGAATTTGATACCTGAGACGATACATCGAACATCTCGTTCTCCTCCAATATGTGAATTAGGCTCCATAAGTAGTAGAAATTCAGTTAACCTGAGAAATCATGTAACACTAACATAAAACAATTGAATCACATGAATATTAATGTTATTTATTGACAATAAACTGATAAACAAAGTAAAAGTTTTTAGGTAAACTAAGAAATTGAAAAAATAGCAACATGTGTAAGTTAACATGAGGATTACACCAGAAACATAAAAAACTAACATTACTAGTTAACAAAATCGATTTAGAACACAAATCAATTGATGAATTCGCTGTAGTAAGGTCAAACATACGTGAACAACAGAAAAAAGAAAAAACAGGCAGTATCTACGAAATCAAATCACAAACTCACGTAAAGAACAGGAAAACAAAAACACAGGTAGAAACTACAAAATCAAATCAAAAACTCACCTGTAATTGTTGCAATTTTGTTGTTGCGATTTCAAAATTGTTGATGCGTGAAGAACAAATACAACGAGAAAAGAAGAAATTCAATGATATTGATAACGAGATATTGCTTTTTGATGACACGATTAGATAAGAAATCAATCTGCAAAGTTTAATTTCAGTTCAAATCGAGAAATCTAGCTATGGCGGCGGCTCAGTATATTCATACGTGTTCTTGATGATTTAGTGAATCTTCATATAAAAGTCAACGTGAATCTAAAAAATCTTTTAATTAGTTATATTTAGATTATGTTTTAATTAATTAGTTAAATGATATTTTGATTAATTAAATGATTTATGATTAATTGGTAAATGGAATAAAGAAAAACGCAATGACCATCTTGCCCTTAAAGAAGTTAATCTAATCCAACGCTCCTCGTCGAGTTCTCGGGTTCTCGGGGAACTTATGGTTCTCAAAAGATCCTAAATCTATATATATATATATATATATATATATATATATATATATATATATATATATATATATATATATATATATATATATATATATATATATATATATATGGAACGGCAAATGAGTTTATTATATGTCCAATCATACAATCGGCAACTAATATTTTAACGCTAATTATTGACAAGAATTTATGGGGAAATTTAATTAATGCACGTAATCTTTTATGGACAAATTTCATAAAAGACACTAACTTTTTAAAAAAATTCGATTTTGACACTGTGTTATTTTTTTTTGTCAATAAAGTCACTAAGTTTTCAATTTTTTTCAATTAAGTCACTATGTTTTCAATTTGATTTCAATTTTGACCATTTGACCGGTCAACCCGGTAGTCAGCTGACGTGGCGTGATGACGTGTCAGTCTTTGATGATGCGACGCTGACGTGGCATGCTGACGTGGTACCAGAGGGTCAAAATTGAAAACATAGTGACTTAATTGGAAAAAATTGAAAACTTAGTGTTTTAATTGAAAAAAATAACACAGTGTCAAAATCAATTTTTTTTTAAAGGTTTGTGTCTTTTTTGGAATTTTTTCTACATTTTTTAAAATGATAAATTCGTTTTTTACGTTTTTAGAACATATAAATATATTTTTTTCAAGTATAAATACGTATTTTTATATTTTAAAAAACATAGATACATTGTCATAAGTATATATAAATGTATATTTTTATGCTTTTAAAAATATAAATACGTTTTTCCGCATATAAACATGTATATATCAATAAAATACGTATTATAAAACGAGTTTAAAACTCTTTCTTGACATTTTTTCATTATAAACATGATTTTGATTGATACGATATGTGATTATATGCAAAACAAACGTGCTTTTGATTGATACGATACGTGATTATATGTAAAAAAATGTATTTATATTTCTAAAAACATAAAAATAAGTATTTGTTCGTTAATTTATGTTTGTTTGTTTATATTTGTTCCGTTATGTTGGTTTAAGTTCGTTCGTGTATGTTTTTTCATTTAGAAGTATAAATACATATTTTTATGTTGGTTTACGTTCGTTCTGTTAGAAGTATAATACATTTTAGTTGTATAAATATGTTTTTATGTCTTTAGAAGTATACATACATATTTTTATGTTTTTAGAAATATAAATATATTTTTATGTTGGTTTAAGTACGTTCGGTTAGAAGTATAATACATTTTAAGAAGTATAAATATGTTTTTACGTCTTTAAAAGTATAAATACATATTATTATAATTTTAGAAGTATAATATATTTTTAGAAGTATAAATACATTTTTTATATCTTTAGAAGTATAAATACGTATATATACTTATGAAAATGTATGTATGCTTCTAAAAGTATAAAAATACGTCTTTATATTTGTAAAAAATATATTTATACGTTCTAAAAACATAAAAAGACAAATTTATCTTTTTAAAAAATGTAGAAAAAATTCCAAAAAAGACACTAACTTTTAAAAAAAATTTGATTTTGACACTGTGTTATTTTTTTTCAATTAAAACACTAAGTTTTCAATTTTTTCCAATTAAGTCACTATGTTTTCAATTTTGTTTCAATTTTGACACTCGGGTGCCACGTAATCGTCGTATCATCAAAGACTGACACGTCATCATGCCACGTCAGCTGACTACTGGGTTGACCGGTCAAATGGTCAAAATTGAAACCATATTGAAAACATAGTGACTTAATTGAAAAAAATTGAAAACTTAGTGACTTAATTGAAAAAAAAAATAACATAGTGTCAAAATCGAAATTTTTTGAAAAGTTAGTGTTTGATATGAAATTTACCCATCTTTTATTCCACATTTCTTTTATCCAATAAAAAAATTAGAACAAAAATACGACATTGCACAAAAAGCTCTAATCCATGTCAACCATATTATCGTCTTCACTGACCAATAATTCTAGGTTTATATTTAATATATTTTGATGAACTTCGACCACCTCTAGCGTTATTATCTATGTAATATGTATGTCAATAGTTTGATTGAAATTCGCATCAAAATAACTTAACTAAAATGATCTTGAAAGTATACGTAATAGTATAGAGGCATGGTATGTAATGTGAATTCATGTGATATCATTCAAACACTTTCGATTCAATTAAATAATAATAATAATAAAGAATGAATGAATGGCTAAACAGAATCATGAGAAAACTTTGCCGTCGTATTGCTTTTGCCGTCGTGTTCCTGTTGGTAGGGTAGGACCAAACTCGCATGCAAGAATATAAAGCGTAAAAAAACCTGAATCTGTATCTAATAGGGCTCGAAGCGGGCCTTCTCTTAATTCTCCGCATTTTTTTTTTTTTTTTCCCTGTTGGTTATTTCTCGTATTTTCCCTATCAAATATAAAGAATTAACAGGGTGGAAAAGGAATCAATATTTTTTCTCTTTTCTCTATTCACATCCTTAAAGAAACAAGAGAATTCTTTCTATTTCCTTTTCTCTAGGTTCAATTCTCAGTACCAAACGTGCCCCTAGACTATAATTAAAGTGTGTAAAAATGTTAGATCTTGAACAAAAATGTTATAAATATGATTTTGGCATGAAATATGAGTAGATCCATGTATTATGAACACTTTGACATATTAAGTTGTGTAAAAGTTACTAAACTACAAATAAAGTGTACAAAGATACTAGATCTTGAATAAAAACGTTATAAAAACGAAAACTAGTAAAAACTACGTTTTTATAAACAAATGCACTATTTTCTAGCAAAAATAGTTATAATCAAGATATTACACTATTTTTGTGAGAAATATCCTAAAAGATGATATTTAAAATCTTTGAACAAGTTATTTCGCTGTCGTTCGTAAAAATAAGGTTATTACGACGCAATTACTAAAAATAGACTATTATTGGAATAGTTTATGAACAAAAGGTTACTATGACATTTAATCATGACAAAAATAATTATATAAAAATATATAATTATTATACTTTACTATATTATCATGGGAAAAATGATAATGGACGATTACAAGAGTTTTTATATACAAATCGTACGTAAACAAGTTGATTGGAATACATACATTTTTGTGAGATGAATCTTCAAATTACTTTTATAAGTACCTACTATAAGTCCTGAATTTATATAACCAGAGTCTCGGTAAGAGAGCGTGATATTTGAGTATAGATCTATACGGGGCTTGACAACCCCGCACCTGAGCTGCTAGCTACAGCTTGACCGGCAGGTCTGAGGTGTCCAAATGTCTAACATTCCGACGCCTGAAAAACGTCGCAGCAGGCCAACTAGTCACAGTATGGTTATATGGTATCTCACATGGGAAAATAATCAACTTAATATCTTTATAAATTGTTTACGTGGAAACACACATTTCAACGAAAGTACACTACCGTTTACATACTACATTTTAGTCTTTGAGATTTAAAGACTTGAACATTTTATGAGAAAATATTGGATTTTCTTGGTTTTCAACACTATCGTTTACAAACAAATGACATTTCTTATACAAAATCTTATGAACTCACCAACTTAATTGTTGACACTTTTTCAAACTACTTGTATTTTCAGGGAATTGATAAGGTAAGCCTCAGCGCGATTTGAAGAGACGTTACGACGTCGTTTTTGTTCATTTTGAAATCATTTGTAATTGTGATTGAAACACGCAACTTCTAAACGATGTAACATTTGCGATTATGTAATGATGATTGTTTGCTTGGATTTCACTATTGTGTAACTTTGTTATGATATTGTTCATGAAGTCATCCACCCTTAAACTATTCCGCCAATACGGTTTGAGGGTGTGACAGATTGGTATCAGAGCATTGTTTATAGTGAACTAAGTATATCAATCCATTTAAAGATATACAACTATAAATACAATGGGACTAAAACTCTCGAAAACATTTTCGTACAAGTATACTTTTAAAATTACAACGATAATTTTTATAAAAGTATAAGTACGTACATACATACTAGAACGATATCATAACGAAAACATACAAAAGTGGTAAGATGAGTTGAACGCTACGGATAGGCCTAAGTGTTTGGTAATGATGTCTTGGATAAATAGAGCCTGATCAACTGTATTGATCCAAGATATGATTAACGTATACTTAAGAATAATCGTGGTGAACAACAAGTCCGAACACTTACCAATAACCAAAAGAACTAAACATAAAATTTAAAATACTATAGGAGTATTTTATGATGCTATAGAACTAAACATGAAATTTAAAATACTATGGGAGTATTTTAAGACACTATATAACTAAACATAGAATTAAAATACTACAGGAGTATTTTATGAATACTACGAAGTCGTACACTTAGAATTTTCTCTTACATACCTCTCATACTTCTTAGAAATCACCTTACTTGTAACAACTTCCAAAGACTTACCAAGAGCCATGTACAAAGAAAAACACTAGAACAAAACATAAAACAAAAATACTATACGAGTATTTTGTGATACGATAGGACCATACATCTAGATTCTTTATGCACCTATTATACCCCTATCACTACATAGTCGACATAAACATATAATAGAAACGCCGTACTTTGATAACCCTTACCAAGAACTAACCAACGTCAAATCTTAAATCCTTGTGGCAGAATCATGCCCCCTCGCCGAAGAAATAACAAACGCACACCCGTCGAGACACCCGAAGCACCTATGATGGACTCGGCGACATTCCAAGCCGCTGTCACGGCAGCCGTGACCGCAGCTGTTGCCCATATTAACACCAACGGGATAAATGGAAACAGAAGTGGAAACGGCACCAACGATTCCACCAATGGGGAAACATCAAACCATTCTCGAACGTGTACTTACAAGGATTTTGTCAGTTGCAAGCCGATAACTTTCCATGGCACCGGTGGTGTCCTTGCCCTCACAAGGTGGATCGAGAAAACCGAGTCGATCTTCGATATCACTGCGTGTTCAGAAGAAATGAAAGTCAAGTTCGCTGCCTGCACTTTCGCTGAGACGGCTATGTCTTGGTGGAAGGGCCATGTCAAGGCGATGACACTCCCAGTGGCAAACTCGATAGGCTGGGAGGGATTAAAGACAATGTTGATGAAGGAGTACTGCCCCAGGGGGGAAATCCAGAAGTTGGAACAGCAACTGTGGAACCTCACAATGAAATGTTCGGATCTAAACGCTTACACAAACCGATTCAACGATCTAGCAACCCTCTGCCCAGCCATAGTCACACCGGAGTCTGTAAAAGTGGAACGTTACATCTGGGGACTATCATCCCAGATCCAAGGAAATGTGGAAGCCGCAAGTCCTGCCACTTTTGACAGCGCCAAACGATTGGCCCAACGATTGGTCGACCACGGGTTGCGCCAGGGAACCATGACCCAAAAGACCAAACAGCCAAGAGAAAGGGATCACAAGAGGAAACCCTGGAACAGGGGGAGAAACCAACCAAATCAAGATGGTGCGAAAAGACAACAGATTGTGGCAGTTCGTGCAGCCACTGTCCTGAACGCCCCAACCACCACCAAGCAATACATTGGGACGCTACCCAAGTGCAACAAGTGCAATTTCCACCATACTGGAGCCTGTAGGGAAATGCACTACTTGAACTGTAACAAGAAGGGCCACACCGCCCGATTCTGCAGGACGCCAACCCCACAAGCCACCCAAGCCACTAATGTCGGGGTGAGTCAAGCTTGCTATGGTTGTGGCGAGACGGGGCATTATAAGCGTGATTGCCCGAAAACAAAGAATGTGGGGAGAAATGGAAGAGTCCTAGCTATGGGACGCGCGGAAGCGGTAGAGGATCCTACCGTGGTTACCGGTACGTTCCTCGTCAATAATTCATATGCTTGTGTACTATTCGATAGCGGTGCGGAGAGAAGTTTCGTAAGCCACGAGTTTAAATACTTACTAAAACAAAAACCTCAACCACTCAATGAAACATTTACAGTAGAAATGGCTAATGGCAAAACAGAAAGCACAAACGACATATACATAGGCTGTACACTCACTCTGGACGATCACTCCTTTCAAATCGACTTAATGCCTATTAAAATAGGAAGTTTTGACGTGATTGTTGGTATGGATTGGCTAATTCCCCATCATGCCGACATCATGTGTTACGAACGAGGAATCCGACTTCATTTGCCGGATGACAAGACCATTGTTGTCTACGGTGATAAACCCAGTACCAACCTCCGAATCGTGTCTTGCATCAAAGCCCGAAAATACCTACAGAAAAGATACCATGCCTTCCTAGCCCACGTTGTTGACGAAAAGAAAGAAGTAAAAAACATCAAAGAAATCCCCGAAGTCTGCAACTTTCCCGACGTATTCCCAGAAGATCTTCCGGGAGTACCACCAGCACGACAAGTCGAGTTCAGAATCGATTTGATCCCAGGAGCCACCCCAGTAGCAAAAGCGCCATACCGATTAGCCCCGGCAGAAATGCAAGAATTATCCAGCCAACTAAACGAACTGCTAAGTAAAGGGTTCATCAGGCCGAGCTTCTCACCTTGGGGAGCGCCGGTCTTGTTCGTGAAGAAGAAGGATGGATCATTCCGTATGTGCATTGACTATCGGGAGTTGAACAAGCTCACTATCAAAAACCGATACCCGTTTCCCCGAATTGACGACCTGTTTGATCAACTCCAAGGATCGAGTTATTTCTCAAAGATCGATCTGAGGTCGGGATATCACCAACTCAAGGTTCAAGAAGAAGATGTTCCTAAAACGGCATTCAGAACTCGCTACAGCCATTATGAATTCGTTGTGATGCCCTTCGGATTAACCAATGCGCCCGCAGTGTTCATGGATTTGATGAACCGAGTATGCCGACCTTACCTGGATAAATTTGTGATAGTATTCATCGACGACATACTTATCTATTCACGAAGTAAGGAGGAACATAGCCAACACTTACGACAAGTTTTGGAGACATTGAGAGCAGAGAAGCTGTATGCGAAATTTTCGAAATGCGAATTTTGGCTTCGAAAAGTGGACTTTCTAGGCCACGTAGTCAGCAAAGAAGGGATACATTTGGATCCCTCCAAAATCAAAGCCATCGAAAGCTGGGAAGCACCAAGAACACCGACAGAAATCCGTCAGTTTTTGGGCCTTGCTGGCTATTACCGAAGACTCATACAGAATTTCTCCAAAATTGCGAAGCCACTTACCACCCTGACACAGAAGGGTGTAACATTCAAGTGGGGAGATAAACAAGACACCGCCTTCCAGACCTTAAAGAAAGCTTTGTGCAGCGCTCCTATTCTGTCCCTTCCAGAAGGAACAGAAGACTTTGTGGTCTATTGCGATGCATCTAACCAAGGTCTGGGCTGTGTACTCATGCAGAGAGGAAATTTCATTGCTTACGCTTCGAGACAATTTAAAACTCACGAGGTCAACTACACTACACATGACCTCGAGTTGGGAGCAGTAGTGTTCGCATTGAAGATCTGGAGACACTACCTGTACGACACAGAATGTACAGTATACACCGACCATAAGAGTCTCCAGCATATCCTCAACCAAAAAGAACTCAATATGAGGCAACGACGATGGATGGAGCTACTAAGTGACTATGAATGTGAAATTCGTTATCACCCAGGGAAGGCCAACGTAGTAGCTGATGCCTTCAGTCGAAAAGAATACTCGGGCCGCCAAGTGAAGTCATTAACAATGACGATCCATTCCCATTTACCCACTCAGATCAAAGAGGCGCAGCTAGAAGCCTTAAAACCTGAAAACGTCGCAAATGAAGCCTTGCGAGGGATGGATAAAAACCTTGAAGTTAAGGATGACGGAGTTCGTTACCTCATGAACCGAATCTGGACACCGAGATTCGGCGGATACAGAGACATTATCATGAATGAAGCTCACAAGACTAGATACTCCATTCATCCTGGGTCCGACAAAATGTACCTGGATCTCAAGAAACTGTATTGGTGGCCAAACATGAAGGCAGAAATTGCTACTTACGTAGGCAAGTGCCTGACTTGCGCCAGGGTTAAAGTAGAATACCAAAAGCCCTCGGGTTTGCTAATACAACCAGCAATACCCGAGGGGAAGTGGGAGCGGATAGCAATGGACTTCATAACCAAATTACCAAAGACAACCGGTGGGTTAGATACTATATGGGTAATTGTCGATAGGTTAACCAAATCCGCTCACTTCTTGCCAATCAGGGAGGCTGATAGGATGGATAAGCTAGCAAGACTCTACCTCAAAGAAATTGTAAAATTACACGGTGTGCCGAGATCAATCATCTCGGATAGAGATAGCCGGTTCACTTCAAACTTTTGGCAATCATTACAAAAGGCTATGGGAACCAGGCTTGACATGAGCACAGCTTACCATCCGCAGACGGATGGCCAAAGTGAAAGAACCATCCAAACGCTGGAAGACATGTTGAGAGCCTGTGTAATAGACTTCGGTAAGGCGTTGGACACCCACTTACCGCTCATTGAGTTTTCATACAACAACAGCTATCACACTAGCATCAAGGTTGCTCCCTTTGAAGCTTTATATGGACGCAAGTGTAGATCCCCTCTGTGCTGGGCTGAAGTAGGTGATACTCAACTAGCCAGAGGCCAAACACCTAACAGCACTCTCACCGGTCCGGAGATCATACGAGAGACAACGGAGAAGATCGTTCAGATCCGTGAACGATTGAAAGCATCTCGTGACCGACAAAAGAGCTATGCAGATAAGCGATGCAAACCCTTGGAATTCCAGGTTGGTGATCGAGTGTTGTTGAAAGTCTCGCCATGGAAAGGAATGATACGCTTTGGAAAGCGTGGGAAGCTGAACCCCAGATACATTAGGCCCTTCGAGATCCTCGCTGGGATCGGCCCAGTAGCCTACAAACTTCGATTACCGCAGGAGCTCAGTAATGTCCATCCCACCTTTCACGTATCCAACTTAAAGAAATGCCTGTCCGATGAAACCCTTGTCATTCCGCTCGACGAAATTGAAGTGAATGAGAACCTTCATTTTGTGGAAGAACCCGTAGAGATCATGGACAGAGAAATCAAGAGGACAAAACAGAGCCGTATACCGATAGTTAAGGTCCGTTGGAATGCCAAACGCGGACCAGAATTTACTTGGGAACGTGAAGACCAGATGAAGCAGAAGTATCCACATCTCTTCCCAAACCCTTGAGGATCCACTCAAGAGTTAAATTTCGGGACGAAATTCTCTCTAACGGGTAGATGATGTGACAATTGTAAATTTTGGTCAACAAAAGTCAACTGTAATCAAACGAAGCGTACGTTAATTTATATGTTGAAAAGTTATTTTCCATAACTTTTGCGTTGAATTATTAATATTATAGTATTACGTATACTAAATCAAAACAATTATCGGTTAAAAATCGAAAATACGGACAGCAGACTACTGTAGCGTAAAAATTCGATAATCGTACAATTATTATTTTGAGAATAATAATATTCATAAAACGATCCACTCGTAAATACGAAACTGTGGATATATAGAACCTCGAAAACGGAGTTCGTATGTGGAAGTTTCAATGATTAAACCGCTGTGAACGGATAAATGTACATAGGGTTTGGGACCAAAATACAAAATGAGATGCCTTAAACATCAAATGTGAAATAACAATTCATATGATAAGTAACGTAATAATACCTAGTATTTAAATTCAAAGCTAGATGCAATTTCCGGTAAAATGCCGAAAATCGCGAAAACGGAAGAATACCGCGCTTAAACGCGTATTCCGACACCCAACGAGTTATGATTCAATCAAAATAAATGTTTGACAATGTTTTTATACAAAATAATTATTTGGAACTTTGTTTCGTCAAAAACGCACAAAATTTCACTAAAACGACTTACTATTTTATAAAAATCACTTATTTTTATAAAGTATGTTGCTATTTTATAAAAACCACACCACCCCCCCCCCCTACCCCCCCCATCGGCAGCCCCCCAAGAACTAAGCCATCAAACCACAATCCTAGTTACTATTCAAGATCTAGGGCACTTATGGGTCTAGGAATTTTATAATAAAGAAAATCTAGAGCCATATCTTTCAAAAGAGAACTACCACTTCATTTGAACCAAGAACACAAACCACTCTCTTTTCTCCCTCTCTTCTCTTGCTCTCGGCCACACCATCACCATCACCATCTTCATCTTCGAGCTTCCATTTTCAAGTTCTTTCACAAGTTCAAGAGGTAACTTTCATACATCTTTTGATTTTAAACAACATAACACAAGTTTTACACCTTTTACACACACTAACATCCATCCAAATCCATTGGATATTAGATTTGTCCAAGGGTCTTTGAGTTCCAAACTTCATCATCTTCAAAGATCTTTCAAGCTCTCTTGGTAAGTTATGATCATCTAGTGATTTAAGTTCTAAATACCTTCATATACTCTTTTATACACACATACTCACGAAAATCCATTGGATAATAGCTTTGTCCAAGGGTCCTCCGGGTCTTAGAACCAAAATCTTCATTCTTCTTCCAAGGAATCTTAAGATCCACACTCAAGGTGAGTTCATACCCCTCATTTTCACCTTTTCAAACCTTTTTGGGGGAGAATACAAGTTCTTTAACTATATATGTTGTTTATTCAAGTTTATATGTGTTTAAATGATATATGTTGATTTACACAAGTTTATAAAGTTAGTATTTGGGTAAAAATACCTTTGACATGAAATATGGATAGATCTTTGTAAAGATATTCACTATGATACATGATATGCTTGTATAAAAGTTACTAGACTATAATTAAAGTGTGTAAAAATGTTAGATCTTGAACAAAAATGTTATAAATATGATTTTGGCATGAAATATGAGTAGATCCATGTATTATGAACACTTTGACATATTAAGTTGTGTAAAAGTTACTAAACTACAAATAAAGTGTACAAAGATACTAGATCTTGAATAAAAACGTTATAAAAACGAAAACTAGTAAAAACTACGTTTTTATAAACAAAGGCACTATTTTCTAGCAAAAATAGTTATAATCAAGATATTACACTATTTTTGTGAGAAATATCCTAAAAGATGATATTTAAAATCTTTGAACAAGTTATTTCGCTGTCGTTCGTAAAAATAAGGTTATTACGACGCAATTACTAAAAATAGACTATTATTGGAATAGTTTATGAACAAAAGGTTACTATGACATTTAATCCTGACAAAAATAATTATATAAAAATATATAATTATTATACTTTACTATATTATCATGGGAAAAATGATAATGGACGATTACAAGAGTTTTTATATACAAATCGTACGTAAACAAGTTGATTGGAATACATACATTTTTGTGAGATGAATCTTCAAAGTACTTTTATAAGTACCTACTATAAGTCCTGAATTTATATAACCAGAGTCTCGGTAAGAGAGCGCGATATTTGAGTATAGATCTATACGGGGCTTGACAACCCCGCACCTGAGCTGCTAGCTACAGCTTGACCGGCAGGTCTGAGGTGTCCAAATGTCTAACATTCCGACGCCTGAAGAACGTCAAAGCAGGCCAACTAGTCACAGTATGGTTATATGGTATCTCACATGGGAAAATAATCAACTTAATATCTTTATAAATTGTTTACGTGGAAACACACATTTCAACGAAAGTACACTACCGTTTACATACTACATTTTAGTATTTGAGATTTAAAGACTTGAACATTTTATGAGAAAATATTGGATTTTCTTGGTTTTCAACACTATCGTTTACAAACAAAGGACATTTCTTATACAAAATCTTATGAACTCACCAACTTAATTGTTGACACTTTTTCAAACTACTTGTATTCTCAGGGAATTTATAAGGTAAGCCTCAGCGCGATTTGAAGAGACGTTACGATGTCGTTTTTGTTCATTTTGAAATCATTTGTAATTGTGATTGAAACACGCAACTTCTAAACGATGTAACATTTGCGATTATGTAATGATGGTTGTTTGCTTGGATTTCACTATTGTGTAACTTTGTTATGATATTGTTCATGAAGTCATCCACCCTTAAACTATTCCACCAATACGGTTTGAGGGTGTGACAATGTCTTATGCCATGAGTTGCACAAAATTCTTCAAATGGTGATACATACTCACCTCCACGGTCACTCCGTAGTACTTTAATCTTTTTGTTGAGTTGATTCTCAACTTCACTTTTATACACTTTGAACTTGTCTATTGCTTCATCTTTACTCTTAAGTAAATAAACATAACAAAGTTTAGTGCAATCGTCAATAAAAGTTATAAAGTACTTATTTCCACCTTTGGATGGAATCGACTTCATGTCACACACATCGGAGTGTATTAAACCAAGGGGTTCGGTAATCCTTCCAATGGATTTGAACGATTGTCGTGTTAATTTTGATTCAACACATGTGTTGCATTTGATTTTGAGTCAATAGTCTAGTGTGGTATGTGGTCGAGTTTAATTAAACGTCGAAGAGTATCAAAATTAACATGTCCTAATCTAGCATGCCATATATTTGAAGACTCAAGCAAGTAAGTAGAAGAGTTATTTATTGCACTAGTACTTGGCTGAATAGCCATTACACACAATTTAAACATGCCCCTCTCGGCATACCCTTTTCCTACATACACACCACTCTTAGTCAATACAAATTTATCTGACTCAAACACCAAGCAAAAACCATGCTTGTTCAACAACCACCCGGAGACCAAATTCTTTCTAATCTTCGGAACATACACCACATCATTTAACGTCAGCTTTCTTCCCGACGTCATCTTTAACACGATCTTCCCAACACCTTGGATCTCGGAAGTCGCCGAGTTTCCCATGAAGAGCTTGTCACCATTGTCCACAACTTTGAAGTTTTGGAACCACTCCCGATTGGAACAAACATGTCGAGTGGCTCCCGTATCAACCCACCATTCACTTGGATTGGACTCCACATGGTTGACTTCAGAAATAACCGCAGCAATATCGATGTCTGACACATCGCGGGTTATTTGCTCCACAACATTCCCCTCCTTAGCTTTTTGTCGCTTTGGAAGCTTACAATTTGCAGCCCGGTGCCCGGGTTGCTCACAGTTGTGGCAATTCCCTTGAAACTTCTTTTTGAAGTTCCCACCTTTCGCCCCCAAGTTGGTAGCTTTTCCTTTCTTTTGGAATTTGCCTTTAACGGACTTGTGCTTCCCAAAAGATTGACCATGTTCCACAACGTTGGCTTTTTCGGAAGTAGAACTAATATTGCTACTCTTTTGAGCAACCTTATTGTCTTCCTCGATTCGGAGTCGAACAATGAGGTCCTCAATGGTCATTTCCTTTCGTTTATGTTTCAAATAATTCTTAAAGTCAACCCAAGACGGGGGTAACTTCTCGATTATAGAAGAAACTTGAAAGGTCTCACTTATAACCATACCCTCGGCATGGATATCGTGTAGGAGGACTTGAAGTTCTTGGACTTGTGTCATTACCGGCTTACTATCATTCATTTTATAGTCTAGAAACCGGGCAACCACAAATTTCTTGGCCCCGGCATCTTCGGTTTTGTATTTTTTGTCTAATGAGTCCCATAGTTCTTTAGCCGATTTTGTTACACAATACACATTATAAAGTGAATCAACAAGACCATTAAGAACATAGTTCCTACACAAGAAATCGGAGTGTTTCCAAGCGTCGAGCGCACTCATGGCTTGGACATCCGCATCTTTAGTGAGTTGAGGGGCCTCCTCGGTCAAGAATCGCGCAAGATTCAATGTAGTGAGGTAGAAGAACATCTTCTGTTGCCACCTTTTAAAATGCATACCGGAAAACTTTTCCGGTTTCTCCGCATGATTACTAGGCATGGTAATCGTTGGAGTCCCTTGGGGAGGAGGGTTTGCTTGTTTTAGTGGATCAGAAGTTCCGGTTGTCATGCTATAAACACAAACCAAAATCGTAAGTGTAATCAAAGTAAATAAGAAAATTGTTTCTGAAAAAACAAATTATCAAACTGTAAATGATCGTTTAAACAGAAACTGGAAGGTAAAATTAGGAGCCTTGAAAAACAGAAAACTGTTACTGGAAAACAGTTCCTGAACTGCAAGAATTAATAACAGAAAAATTATTTTCGTTGTTCGTTTGGCACAAACGAATTTGTTTTAAGACTGTTAGGAAAATATATATCGGAAATGCCAATCGAACAGGAAAACGAAAACAAATGCTGAGGCCTGTGTTTGACACAGTTTCCTTAAAACAAATTCGCCCGGTATGGGTGTTTGTTTCCCAGGATACAACAGCGGGAAGCAATTCTTCTAGATTGCCCAAACCGTTAC
Organism: Cichorium intybus; assembly: GCA_023525715.1. Lineage (NCBI taxonomy): Eukaryota > Viridiplantae > Streptophyta > Magnoliopsida > Asterales > Asteraceae > Cichorium > Cichorium intybus. The sequence goes on along the minus strand of CM042010.1, from coordinate 95,868,683 downwards.
TAGACCCGGATTATACCTTGGTTGTAAGACAAGAACGAAGTGCACGCAGAAGTTGAGAAGAAGAGAGAATCGTTTCATCAGTGTATCCCATCAGTTGCTCGAGTGTTGTTTATATAGCACAAAAACGTAACTGACGAATTTATGAAAAGGGAAAATATTTGCAAAAAGGTCCTTGAACTTTTCTGGTCGACCGGTGCTGCATTCGCACACAAGTTCAGTGAACCTAACCCAATCTGGTTCGCGTTTGCACCCCCCCCTGCGCGCAAGAGAGAGCCTTTGTGCTTTAAGTCTTACAAAGCATGAAAGCTTTTTGACTTATAAACTCACTTCCTTTTCGTTCCCCCACCAATGTGGGATGAGTTAAAACCCATTAACTCATTTTCCGACTTCTTCCAACTTCCTCACTTTGGGATACAATTTCTCATTCATCTTAAATTCGTTTTAGACGTGTGAAAAATCAAAACGAAGGTAACACGGAGGAGAACACAAACATATAACAATTTATTTATATTAAATTGTTTTATGGAACTATATTTTGTGTTCAAAATGGGAAAAACCCATTTTACGAAATTAATTAAAATTAATTTTCCAACAATTGGAACATAAATAAAGTATAATGACTTATAACATGAACACATGATGCTTTCTTGTTAACTTCGAAAACCTGATATTTTACAGATCGATCTAAAAAATGCAAACAATTTGCTTTCAGTGTTGTGGAATGCAATAAAATTTTCAAGGTTAGAAAGAACTTACTGAGGAAATCGTAGAAAGACTCAACAAGGAGACCGGATTCGGCCATCACTTTTTGATTCTCTGTTCTTCATAGATACAGATGTGAGAACAAGTATACATAAACGAACAATGGCTTTGGTATCAACCAATCAACAAATTGAGGTTCCAAACCATTTAATAGTTTATCCGTTTCCTTTTCAAAAAAACCGATTATTCAAACAAAATAACATGATTGTAATAACCTAATTCAGTTAAAGCCGATAAATCGCGTTAACAGACGCAAATATATATCCAAAAATCATAAAGTTATACATGAGTAATGATTGAAATTGTAACTTACATTGTTTAATTGGTGAAAGCTCCTAATCGAAGTCGTTAGAAAGAAGTACAAGGGTCGACGAATAAACAAATATACAAAAGCCAACTACAAAGAGGAGGGATGTCGTTTGAGTTCGTCGACTGCAACCCTTTTAACATCTGTGATTCCACAAAATTTTCCCACGACATTACGATTCCTTGATTCAAACAGAGTAACCCAATCAACCATCTGCAAACTGGATAAATGAGAGAGAAATGTTAGGAATCGGACAGTTCACACAGCGGAAACACAATCACACTCACACTCAAAAGCAGAAAATAAAACAATAAACAACACAAGCATTTTATGTGGTTCAGATTCGGTGTAAATCCTACATCCACAGGCTACAACTAGATTTTATTTGACTTAGGAGTTTACAAGAGATACACACTCAATTGTTGCATGTGTTGTGTGTTGTGGTGCATGATGCTCTTCATCTAATGCTTTATTTATATGTGTAAGCAATTAATGTGAAATGAAGATCTTGGAATCAAGCTACCAAACTTATTAGGCTATCAAACTTATTTGACTAAGAAAAATCAGCCTTCACATTCTAACAATCTCCCACTTGAAGGCTTGGACAACTTAGTCTTTTTCTGTCATCCAAATTTTGCAACGGTTTTCCAATCTCTCATTAATCTCCGAACATAACAAGTCTTCCAAGCTTCCAGTTCCCAAGAACAAGCTAAAACTCAGTCAAATTCTCTTAGTTGCAGCCGCCCCTCTCATCAAATACCAGAGGGACCAGTTAAAGCTTCCCCAGGCCCTAACTGAACACCGGCCATATCAGACCCAGTCATAGCAGAACCAGCCATAGAAACATCCCCAATCTCAACTGACTGCCACAAACGCGTACCATCGGTTCCAGAGAATTTTAGTGGATAAACACTCTCCAAAATCAGCAGACTATTCCCAGGAGAGATTTTAATATTCGGCTTTTAAATCTTACAAACCTATTTCTTTTTCGGCCTAGTACCCAGAACACGACCCATGCTCCCACTGTTGCCAAAACCTTTATTTGGTTTAGACTTCCGAACCCGCTCAGCTGACATCCCCTTGGCTCCAGGCTTCAAGTCTGCAGATTGAACCCTCTTAGCTCTACTAGATTCAGCGAACCCGACTTTGTCATTCATCTTGACAGAGGGGTTAGATCCCCAGATGGAACCGGCATCATGTATAACGACCCTCGTTTGAATCCTTGAGCAATAGCCATATTCCTATTTAGTACCTTCCACTTTCCACCACCAAACTTGACGTCCAGTCCTTGGTCATTTAATTGCCCAACTGAAATCAACTTAGTTTCCAGTTTTGGAATCACCCTAACATTACATAAGCACCAAGTAGTTCCCCAAGTAGTTTTTTAACATAATGTCTCCCATACCCGTTACTTCAAGCGTTTCACTGTTACCCAATCTTACCTTCCCAAAGTCACTTTCTTTAAGATTCATCATTGCTTCATTATTGTGGGTAGCATGAAATGAAGCACCCGAATCCATAACCCAAGAGTCCACATTACTTTCTATATTGAGTAACAATGCATCATCTTCAGAAACATTCTTAGCACCAGCAATGTTCAATTCTTTCTATGGACATTGACTCTTAACATGTCCCACCTCTTAACAGTTCCAGCACTTCACATTCTTCCAAGTTCTAGGCGAACTTCTTCCTCGACTCCCACTGTTCCTGCTATTCCTTCTACCTCTGTCCATATTCAATAACGCAGAAGAAGATGACCCACCTTGATTTTTGCATCTAACCCCTTTAAAAGTCATACGACTATCTCTCATGTAGCTAGTAACAGTCGTAACTGTTCCGAACCAGCTATTAGGTAGTGAAGCTAGTAGCAGTGCAGCTTGAGTTTCATTATCAAATTTAATTCCTACAAATGATAATCTGGATAGAATTTAATTTAGATTGTTAATGTGAACCGTAACCGAACTTTCCTCTTTTATCCTTGTAGTGAACAACTCCCTCATCAAGAACACCTTGTTAACTGCCGACTGTTTCTCATACATATTCGACAGAGCATCCATCATACTACGCGTCGTGGTTTGATTCAGGATGTTGAAAGCAATGCTCTTTGACAATGACAATGTAATAACCGCCCTAGCTTTCTTGTTCTTTGAGTTCCAAACATCTTCATCAGCTTTTTCCATTTTCTCCGGCTTGTCCCCAATTACCACATCCAAGTCTTTCTAACATAGCAATGCTTCTATTTGCATTTTCCACCAACTAAAATCAGAACCGTCGAACTTCTCGATTACTATATTGTCTTTAGCCATTACGACAAACACGAAACAACTCGAGACAGTTTGTAATTTTTCTGAAAGAACAGAGACTTGTATTGCAATTTTCTAGAACTTCAGGGGCTAAATTTCAAACTTTCAAAATCTGCTACAGTACTGCTACATTGTTGCTACAGGACTGCTACAGTGTTGCTACAGGAACTGCTACAGTGTCGTATCTCCAGCGGACTCCGGCGCTACAGTGTCGTCTTCTCCGGCGATCTGGTTTCTCTGGTCACTATTCCGGTCAACGTTTGACCGGCGATTTGGAGGTCTTCCAGTGGTCAAAAAAATTTTAAAAATATATTTTCGGAATCCTTGGAATGAGAACTTTCCAACGGTATACGCTAAAATCATTTTTGTTAAAAAAATTTCGACCAAAAACTGAAAATCACCCTCTGGAGCTAAACATTAGCTTTGATACCAGTTGTTAGGAATCAGACAGGGTACACGCAGCAGAAACATTATCACACTCACACTCGAAAGCAGAAAATAAAGCAATAAAGAACACAAGGATTTTACATGGTTCGGATTCGGTGTAAATCCTACATCCATGAGCTACAACTAGATTTTATTTGACTGAGGAGTTTACAAGAGATACACACTCAATTGTTGCATGTGTTGTGTGTTGTGGTCAAGGTTCTAAATAGCGTAAGGCGTGACGTGGCGGCAATGTCAAGCCTCAAGTTTTACAATCCTTGGCGAGTCATAGCGTTTTTCAAGGGGTGATGTAAGGCGGCAATTTTATATGAATGTATAATTATATTATACATATAAATATAGATTTATATCAAACATATTAGGTTTTAGAAGTGTTTTATCAATAACTAATAACTAAAAGTTAACAAAAACCTAAATGTTATATGTCCAATCAAGAAATGCAAGGAAAAGAAGAAAAAACTGGCCTCAAATTTTAAAAACTCGCGCCATGGCACGCCATGGCTCGCTTTGGCACGCGCGACGCCTAGCAGCGCCGCCATGAGTGTTTTCGAGACGGCAGAGTCACACCTCATGCCATGGTACGCCTGGACGCGCGCCTTTTAGAACACTGGTTGTGGTGCATGATGCTCTTCATCTAATGCTCTATTTATATGTATAAGCAATTAATGTGAAATGAAGATCTTGGAATCAGGCTACCAAACTTATTAGGCTACCAAACTTATTTGACTAAGAAAAGTCAGCCTTCACATTCTAACAAGAAATAGGTAAATTAATAATTATGCATTTAGCCTCAAAGGGGTGTTGTCAAAACAAGCCAATTGAGAAGAAGAATAACTAAAAAGTTAGACCTATAAATTTTCTAAAATGCTCACGAAGAGAGTAAAGATGAAGATGAGGAACAATGGCAGTACATGCGGCTTTTACAAAGAAGAGCATGTAGTGTCAAGGGTTTTTAGAGAGACTATCAACGGAAACAATGGTGGGAACGAGAATGACAGAAACGTAAAATCGAGAAGATGAAGAGAGGAAGAAAAAGTAAGGTTCACCAGATGTCCCCTAAGGACAGATATCCTTCTCTCTTAATCTGAATTCATGACTCACCATGAAAAGTGTCTCTTGAAGGCAGGATATACATTGTTTTTTCTATCGTTCTTGATTTATCTCGGTTAATAAACTCTTGATGACTTACCAAACAACAACCATTCGGTCATTGTGTCAGCGGCGGAAGCAACCCTTCAAAAGATCAAGAACTACGATTAAGAAACATACATAATGAGATATTAGGGGTGCGTTTGGTTGTGGAAAATTTTCTGTTTTCCAAGAAAATTTTCCAAGAAAAATGAAAAGTTGGAAAACGCGTTTGGTTAATCAAATTTTCCAAAATTTTCCTAGAAAATGAAAATTTTCCGTTTTCCAAAATTACATAGAACTTAGAAAACTCAAAATTATTGTTTTCCAAACTTTTCTATTTCCAAATTTTTCCAAAAATACAATACCTCTATATATATTCTACCCACCTCACCCACCCAACCCCACCCCCACCCACCACCCCACCCCCACCCCTCACCGACCACCCTACTCCCACCACCCACCCCCACTCACCCCACACTACGCTACCCCTACTCACCCACCCCTACCCACCCTCCACCTACCCACCCCCACCCTACCCCACCCCCACCCCTACCCCACACCACCCACCCCCACCCACCCTACCCTTACCCTACCCCTACCCCCACCCCTACCCACCCCACCTACCTCCACCTACCCACCCCACCCACAACCCTTACCCTACACCACCCACCCCTACCCTTACCCTACCCCTACCCCACCCCCTACCCACCCCTACCAACCCCTACCCACCCATCTCCACCCACCCCTACCCATCTCCACCCACCCCTACCAACCTCTACCCACGCCCACCCACCCCACCCCACCCCTACCCTTACCCTACCCACCCTACCTACCTACACCCACCCACCCACCACGTACCTACCTCCATCCACCCCAACTACCCCTACCAACCTCCACCCCACCCCCACCCCACCCTAACCCAACTCCCGCCCCTTACCCACCCCATCCTACCCCACCCCACCCCACCCACCCCACCCTACCTACCCACCCCTACCCTCACCCACATATGTGTTATTTTGTATTATTTTGAAGTAAAAAATAGAAAATAAAAAGTTACAGAAAATACATATCCAAATGCGTTTTCTAATTTTCTAAAACGGAAAACGAAAACTCAATTAGATTAACCAAACGCGTTTTCTAGTGAAAATGAAAACGAAAACTCCACTCCATTTTTCTGAAAATGAAAATGGAAAACGGAAAACAGTTTTCCGCAACCAAACGCACCCTAGGGTTTTCCGGTTTTTCCACTAAAATTTTCTTTAGTCAAGAATTTACCAAAAGTGAAAGTACGGAAGATATGAAGTTGTTGCGTCAAGAACCACCGGTAATTCTTTGTTTCTTCCGCTTCCGAACTGCAAAAAGAAAGGTAGAAATAACTTAAATTTGATTCCAATTTATAGAAAGAGTAGAAATAAAATTAAAGTGAAAATATAGAAGATATGAAGTGTCGATAGTGGAGCAGAAAGATGGTCCTTCATGGAGAAATGTAAGTGTTAATAACTATCAAGTTAACAGGGAAGGAGACTGCTTGTTCGAATTGAACTCTGGCCGTTACTGAAAGGAATTTATTCAGGTTCTCTAAGAAATGATGGTGAAGGTAGGCTAATAGAGGAGAGAGATTATGGATGTGTGTAGGAGAAGGCAAACACAGGTGTCGTCTCTGATGGTGAAGCAGGCAGCACACGCGGAAAACAGAAGTCTATCCTATTGGAGAAGAGGGAGGCAAAACGAAGAGTAAAACGGAGCATTCTTAGGCCTCGCCATTATTATAGGTAAGGTATAATATATATATATATATATATATATATATATATATATATATATATATATATATATATATATATATATATATATATATATATATATATATATATATATATATATATATATATCAAGGTTGTAGAAGTCGCTAGACGGTAGGCGGGCGGTCGACTACGGCCTACGACTAGTCAGCCTAGGCGAAGACTAGTCGGGCGCCTAAGCGGAGAGTATTAATTGTAACAAATTTTATTTTTTAAAATTTAGATATTACCTATATCCCTACAAATGAATAAATATGCATAACTATTTGACAAATCTAAGTGTTCAAATATGTAAGTCATCAAATTAATGATATTTTTAACAATTTTAATTATCAATAATCGTAACTTAGCTACCGATTATCATAATTTGTATACATAATAAAAAATTGAAATTACTAATAAAATAAAATATATATTATTAATATAATAAAATATTTAATATATATTATTATTCAGAAATTTTAAAAATTTCTAAATTTAAATTTTAAAAATCTAAAATTTTGATTTTTTTTTTTGAGAATTTGAAAATTTTTGAAAATTTGAAAATATTTTAAAATTTTCAAATTTGGAATTTTGAAGAATTGAAAATTTTGTCGCCTAGACCCGCCTACGCCCGCCTAAACCCGATTTTGACCACCGTTGACCAAATCCGCCTAAGTTGACCGACTACCACTAATCGTAGGCGGAGCCCGTCTAATATATATATATATATATATATATATATATATATATATATATATATATATATATATATATATATATATATATAATACTTTCGAAAAATATAAGTGTTCAAAATTTAGTGGGTTTACTGCAAGCCGGCAAATTTCATTTCTCCGATATAAGAAAGTGGAAGAATTTTTGAAAGCTTTCAAATGCTTTAGTGGAGGTTAAGGAATATACAATCCTACGCAATGCAACGGCCGACGTTCTGTTTTATGACTATTTTCTTTTCGATGGATATTTTTGGTTAAAAAATACGTTACCGTTTTTGGTTAAAAACTTAAGTGTTGGGTTATGAATATGTTATTGTTTGTTTAAAGTTGGAGATATTATTGTTTTGAGTTAAAATCAAAATAACATTGTTTTGTACGGTAGAAATAATAATGAAATGTTGTGGGCGGGGTATGGGGTTAATAATAATGTAACAACTTATTTTTTAATTTTATCTATCTATATTTAGTTTTAAATGTAAAATACTATCTTTAACTATATTTTTTGAAAAAGAAAAATATAATTCGGACTTAAATATCGCAAAATGATTTCTAGAAACTATGTAATCATATGCAAAATAGATGATGTAATGTTTCATGTTTCCATTTTTAGAGTCTAAAACCTTGACGTGGACATTAAAATCCCCATTCTTGACGGTTTCCTCTAAAGCTATTCAAATCTCCGTCATGGATTCTTATTCGTTAATATTTTTCGTCTTTGTTTCAAATTTGTTGTACCAACTTATTCGTTAATATTTTTCGTCTTTGTTTCAAACGAGAATTTTAAGCCGCGTGTTGCGGCGGAGTTTAAACAAAAAATTTTATTGAAAGTTTATAGCCATAAATGGAAGAAAAACGATAATAGTCATTTTAATGAATTTTTGCAAATATAATGAAAATACATTGCTACTGTCATGCTACTTTAGGTTTTGAAACCAAATCCAATGTACTTGAATGATTACAACCTAAATGGATGTTAGCACTAATAGAAAGCTGATTTGGTGCCCTTTCGTTCCCAAAACACTGGTTAACAAAAAGTGGACATTAATATAAATTAGAAATGATATAATCAGAGAAACCAAATGACCACTTTTACTTGCAAGAGTGTAAGAGTTATATTATATAAACAAAAATAACAGTGGGAAGAGCATCTTGATAATTATGAAGTAAAAATATAGAAATTTACCGGCTTAAAATGTTTACACTTGATGATCTTGTGAGGTATATACACCTTTGTATTTACTATATGATAGAAATGGTCATTAGCAATTATATAATTTACATGCATTATTTAAATGTTTAATGCTGTCATTTATTTTGGCCGTTATGATTTTTTTAGACGTCGTTAACTTTTTTGAACAGTATTTATTGGGTATCAACTTTTTATTGATCAACTTCTAAACTCTTTTTTATAACATTCATAAAACTTCGTTCTTAATCTAATATTATAATCATAAAGCTTTCAAAATATAAAATGGAAACTAAATTTACACTTAATATATGCATCACTTTTACTCAATTTGTTATATTGCTTTAGTGTAAAGCAAATAAGAAACACCTTTTTTCTACATTTTGCAACGATGCTAAATTCATTTAATATCAACATTTATAAACATTTTTAACTTATCAACTATGATATGCTTCACATGTGAGTTTCACGCTATGACATAAAGAAACAGAAGCAACTTCACCCAATATATATAAAGTTGTTAGTTGTCAATATCCAAAGAGGAAAAAGACTCGAGGAAATTATCATAAAAAAGCTATGATGCTCATCATTCAGATATAAAAAATTAAGACAAAATAACAAAAATCTACATAAAGTTAAAGAGTAGTACAAAGATAATGGTTAATACGAACATATAATGCAACTTTGGCTAATAAGAAGATTAAAATTATTTACACCAACATAATAGTTCTTTTGCAGAAAAAAAATGGTCACCAAAATCTCAAGATTAGTTAGCACACATACCCAAATATCAAATATGTACGTACTCCATCAAAATATAACAGTACCATCACCTGCAACAATAAAAAAGGACGTGCCCAAGATGTATGCATATGTCCATAATCCATATATGTTCGTAAGATAGTTTTACAAAATCAAACAATCACGTACTTCCTGTAAAACTGATATTTGCATCTGCATAAGCCATTAATATATAATACTTACACATCTTTTCTTGTTGAACAATATCACACAATATGATGGTTTAAGAGAAACAAACACTACAAGAAATACCGTCAATAGCGGCGACAGCCGGTATTAGCGGCGACAGCCGCTAAAGGTGACGCCGGTATTACTATGTCAGCGATCCGTGTCCTTCTCAATCTCAGCCGTAGGTGAATTGCTTGATCCAACGGCGAAAAAAGAAGCGGGAATACTTCCCTCCAACTTGTCGCCGCTAAAGCTCAAAACGTCGCCGCTATTGATGTGCACGCGGATCGCCATCTACACCGTCCATTGACTTATGATCTAACGGACCAGGAGGAAAGCGGGAATACTTCCCTCCAAAACGCGTCGCCGCTAAAGCCCTAAATGTCGCCGCTATTGCTGTGCACGCGGATCGCCATCTACACAGTCCATTCCCTTACGATCTAACGGACCAGGAGGAAAGCGGCTTTTTTAAGCGTCGCCGCTAAAACCCTAGTCGCATCTAAAACCCTAAATGTCGGCGCTAAAGGGTTGCGAACAGACACCAAAACAAGTCACTTTCCTCCTTCGGCTGTTACGCTTCACAATACCTACTGTCGTTTTCTCTCGAACTCTCCGGCGACTGAGCACGTTTTCCGACCAAATCAACCTCAAAACATCCTCCGGTGCACCCTTTCACTTCTGTCTCACTTTTACCGGCGATTTTCTTCGATTTACCGGCGATATCGAGCTAATTCCGGCGTCACCTCTTTTTCCGGCGATTTCATTGTTTTTTCCGGCGATTCCCTCTCTTTTCCGGCGAAAACTATCATCTATCAAGGTAATATTTTCGGTTATCAAGTTATAATGTGTTTTAAAGCGAGTTTTCCTAACATTTTCTTCGTGTTAGGACCACCACCACCACCACCGGCGGCTGCTGCCGAAAAACCGAAGAAACATCCGGCCATCATCACCAAAAACAGCCTCTAGCTACCACACTCAAGTATGTGTTCATGTGTTTTGCAATTTTGTTAAAGTCTTAATATATTAAGTTCTTAATGTGTTAAGTTCTTGAAAAATGACTTATTATAAGCTCTTAATAGTTTATGAAAAAATGTTTAATGGTTTTGATATGTATTGGAAGTGACGGTGTTAAGTTCTTAATATGTTAAGAAATTAATTTTTAAGTGATTAATTATTAAGTGCTTAATATGGAAAATGATTTGGAATATACAATATGTTTGGAAAATGATTTGTAATTCTAATATGTTTGGAAAATGATTTGGAAAAAGTATAATGAGATGGTGTTAAGTTGTCAATGTGTTAAGTACTTAATTTTTAAGTGTTTAATTATTAAGTGCTTAATTTGAAAAATGTTTTGGAAAATATAATATGTTTGGAAATGTTTTTGATAAGTGCTTAATTTTTAAGAACTTAATTATTAAGAACTTAATGCTTATGTTAAAAACTTAATTGTTAAGTACTTAATTATTAATTATTTAATTTGTTATAAATGTAACGTTTAGATCGTTTTAAATATAACGTTTAAATCGTAATTCTAAAAAATATAATGTTTAAATTGTAAATTATAAAAAATATAATGTTTAAATTGTAAACTTAATTATTAAATACTTAATTATATAGATTTTTTAAATCATTTTAAATATAACGTCTAAATCGCAAATTATAAAAAATAAAGTTATACGTTAATGTAACGTTTTAATAAAAATACTTAAACCTAATTAACCTAAAAGAAAACATATAAACTTATTTGAACCTAAACTCTAAATTTAAACCGTAAACAAAAAACAAAAACATAAATTTATTTAATCCTAAACCCTAAACCCTAAACCCTAAACATAAACTTATTTAAACCATAAAACTTAAACTCTAAACCCAAACCACTAACCCCTAAACCCTAAACCCTAAACCCTAAACCCTAAACCCTAACCCCTAAACCCTAAACCCTAAACCCTAAACACAAACTTATTTAAACCAAAAAACTTAAACTCTAAACCCTAACCCCTAAACCCTAAACCCTAAACACAAACTTATTTAAACCATAAAACTTAAACCCTAAACCCTAAACCTTAAACCCTAAACCCTAACCCTAAACCCTAAACCCTAAACCCTAAACACAAACTTATTTAAACCATAAAACTTAAACTCTAAACCCTAACCCCTAAACTCTTAACCTTAAACCCTAAATCCTAAACATAAACTTATTTAAACCATAAAACTTAAACTCTAAACCCTAAACCCTAAACCCTAAACCCTAACCCCTAAACCCTAAACCCTAAACCCTAAACATAAACTTATTTAAACCATAAAACTTAAACTCAAACCCTAACCCCTAAACCCTAAACCCTAAACCCCAAACCCTAAACCCTAAACACCAACTTATTTAAACCATAAAACTTATACCCTAAACCTTAAACCCTAAACGCTAAACCCTAAACCCTAAACACAAACTTATTTAAACCATAAAACTTAAACTCTAAACCCTAACCCCTAAACTAAAAACATGAACTTATTTAAATCGTAAATGTTGTAGTGTTTAGGTACTCTGAAACGTAAACTATATGTTTACATTTCTTCGTTTCAATCATCAAAAGCTTAGAAATACCCGCTCGAAATTGATTTAGTAATTAATTTTGAGTTGTCCCCGTTTTGGGACTGCTTTTTGAATGCTTTATCTCATCTAGGATATGAATGTGTATTACATGATTGTTTGTTTAAGAAAAATTTGGTTGTCATTTTCTCTTTGCTCCTCGGGTATATACTTATAAATATACCTGGGAGCTAAGGGGAAGTGCTGCCGAATTTTTCTTAAACAAACAGTCATGTAATACACATTCATATATGAGATAAAGTATTCAAAAAGTGGGTGTAGAAGCCTACCTTTGCAAATACTCTATCATCGTTGTCCGATTATCTATTCCCCTTCCGAGGATAGTTTTTGAATTATCCTTTCAGCGATCTAATTGTATAACATATTGTTTCCTATACAAATACTTTATCCTATTTAAACCCTAGTATATGTTCCAGTTGCATAATGCCTATCGATAAAAGCTGGACTACTAATCCAAAACGTAAGTCACCTGAGTTCGAGCAAGGCCTCGAATCATTTGCCAAGATTTGCCAAGAACATGCCGATAGCAGAGGTTATGTCAGATGTGCGTGTCAAAGATGTCATAACACTAAATTATGCATCTAATGAAACATCATATGCGGGTATTTGGGTTCTCTCGGTTATACAAGACGTGGTGCTATCACGGTGAAACTTCAGATGTGGATGATGTGGCACCAAGGAACGATACAGTTGTGGATGATGTGGCACCAAGGAACGATATGATTGATGTTATTGAAGACGTTATGGAGGAGGTGATGGAAGAGGATAGCAACATTGACGAAGGGAACTTGGATACAGAGAGTATTGGTGTTTCTGATGATTTTGAAGACCTATTAAAGGAAGTCCAATCAGAATTATATCCTGGGTGTGCTAAGTTTTCTTCCCTAGACTTCTTAGCAAAGCTTATGCATATCAAGGTGAATCACAAATGGACTAATAGTTCATTTGATGAACTCCTTGAGTTGTTTCAATCTTCATATCCGGAAGGCAACAAGATCCCCTCATCACATTATGTAGCAAAAAAGACACTAAAAAAGATAGGTTTGGGGTATGAGTCGATACATGTGTGCAGAAATGACTGTGCTCTCTTTTGGAAAGAATATAGCTCCTTACAGAATTGTCCTGTCTTTAACGAGAGCCGGTGGATCAATGAAAAGACAAAAGGTAAGAAGATAGCTCACAAGGTGTTACGTTACTTTCCTGTGACCCCCAGACTCCGACGTTTGTACTGTTTAAGGCACACAGCAAAAGATATGATCTGGCACAGTATCGGACGATCAGAAGAAGGTACGATGCGCCATCCTGTTGATGGGTCTTCGTGGAAAGAATTTGATCAAAACTACCCTAACTTCTCGAGGGAACCCCGGAATGTTCGCCTAGGGCTTGCAACTGATGGTTTTAATCCATATGGCAACATGAGCTCAGTTCATAGCACGTGGCCGGTTATACTCACGACATACAATTTGCCTCCATGGCTATGCATGAAAGAGACATCATTCATGTTATCCTTGTTGATTCCTGGCCCTAAATCACCTGGGAAGGACATGGATGTTTTTCTTAGGCCATTGGTGGAAGAGCTCAAGCAGTTGTGGCAGACGGGGGTTCGTACTAAAGATGCAGCGACCAACACGTTCTTCACTATGAAGGCGGCATTGTTATGGACGATAAACGACTATCCAGCTCGTAGTAGTTTATCAGGTTGGAGCGGACGAGGCTACAAAGCATGTCCGACTTGCAATGAAGACACTCCTTCCGTTAGTGTAACAAATAAAATCGTATATGTTGGTCATCGTCGATTCTTAGCTGCTAACCATCCTTTGAGAAAGAATCTAAACTTTAACGGGAAACAAGAGATGAGTACGCTTTGCAGCTGAAGCACAACCTAGATGTAATGCATGTTGAAAGAACCCGATAGGCAAGACTTCGAGTTGAATTGGTCCAAACGAAGCATATTTTTTGAACTCGAGTATTGGTCTTCTTTGCAGCTGAAGCACAACCTAGATGTAATGCATGTTGAAAAAAATGTGTGCTGCAGTCTGTTGAGTACGCTTTTAATGAACGACAAGACTAAAGACACCTCTAATGCGCGGTCGGACTTGGAAAAGCTAAATATCCGGAGCCGTAATGGTTGCATAAGAGGGGTAACAATTTCTTCCAACCACAAGCAAAATACTCATTCACAAATAAAGATCGAGAGCTTTTTTGTCAATTTGTTAAAGACATTAAACTGCCAGATGGGTTTGGATCCAATATCAGTAGTAAAGTGTGAGATAACAATAAAAACATTACGGCGTCGAAGTCTCATGATTATCATATCATTATGCAACGTTTGATGCCTATTTGAGTACGGGGGTTTTTGAACAAAGATACCTATACACCGATAGTGGACCTTTGCATGTTTTTTAAGCAACTTTGCTCAAGAACACTGTTGGTGAAGGATATGAAGAAAGCCAAGAACGACGTTCTTACAATCTTGTGCAAGTTAGAGTTGATTTACCCTCCAGCCTTTTTTGACATTATGATTCATTTAGTTTTGCATTTACCTGATAAAGCTCTTTGCGGTGGTCGAGTATATATGAGATGGATGTATCTGTTTGAAAGGTATATGAAAAAATTAAAGAACTATGTCAGAAATAAGGCAAGGCTAGAAGGTTGAATGGTTGAAGGTTATGTCGCTGAAGAAGCTCTTTGCGACTACGTATACCCCGGTTGGTAGACCGTATGACCTCGTTGTTCGTGAGGTGGGGATATACATGTGGAATAACATGCCCTTTGATCGAAAAGATTGGAAAAGTGTTACCAAAGCCGAGAAGGATGCATTAGTACATCATCTCAAGGTAAATTATTTATATAACTTTATTTTTGTATGTTATTTATTTATTTATTTATTTTTACTTGAGTAAGTTATTTTCAATTTGTAGAGGAACTTCGATTTTGATGCGATTGAGGATGATTGCGAGCGTATGCATTTGAAGGGTGGTATTGATGCGGTGCTAATGAAGCGGTATAGGGACCGAAAAAGTGATGCAAAAACTAAGTTTGATGACGCAGGAGGATATAAGGATATAGACAGGGCTAGAACTCACCCGCCGAGGGTATGCCTCTTCAAAATTGGAACAAAGCTATAAACTTTTTCTGCACACCAAAATATCGAAAACGTTCTGATTCTAACAAAGGAACTCGTGAAAAACAACAATACACCAACCGTGGGGGGACAAGCACATATAGCAACGCTTGTTTCAAATCGGTAATGCTTTGTATATATATTACCGCTTGTTTCAAATCGATAATGCTTTTTTTCAAATCTAATTTTTTTTGTTAAACAGGGTAGAAAGAAAATCGAACAATTCAAGAAGGCTCACACCCGCAAAGATGGGACATGGGACAGTGACCTGACTTATCAACAATATGTAAGTGTTTATACAAAAAAATTAGTTCAACATCATTATTATATTTAATATATGTAAAATGCTAACTTTTTATTTATTTATGTAAAATGCAGATTGAGTTGGAACGTGAGTTTGAGTTATTAAATGATCCGTCCCCGGAACCCGCGAAGGAAGTTGGGATATTTGAAAAGGTGTTGGGTTCTCGTCGTGGACATTACAATGGGATTGGCCGTAAACCTCCCATGACTCCGACAATACCGCCTCATTTTGATGCAGGTCAACCTTCCCAAGAAGCACCTACAAAGGTAAATATTAATTGTTAACTACTTCATTGTTAAATACTTAATTTGTTTTTAACTAATAATAAACATTTTTATTTTTTTGAAGGATGCGCTTGCACAAATGCTTGATGATCCAAGACATAGAGATGCGTTGGCAGAATTTTTACGTACGTACACGCCAGGGCACGGTGGTGGAACGAGCAAGGGTGCCGAGGATACCCAAGGTGATGGAGGCGATCAAGATGATCAAGATGTTCAAGACGACGACTTAGAGTAGTTTCATATATTTGTTGTGTGACTATTTTAATTTGTGTAAAGAAGATTATGTTTTAGATATTAGTATTTGTTTGGAATTGTTTATCTCGTATGTTGCTTCATTTATTACAATTTGGTTTTATATTAAAAATATTCATAATTCTAAAATATAATAATAATAATAATAATAATAATAATAATTTAAAAAAATTAATTTAAAAACCCTTTAGCGGCGACACCTTATCACCTTTAGCGGCGACGCCATCTCCGGTGACACGTCATCACCGGAAACTGAGGCAACCATTAGCAGCGACATCTTTACCGGCGACGTCAGTCTTCAACGGCGACAAGTATTACCGGCGACGCATTAGCGGCGATTTGTAAGCATTAGCGACAAATTATTTGCGGCGACGCATTAGCGGCGATGTGTCGCCGGTAAAGGTATTAACGGCGACGTTTACCGTCTTTAGCGGTGACATTTGTCGCCGGTAATAACCCCGATCCTTTTAGTGAAAATGGATGTTTTAGTGTAGGTTAGTAAAGGTACAAAGCTATTATCTTATATTTATCCAAGAAAAATAAGATAGCGAAGGTTCTATAGATTTTGCGTGTATATTAAAAATCTTTAATGTTATAGCATTCTAGTTTAGTTTATTTCTTTTTAGAGGTATACACTTTGAGAAGCTAACACGTTATAGCAATAAAAGTTGAGGTGTTTTATTACATTGCTTTTTATAATAGAACATACTTATCCAAGATTATCATAGAAACCAAAAATAAATGCACGACTAATAAATGATATATTGTGAAATAGTATTTAAAATGCAAACTACAGAATTTCAAGGTAAAAAAAAAGGAAATACGTAAACTTTGGCAAGTTTAAAAAGTTGTATCGTGTCTTTTTATCCATGATATTAAGCTTCAAGTAAAAGTGTAAAACCAAAATTCAAAAAAAAAAGTAATACATTTTCCTATATATGCCGTCCTTCCTGCAGAAGAAGATGAATATACTAATTAAGAAAAATGAATTTGGGTTAGAGAGATGTACGTACATTGTATCATCTTTTCATCCATGTTAACTCCTTGAGCGACTCTACAATAAACACCGATCGCAAATAAATATTTCTTCTAATGGTTGAACTAGACCTGGTAATGGAGCGGGTTTTGACCCTGATCCGCTCTAAACCCATGAAAATTTTATGGGTTTGGATCATTTTTTGTGATCCGTTTACCCGTTAACCCTTTTATTAAAAGGGTTGGGTTTGGATCACTATCGATCCGATCCATTAATGACCCGCCCCATGTAAATTATAAAAACACAAATTTATTATATATAAATTATTAGTTATACAACTTAGTATTTACTTATATGTGCTAGCTTTTGTCTAAATGATCAGTGCATGGATCGGTCGGATTCTGGATTTTTTGTAGATGCATCTCAATGTCTATATTTTCTCATGTATGTTTGCAATAGTAGACATTTGTGTTGTTTTGGAATTGTTATTTTAAGTATTAAGCTATATTAGACGTTTCCTTTATTATAAATTTTTTTTATAAGTATTAAGTAAAAATGTGATTCATGTTATATTTGTTGGAATGCATAATTATTGTGTAACTTTAATATTGTAAATGGGTCGGGTAAAAGGGTTGGGTATCCATTGATCCGGTGGATAAGGGTATGGGTTTGATTATTCAAAATCCTGCGGGTTACGGATCGGGTTTGGATCAACTTTTGGAATTTGCTAAAAGGGTTTGGATCAATGTCGATCCACTCCAAACCCGCTCCATTGCCAGGTCTAGGTTGAACCTAAAAGTATTTTGTTTCTTTTTTACTTACGATATTACCTTTCTCATTGCTTCTTCCTTCTGAACCGATTCATGGTGCTATTCATCATGCAATCCTCATAAAAGTCATATATGCATACAAAAACACAATTAGAGAGTAGAAAAAATTATCACCACAACCCCAACTTTAAACCTTTACAGACCCAAAAATCTCAGTCTGAAATAGGTGCTGAAAACCAATTGAAATTAAACGCCAAACTCAAGAAAAACCTAACTCTTCTTCTTGCATTACGAAATCTAAACATAAGAGGAGCCTATAGAGAGGCGAGCAAAATTTATAGCATGAGCTGTAGGTAGAATCCCAAAAACCTACAAAAGCACTGATATAGTTAGCAAAATCCAGAAAAAAACACACACACAAGAGGGAGAAACTTCAACCATCTCCTCTCAAGTCGAAATGAACAGTGAAATGAGGAAATTACCTTCAAGTCGCTTCTCCCAAGACCTGTAGTGGTGGTAGTGGATACACTCATTGTAAAGTAAAAATCAAAAAATAAATAGAAAATTAAACCTTGATGTCGTAGTCGGTGCAACTTGTGGCAAGAGTGTCGGAAACATGTGAAAATCTAAGGTTTTCAACGGAGTAAAAATAAAAAAGTAAAGAGAACTGAAAACCTCGATGTCGTAATCAGTGCAACCTTTGGTGAGAATGTCGAAAACGGGTTGAAAATCTATGGTTTTCAACGGAAATTCTCTTTGGATCCTTTAATTGCAGCAATGGTGTCTAACAGTGCAGTTGGTAATGATAGATGAAGATTTTGTGATGGTGCTCCCAAGATCTAATTTTATCTTTTCTTGAAACACACCCAAGCTTTAAACTGTAGGACAACATAACCTCACCCAATATTTCAACTATAGATGACATAATCCTTATAAGCCCCATACCACATATACTGTTTTAATGACGTGACACTAATAACAGTGCATAACATTTGATAAATGTTATGTTTTATAGTTATCATATAATTTGTTGTACCAATTATACATGTATTGGTACTATCAACGATTCTAATGCACCAAACAAACACGTAAGGCACATACAACATATTATTATACAAAGTAATAAGGCTACCTACGCATGCAACATCACCCATAGTATAGTGAGAAGACTCACCTGATCCGCAAAGCCAAACAGCACTACTCACGCACGTCCACGGATCTGACAATGTGAACGTCCTAACAAGATAAACTCTACTCAGAACTTCCTAAATCCCAAACATGATAATCATATAAGACCAGTATCCAAAACCCTCAAGTTTGACCAAAAGTCAAACTGGTCAAAAGTCAATGGTCAAAAGTGTGATTATCATGGGCTTTGAATCAGTACTTACTCCCAAAAGTGTGATTGACTGTAGATGTTTTGAATAATAATTTAATTATTCAACAAGTCAATAAAACATGCAAAACTGAAACATAGTGATAATCTAATGAAATGACTGCCTTATGCAATATTAAGTTCTTCACAGAATAATCGTCAAATTAGATAAAGTTTTACACTACATAAGTGTTGGATTTGGTGTCTAAGCCATGACTTATAATTGTATTTATCTTTTTAATTGAAGCAAAGTCCATTTGGGTTGCCCTCTTAGCTGGAGGTTTAGTGTAGAGTTCAGTAGAGGGAAAGGTTGATTTATTAATTGTTTAATAAATCAATAGAAATAAATAAATAGTTTATTAAAATATTTAAGTGTTAATATATTAATTAGAAACTATAATAATTAATTGATATTTAATCTAAAATTAATTGGATTTAATTTAGTGATTAAATAAATTAATTAAAAGTGCAAGGGACTGGTTTGTATTTATTCAATAGTTGGGTAACTGATAAACCAGAAGCCAAGGGGCTGGATTTGGCGCCACCTTGGAGGGATTCTCTAGGGTCGGCGAAAACCATGATTAGGGTTTAAGAAGTCTGGTCCAAGTGGTCAACAGGCTAGCCCACTTAGGAGGCTCCTTAGGGTTTCAGGTGTAACCCTTGGAGGCTATAAAAGGAACCTCCTAGCACCCTAATTTCCTGCGCCATTTTTCACTGAGGATACTCTGCTGGACTCTCTTCTCCATTGCATTGGGTGTGACTTGCATTTGAGGCACGATCTGTTTGCTACTAGCTTTAAGAACAAGATCAAAAAGGTTGGTTAATTCTCATTTGATCTTTAGAAATAAATGTTGGCCTTAGGTTTCTAGTTTATATCTTCATAGAAGAAAACATAGATCTTTCTAGGGTTGCATGTGAACTTAGGAATTTGTTTGTTCATTGATTGCTTCAAAACCCTTCAGTGGTATCAGAGCTATGGCTTGTTTTCTTGTGAATTGATATAAATTGTTCATATGATCAACAGGGTTTTCGAAATTAAACCCTTGGAGTGGCCATGATCGATTTCAAGGCTAGGGTTTCCTAAACCTAGCCGCCACCCCTTGGTCCCCCTCCTTATTTGCTTGCCTTTTATAAGTAGGTTGTTATATTGGCAATTATTGGATAATTAAAATAACTGTAACCCCTTATATTTGCATGCAATTTTCGTGGACTAGGGATAAGGGTAAGGAAATTAATTTGATTAATTTTTATGATTCCCTTATTTGATTTAATTAGTTTAATTAATTGTTAATTAAAAGATCAATTAAATCAACTTAAAGAATTAATTTAAAATTTTCGAAAAAATAGAATAAATTAGCTAAAATTATAAATAAATTAATTCTAAAATATTTTAATGAGATTAAAATATATCTTATATATTTATGATTAAAAGTTAATATTTATATATAAGATTAAATGGTTAGTCTTACCATTAGTAGGCCTCATTCACAAAACTGTCCTATAAAGTGGGTATAAGGCGACTACCTATAAAATGGCAGTCTAATGGGTATCTACTCTTACCCACCGCTCTCCTGGTCAGTCGAGTGTCGTTAGCTGAACGGGTTTGATAGAACTGCTAAGCCTCTTAAAAGTATAATGCTATAATTGAAAGTACTAGAACTTTAAACAAATCCGAATCTAGTTACTTTAGGTTCAAAAATGTGAATTGGTGCTAATCCATGGAATTGCACATTACATTTTGTGGAACGTTGGTGGAGCGTGTGTGGTTTACCAGCACGCCAACTGGGGTCCGTAAAGAGTGACAATGGGTTTCTCGATTTTGCCATTATTGATGGAGCGTGTGTGGTTAACCGGCACATCAATTAGAGATGGTAATTGACTTCGAGAGTACCGAGCTAATTCGCATGGTTATTCACACCCGGTTTGTGATCCTCGGTATCCCAGTCACAAACAGCAGGGCATTCCCGAGATTAAAGCATGCTATTAAACAGTTCAATAAATCTCAAAAGAAACTAGGAATTGCATTATAATTAGATTATGTTTCCGCAGTGGAATTGGCTGAATCATCATTCGCCTACCTTATAAAATTTACAATAAAGATTACGACATCCGTCTTCGATATTGTAGATTGTTATTGTAGGATCCTAGCCTTATATTTATTCTTGGGTGAATATAAGGATTATGTATTAATGTCTAATTAAAACTACCTTCTTCTTATTCAAATGTCTTCTGACCAATCCGTTCCCCACTCGAATCCCGGTAATGTCACCTCGATTCTGTCATTATGCTCAAAAGTGACGTTGGACGACACTAACTACAATGACTGGATCCGTAATATCAAATGGCTCTAAGGTTTGAACACAAAGAGTATGTTCTAGAAACCGAGCTAGTTGAGGTTGACCCAGATACCACTACTCCCGAGGAAATCGTCTCGTACACCAAACACTCGGATGATGCGACCAAAGTGGCCTGCATCATGATTGCTACCATGAACCCTGAACTGCAGTGTATTTATGAGGAGTATTGGCCTTATGAGATGCACAAAGAGCTCGCGGAAAAGTTCCGCAAGCAAGAGCGCATCGAAAGGCGTGAGGTGGTTAAAGCTTTCCATAACGACAAACCTAAGGATGGAGAGTCCATCTGCACTCATGTGCAAAGGATGCAGGGTTATGTGGAAAGGCTTAGAAAGCTGGAGATGCCTGTACATGAGGATTTGGCTGTTGACATAGTGTTGAATTCTCTACCCAGTTCTTCTGACCAGTTCACACTAGCTTATCATTTGAACAATAGTCAGGCGACTTTGGCTGAACTCCACCACATGCTTCGTACTGCTGAAGACGGGATGAAAGGGAAAAGTGTGCTCCTGGTCAACCCGCCTGTCCTGGCTATTGGATCTGGCAAGGAAAAGAAACGGAAGGGCCCTCCGAAGCAAAATTGGAGGGAAAAGACTCATGTCAGGTCATCTAGCAGTGCCCCGAGAGCCAAGTCTTCCGGCATTCCGCACGTCACGAACCCCAAAGAAGCTGACTGTTTTTACTGCAAAGAAAAGGGTCACTGGAAGAGGAGCTGCCCCAGGTACTTGCAGGATATCAAGGATGGCAAAGTGAAGCCATCACAAGCAGTTACATATTCTATATCTAATAACTCGTCTTCTTCCTGTTCTTGGGTCCTTGATACAGGATGTGGTTTTCATATCTGTTCTGATTTGTAGGGCCTAAAGGAAAGTAGGGAGCTGGAGCACGGTAGATTGAACCTGGTCATGGGCAATAGGCGAACGTTACCTGTTACCAAGATCGGTGTCTATAGACTAGTTCTTAGTAGTGGAGTTTGTTTAGATTTACATAATTGTTGCTATTCGCCTGATATGGCAAAGAACATAATTTCTTTTCATGCATTGTTCAATCAAGGTTTTTATTATGAGTTTAATAAATTGAATGGTTCAATTTCAGTTTTCAAAAATGATGTTTTTATATTTAATGCTATGCCTTGTGATGGAGTATATGAAACTATTATGTGTGTTGATAATTATGGTAAAAATGTTTTAGCTATTGATTCTTCAAGCGGTATAGAAAAGGCGTGTTTGTGGCACTGTCGCCTTGGCCATATCAACAAGAAACGCATCGCCCAACTCCAAAGGGATGAAGTGTTGGAATCATTCGACCTTGGGTTGGATGATGTATGCGAATCTTGCTTGCTTGGCAAGATGAAAAAATCACCATTCAAAGGTTCCTTTGAAAGAGGTGAAGGTTTGTTGGACATCATACACACAGATGTGTGTGGTCCCTTCAGAACAACCACAAAAGATGGCATGCGGTTCTATGTGACCTTTACTGACGATTTTAGTAGATATGGGTATATCTAGTTAATCAAGAATAAGTCAGATACCTTTGAAAAGTTCAAAGAGTTTAGAAATGAAGCAGAAAATCAATTGGACAGAAAGATAAAGATGCTTAGATCCGACAGAGGCGGTGAGTATCTTAGTATCGAGTTTCTCGATTATCTTAAGGAATGTGGAATTTTTTCATAGTTGTCACCCCCAAGAATACCTCAGTTGAACGGTGTTGCTGAAACGCGAAACCGAACATTGTAGGACATGGTTCGTTCCATGATGAGCCGAGCTTCGCTTCCAATCCATTTCTGGGGGTATGCTTTAGAGACTGCCGCCCATATCCTAAATCTTGTCCCAACTAAGAAGGTTGCGAAAACACCGCACGAGATGTGGACGGGGAAAGTTCCCTTGTTGGCACACATCAAAGTCTGGGGCTATGAGATTTTCGTAAGACGAGAGACTCATGACAAGCTCGCGGAAAGAAGTAAGAGACGTTTCTTCATCAGATACCCGAAACAGTCATTTGGATACTTGTTCTACAGACCGAGCGAGGACGTGTAGCAAGACGGGGGTTCTTTCGAGAGAGAGAGAACTCATTTCCAAAGAAGACAGTGGGAGTACAACCGATCTCGAAGAAATTCAGGAGACGCCCGATGAACCAACCTTAGGAGAAACTAGCAACCAACATGAAGAAGAAGTTCCTGTTGGACCTACCGACATCTCATTACCTCTTAGACGTTCGGGTAGAGTTAGCATGCCACCCAAGTCTTATGGTTTCCATATAACTACGGATGGTGATACGTTTGTCGGTGATCGTACACTGACAATTTTAGATGAACCAACTAACTACCGCGAAGCAGTGGCGGGCCCCGAGTTTTCCAAATGGAAAGAGGCAATGGACAGCGAGATTAAGTCCATGTATGACAATCAAGTTTGGAACTTAGTTGACAATGTGTCGGGTCGTAAGACAGTCGGGTGCAAGTGGATCTTCAAGAAGAAGACCGACATGGATGGTAAAGTACATACTTATAAAGATCGGCTAGTTACGAAGGGATTCACTCAAACCCCTGGGGTTGACTATGTTGAAACCTTCTCACCAGTAGCCAAGATTAAGTTAATCAGGATAATGCTTGCCATAGCTACGTTTCATGATTATGAAATTTAGTAGATGGATGTCAAAACTGCTTTCCTTAACGGGAAACTGACTAAGGATGTTTACATGAATCAGCCAGAAGGTTTTATAGACACAAAGCATCCTAGAAAAGTGTGTAAGCTTGAGAGATCAATCTACGGATTGAAGCAAGCATCTCGCAGCTGGAATCTTTGCTTCCATGAGAAAGTCAAAGAGTTTGGCTTCTCTAGGAGTGAAGATGAGTCATGTGTATATGTCAAGGCTAGTAGGAGTATAGTCACTTTTCTGGTGCTGTATATTGATGACATACTGCTCATGGGAAACAACGTTCCGACCTTTCAAGATGTCAAGTCTTGTCTCGGGAAGTGTTTCGCCATGAAAGACCTTGGAGAAGCTGTTTATATATTCGCGGGATAAGAATACTGAGAGATAGAAAGAGGAAATTAATAGGTCTAAACCAGTGTACATATTTGGAAAAGGTGTTAAAAAGGTTTAACATGGAAAATTCCAAAAAGGGAGAGCTACCAATCCAGAGTAATGCCAAGTTGAGCAAGACTCAAAGTCCGAGTACCGATGAGGAAATAGCTGAGATGAGTCGGGTACGTTATGCTTCGACAGTAGGGTCGATCATGTATGCTATGACATGTACTCGTCCCGACGTATCCTTTGCATTGAGCATGGTTAGTCGGTATCAAGGTAATCCTGGAAAGGCACACTGGATAGCGGTCAAGAACATACTCAAGTATCTGCGAAGGACAAAGAATATGGTGTTAGTCCTTGGTGGCAGTGATGACTTGAAAGGGAGTGGATATACATATGCCAGCTTCCAGACAGATAGGGACAGTGGTCGGTCCAAGTTAGGCTGGGTATTTCTTTTTAACGGTGGAGCGGTCACTTGGAAAAGTTCCAAGCAAGAAACGGTGGCTGATTCAACATGCGAATCAGAGTACATTGCAGCGAGTGAAGCGTCTAAGGAAGCGGCTTGGCTGAAGAACTTTATCGGTGACCTTGGAGTTGTCCCGAGCATTCAGGAGCCGATGGAACTGTTCTACGATAATGAAGGAGCGGTCGCTTCGACAAAAGAACCGCGAGATCAAGGAAAGTCCAGACATATCGACAGAAAGTACCATTACATTCGACATCACGTAGAAGAAGGTCACTTACTGGTTAAGAGAGTATCATCAGAAGACAATCCCGTAGATCCTTTGACTAAGGCACTGAGTAGGATCAAGCACAATCAGCATGCTTGGAGCATTGGACTGAAGGATGATATTAGTTTTAGTAATTAGATAGATTTGAAAATTGTAACAGTATAAATGTAATTGACTTGGTGATTTTATAATGGAGATTTATAAATGAGTATTGTTACTACCTTTGTCAATTGTTTATTATTGTGTTTCTATATTTGCATGTTTAACTTCCAAAGTAATTAGATTATTTAAAATTCCACAGTCGATGATACTATTAGGGAGTAAGTATGAACGAAGACTGTCATGAATCGGTAGTAGATTGTCTAAGGAGTTAGACATTGCAGTAAGACTGCTACAACGTTCATGAGTACTTAGAAAATAGAGATTTGAGTATTGGATAAACCCGTGCTGAACAGATTGCTTCATGGATCACATCACGAGCAATGTTAAGATGATAATATCCTTTGATCTTTAAGTGGAGAGATATGATCTGTAATTTGCGAGACAGTTGCTCATTGATAATGCGAAAACGCGCCGGTAACTAGGTGTTATAAAACGCATTGTTGTGAGTATTCTGACTGGTAAAAGGTATAGACATATAATTCGAAACTTATCCGTCCCCTGACCCGATGGGAAACAAATATCTGTAGGCCTCTCGATGATTTTGAAGTTGACTAAAAGTGTTGGCCAACCGGCACTGACTTGATGTGTTTAATTAGCAGTTTTAAAGTCATAAGCAAATCGGAAATCGAGAAACAGAGTATCAGACCAAGATTGATATTAATCCATGTCTTGAGTTTGAAAATATCTTGTTGGACGGAGGATCATCTGATCACTTACCTTTGGACAGAACTGACTGGGTCAGAGTTCAGGAACAGTTTCTTGGAAAATGGTATTAATCAGAAGGTAAATAGACAATTAAAGTCATAGACTTATCCAAGTGGGAGACTGTTGGATTTGGTGTCTAAGCCATGACTTATAATTGTATTTATCTTGTTAATTGAAGCAAAGTCCATTTGGGTTGCCCTCATAGCTGGAGGCTTAGTGTAGAGTTCAGTAGAGTGAAAGGTTGATTTATTAATTGTTTAATAAATCAATAGAAATAAATAAATAGTTTATTAATATATTTAAGTGTTAATATATTAATTAGAAACTATAATAATTAATTGAGATTTAATGTGGAATTAATTGGATTTAATTTAGTGATTAAATAAATTAATTAAAAATGCAAGGGACTCGTTTGTATTTATTCAATAGTTGGGTAACTGATAAACCAGAAGCCAAGGGGATGGATTTGGCACCACCTTGGAGGGATTCTCTAGGGTTGGCGAAAACCCTGATTAGGGTTTAAGAAGTCTGGTCCAAGTGGTCAACAGGCTTGCCCACTTAGGAGGCTCATAAGGGTTTCAGGTGTAACCCTTGGAGGCTATAAAAGGAACCTCCTAGCACCCTAATTTCCTGCGCCATTTTTCACTGAGGATACTCTGCTGGACTCTCTTCTCCATTGCTTTGGGTGTGACTTGCATTTGAGGTAGGATCTGTTTGCTGCTAGCTTTAAGAACAAGATCAAAAAGGTTGGTTAATTCTCATTTGATCTTTAGAAATAAATGTTGGCCTTAGGTTTCTAGTTTATATCTTCATAGAAGAAAACATAGATCTTTCTAGGGTTGCATGTGAACTTAGGAATTTGTTTGTTTATTGATTGCTTCAAAACCCTTCAATAAGTTCCTAACACAAATCTAACTAAACTAATCTCACTCAAGCCAATTCATTTGCAAATCTAATGCATATGGTTTTAGCATGACGATATTACTTGGTCTGAGACATTGGCTTAGTGAACAGATCAACTATTTTGCCTCATATGATATAGCTCTATTAATTATGATGTCTCATTTGGTAAGACCCTGCATCCCGCATCCTGAGAACGTACATGAACTGTCTCTATTAGTTTGGAATCTAGCATCAATGTGCTTCTTTACACTAAGTTCTTCCATACCATAATGGATCTAGAACACCTTAAACATTTAATATATATCTTGACTTCCATCCATTGACTTTCAACAGGATTAGCCTAATGTCAACTCATCATGTTCAAGACATATGATACATTAGGTACTGTGCATTGTGTGATCAATCCTTCTACAAGTGCAATATGGAACTCAACTCATCTCATTCAAAACCTTTTGTGGAAATAGGATCCTGAGTTTCACTTAGTCCTAAACCCTGATACAAAGACTTCAATTCCTACCGGGAGTCTTGTGTTTCTAGATTTTAAGTATTCATGTACTTTGGCTTAACCATACGAAGTACTCAGGTCTACCTTTATAGTTCTAATGCTTCATATGCATTTAATCTTTCCCGTGTCATTTGCAGCATAACAATTTTCAATAATTTCATATTTCTCGAAGTATGGATGTTGTTTACATGAGAACTTTGTTATCCGTGTACAACATTGGGCAGACTTCAGTGGTCCCAATAGCTCTGACATGTATATGGCTCACTTATGTTTCTCGAACAACCAAACATTTGACTTTCTCATCGAACCTAAGGTTTCATTCGCAAGACGCTTGTTCAAGTCTATCAATAGACGTTTCAAGCTAACACACTCTATTTAGATATTTGGACAATGTGAAACACTCTAGTTGTGTCATGTACACATCCTCTTAATCTTTTATGTTAAAGGAAATCGGTTTTTACATCTATTTGCAATACTTTACAATCATTGACTGCTGCCATGTAATTCAATGTCCAAATAGATTTGATTATTGCAAATGATGAGAAGGGTGACATGTGCATTCGTTGATGCAGTTAAAAATAATAAAATACTCACTACTTTAATAGCTAGGGTAAGTAAGGGTTGAACCAAGGAGTTCGTGGTTGGCACACTACCTGTCGATAAAGGCCTGATTATAGGGTCACTCTATAGTAGGAAGATTACTAAAACTTGCAACTTGAAATCAAAACTCAAAAACATCAATCACTTAACCAATGAGATATGATGCATTAGGCAATCAAGCATCAAATCAAACATGAAACCAAAAATAACTTTTGTATCAAAATCGAAAATAATCCAAACTATTGTTCGAACAACGATCTAACTAACCAACGAACTACAGGAGCTGAATGGTTACTCCTGAATCTAAAACTCAACCTCAAACTATCAAAGACCTGAATGTCATATACCTTAGCACTGAGAGTTGGTATAAAACTGAATAATCAATCTAATAAGCTAACACTAATGATTATAACGAAACTAAGCAATAGAAACAGAAAAATAACAAAGATGAGGAAAAAGATCTAGAGAATTCTCGATGGATTGCTGTGGAATGCCGTCTGAATGCCTCTATTTATAGCTGAAAATCGAAGAGTTCATGCCGCCAAAATCAGTATTTCGCATCGTGAACATGGCTTATCTCCGATATCTCGCACTTTGAAGTTCAAGTCAAAATCAGATCACGATTTCATCCCTTCGTAGCATCACGACCTCCAACTTTACATGTGACAAGATTCTTTAATTCTTCTCCCTTCATTTTCATCATTATCCTTGTTCAATTGCCACTTTAAACACTGCATTTTAGCACTTTTCCTATACAAAGAAACTTCCAACAAAAGTGAGCGTATCTAGTCCTTTTGTAAAGTTAAAACAATTAAAACATGCAGAGCAACGTGTAAATATGTTATTATAAAAGCGTGTTATCAAACACCCCCACTTGGACTTTGCTTGCCCTAAATCAAACAGAGCTTTTAAGTACTTTTGTATCCCATAAAATCATACATCTTTGCAAAACTCCTCAATATCAAAGTTTATTGTTAATTCCTGAATTTATACTTAAATTGATTTAAACGTGACTAGAATACCTTTGGAATTCATG
Organism: Cichorium intybus; assembly: GCA_023525715.1. NCBI lineage: Eukaryota > Viridiplantae > Streptophyta > Magnoliopsida > Asterales > Asteraceae > Cichorium > Cichorium intybus. The sequence continues at coordinate 95,839,344 of CM042010.1, read as the reverse complement.
ACATTCTATAGAAATCTTGATTTCCAACATTCAATTTACAACTGTGCAAACATACTCATTTGAATTCTAAAGGCCATAAAAGAAACTTCCATGACTTTCTATGATGTCCGTGTAATGAGCTTTCAACAACATTATCCCAGATTAGTTAATCTTAGGTAATAAGGTGCATAAATACCTTAAGGCCACCCTTTTTAAGGTTACCGGCTCGAACACCATATGCCACTTATTGAAATTTCTTTCATGAATTCCAATCTTATATATTTCTAAGTAGAAGATAACATATTTTATAATTTCAAAATTCAACTCAAATCATTCCAACCAAGGATAGCATGAAAACAACTAAACAATATTTCTTGAAAAATACCACTTTTCAAAAAATTTGAAAATTTTTCATTTTCTAGGATACAACATTTCCTAAAAATTTAAAAATCGTAAAAAAATTTAAATTTTTTCATAAAAACGCTATCTTTTTTTACCTTCCCCACCCCACACTTAAACCATACAATGTCCCCATTGTAGAAAAAAAAGTTTAAAACAAGGGAGAAAAATAGTGTACCCGTTAGATGACGAAATACTTGAGGTATGGAATCAATATGCATTTCAGGTTTGATCCATGTACTTACATCGTGTTGATAGTTTTCCGCAAAAGAGAACACGCGAGACATAAGCCAAGTGTAGGGATGCACCAACCCCACACTTGCATTGATACCCATCTTTAAAATTGGGAAATCTCTCTCATAATTGTAGAACACGATCATAAGCATAGTTTGATAATCTGAACATCAACTTGCACCAAAATTAAGTTTTACAAATATACAAAAATTACAAGTATTAGTACTAAAAACAGAAAAGAGGAGAAAAATAAGAAAATAAGAAAAATATTATCAATGGTCATCATCGTCATGTGTGTCAGAGGGTCTAGCATCATCGGATCTAGTAGTCAGAAATGGTGGTGGGGGCTCCATTCCTAGATGTAACATCAGCAAGCATGTGCTCTCGGCCAACCATGGCTACTAGGCTAGAATCTTGGTGTTAGTAACCTCAAGTCTGTCCTGGATTGCCTCCAACCTGGCTTGGCCTTCCATCAATTCTCGCAGGGTAGCCTAGACATCTATAGGCTCCTGTGCTGGCTGGACTGGTGGATCATCCTCCTGCATCTTTGTGGGCATGCCTCTGGCTCTTCTGCACCCTCGACTCTAGCCTTGACTGCATCAATAGCCGGGACCACCTCATGCTGGCGATTCACTTGCGAGACTCGGACCACCCCCATAATATCCAAGTAAGCAACATCGATCCGGCGGGGTGGATGCGACCTCAGGAATAGGATAATGTCTCATGTCGAGATCGAATATAACTGGGCCAGGTGTCTGATATAGTGCCCCTGACCATAGCACTCACAGCCTTCAGCCCCTTCCCTTTGGTGGTCAGGAAGGTCGCTAGGATATGTTGTAGATGGATGATGCGGGAGGCATAAATAATCACCCAAAGGTAGAACATGTCCTCCCTCGGGAACGTGTCACCACCCTTATGGTGAGGTACCGTACTGGTGATGATCAGTGTAGACTCGATGGAGTGGGGAGCGGAGCATGCTCTCCTTGGCAGTGGCCTGAAAGTACATCTCATTGGTGAGTTGGGCCCAAACTGCTCGTCAATCACATCTTGTGGCTGGCCCCAATGGCAAGCCTCTAAAAACAGCATAAAGTGGATACTATTCACATCATGCCAGCAGTGTATCCCAGTCCTCCTGGCGAATGCTCGAATGGTACATTTCCGGTTCCTCCTGTCTAATCGGAATCGGATGTGTGGGTCTGCTGGATCCTCGACTCCTGATGTATATGTCGAGTAAAACTCGAGCATGAGCTGCCAGTAGCTCGTATCATCGGGCTTAGGCATCAGCCTTACCCAACCCTGGAACGTCAAAGTGTGTGCCCCATCAGTACTCGTCCATGCAAGGGTGAAGAGAGGTTGCATCTATCCCCAAAGCTGCACCTGCGTTAAGAACTACTCGTCGAACACTGATGTTGGATCTGCAGCCCTGGTGGTAATGGTCTGAAGTCGAGTCTAGTACCCCCGACTCTCCTCCAAGTCTGGTGGAAACTCTAGGAACTCGTTCCTGGGTAGGTCTGCAACTGTCACTTCAGGTTGTTCTCTCGATGGTCCCATCTGCAAAACTTAACGCTCGAAAGTTTGTGAGAAAAAATAAAATGTTTGGTCCTTAATAGAGTTGGCGTCGCGAACTTCCTTATTCAAGCTGCGAGGGTTGCATATTCGTGGGTGGCGGCACGTAGTTCATTGTTGGCGCTACGAACGTCAACTCTAACGCTATGTTCTTGAGTTCACATAGCTAATGGAATGGAAGTATTTGGAAGGGTACAAGCTCTGAAGCATGTTCTTAAGATTTTTTTAAGAGGGGGAAGGGAATGGAAGTAAAAAAAGTCTATTTTTCACCAACCCACGTTTGGGAGGGTTAGGAAGGGAAGAATCTCAAATTACCTATTTGCCCTTACTATTCACCTTCATCAGGTTTCATCCTTCTTTAAACCCTAAGTTCCCCTTCCACCCCCTTCCATTCTCTTCTAACTCAAGAATACAAATACTTATTCGTATTTCCCTTCTATTTACTTCCCTTCCCTTTCCTTCCATTTCATTCCATCCCTTTACCTTCATTTAAAAAATTTAGAACATAGCGTAACTAATCAGACCATCGTTTTAAATCATTTCAGACCATTCAACCAACAAAATAGCTTCCTAAGGTTTCGATTAAGCCTTCTACGGTGTCAATTTTGCAAACTACACACCTAGGCCACGACATTTGATTTTTACTAAAATTTGGACGCGAAACGCATTAGGGTCAATTTCAAAATTCAACACACGTAAACCTGGGTGACGTGAACATGGAACCTTCTTCCCTCTTTAAATCTTCAATTCCTTATATTCAACCTAAACCTGGGCTGCACCGTGCTTTGTTGACTAGTGACATATGTAAAATACCATATAAATAAAGTTTAAAAGACTAAATTAAGAGAACTAAAAATACATCACAATCGGGTAGCCTTTCAAATAGTGCTAAGTTTAACGTCTTCAACTAGACGATGGCAGTTTCAACCGACATCTGATAGGAATTGTTCTTTCTTTGGCGGTAAGTCATGCACTATTGTCGCCATTAGGGTGGTCAGTTGGCCAATCGGATCCTCCATGTTGTTGATTAGCTTTTGTTGTTCTTCCCAAACCATGACTATCTTAGCTTCCTTTTGTTTAAGGTCCTTTGCAAGTTCTTGATTTCTTCTCTCCATCATCTCTGTGGTGCGTGCCAATTCTTCTTCCAACCAGATATTTCTTGTTTTCTGGACTATCCCATGTCTTGTAATGGACTGTCTATTTTTTATCATACAAGTCCTTTTCGATAAACTAAACCTTCATGTCTAAATGCTTAAATTAAGGTAAGTGAGGGTCGTCCTCCTCTTCATCTTTTCTTGGCGGCTCTGGCTCAGGCTGAGTGTTAGTAGAAAAACTGAAAATGTTGAATCGGTGCTTTCTAGTACCAAGGGATATGTTGACGTCTCCCGTTCGACAGTTGATGAGCATGTTGGTGGTTGCTGAGAATGGTCTGCCCACGATGAGGGTTGTCGGAGCTTCCTTAAGGTTATTTGCATAATCCATGACCAAGAAATACACGGGGTAATAAAACTCCCCCACATTGATAATTACATTTGTCATGATTTCCTGCGGATCTTTGGTTGATTGATCAGCAAGTCGTAAGACCATCTGTGTTGGTTCGACCTCTCCCGCTTCGTATCGGTCATATAATATCCAGGAAGGATATTGTCACTTGCTCCAATCCACTAATTCTTGTTTAATTATCAAATCACCGAGTGTGGCCTTGAGATATGATGTCCCTGAATCTTTACATTTGGGTGGCACATGTGCATGAATTTTCTCCTTTTGGTCAACAACTCTCTTAAAATTTTGGATTCAGCTGGTGTTCCTTCAAGCTGATCAATCATTGGTTGGTTTACCTTAGTTTACCTCAACTCCCTCCACACCTTCTTTGGTTTAGGTGCTCGTTTTCTATAGTTGTGATTATGGGTTGACTTGTTTCACCTATAACTACCTCCACCTCTTTTTGAACCTGTTGGGTATGAAATTTAATCAAAGACTAGAAAATAACAAGCATTCTAAAGAATAGAATTAAGCTATGTGATCAACACACATAGATATAATGATGAACAATGAAGAACACAATGGTTGAATAACAACTGTCGAATGCTTTGATATTATGAATAAGGGTTTTACAAAATATTTCTACATAGTACTATCCAATAGGAACGTATTATTGTGCAACACGTAGTCTGCCAGTCACGCGTGCACTCAAAAGGTTGTTACTTGTAAGCCTTCAGATCCTCTGGAGTAAATCCTTTGGAGTCTTCAGGGTTCAAGCTCTGTAGTCTTCTAGGCCTTTGGATGGGGTAAGCACTTCATCACAATTATTCTCAACCATCTTCCCCTTTGTGTGAAGTGAAGGGTTTTGCACAATCAATGAACAACAAAATTCCTAAGTTCACATGCAACCCTAGAAAGATCTATGTTTTCTTCTATGAAGATATAAAACTAAAAACCTAAGGCCAACATTTATTTCTAAAGATCAAATAAGAATTAACCAACCTTTTGATCTTGTTCTTGAAGCTAGCAGCAAACAGATCCTGCCTCAAATGCAAGTCACACCCATGCTAAGGAGAAAAGAATCCAGCAGAGTTTCTTCAGTTGAATTTGGCACAGGAATTAGGGTGCCAGGGGGTTCCTTTTATAGCTTCCTAGGGTTACAGCTGAAACCCTAGAGGAGCCTCCAAAGTGGGCAAGCCTGTTGACCACTTGGACCAGATCCCATAAACCCTAATTAGGGTTTCGCCACCTATGGAGAAGCCTCCATAGTTGGCGCCACTTTTGGCCCCTGGCCACTGGCTTACCAGTTATTTAACTATTTAATAAATACAAACCAGTCCCTGCACTTATAATTAATTAATTTAATCACTAAATTAAATCCAATTAATTCTAGATTAAATCTCAATTAATTATTATAGTTTCTAATTAATATATTAACACTTAAATATATTAATAAACTATTTATTTATTTCTATTGATTTATTAAAGAATTAATAAATCAACCTTTCTCTCTATTGAATTCTACACTAATCCTCCAGCTATGAGGGCAACCCAAATGGACTTTGCTTCAATTAACAAGAGAAATACAATTAGAAGTCATGGCTTAGACACCAAATCCAATAGTCTCCCACTTGGATAAGTCTATGACTTTAATTGTCCATTTACCTTCCGATTAATATCAGTTTCCCAGAAACTGTTCCTGAACTCTGACCGAGTCATTTCTGTCCAACGATAAGTGATCAGATGATCCTCCGTCCAACAAGATATATTCAAACTCAAGACATGGATTAATATCAATCTTGGTCTGATACTCTGTTTCTCGATTTCGGATTTTCTTATGACTTTAAAACTACTAATTGAACACATCAATTCAGTCTCGGTTGGCCAACACTTTCCGTCAATTTCAAAATCATCGAGAGGCCTACAAATATCTGTTTTCCCATCGGGTCAGGGGATGGATAAGTTTCGACTTATATGTCTATACCTTTTACCAGTCAGAATACTCACAACAATGCGTTTTATAACACCGAGTTACCGGCGCGTTTTCGCATTATCAATGAGCAACCGTCTCAAAAATAATAGATCATATCTCTCCACTTAAAGATCAAAGGATATTATCGTCTTAACATTGCTCGTGATGTAATCCATGAAGCAATCTGTTAAGCGCGGGTTTATCCAATACTCAAATATCTATTTTCTAAGTACTCATGAACGTTGTAGCAGTCTTACCGCAATGTCTAACTCCTTAGACAATCTACAACCGATTCATGAATGTCTTCATTTATACTTACTCCCTAACAGTATGATCGACTGTGGAATTTCAAATAATCTAATTACTTAGGAAGTTAAACATGCAAATATAGAAACACAATAACAAACAATTGACAAAGGTAGTAACAATACTTATTTATAAATCTCCATTATAAAATCACCAAGTCAATTACATTTATACTGTTACAAGTTTCAAATCTATCTAATTACTAAAACTAATATCATCCTTCAGTGCAATGCTCCGAGCATGCTGATTGTGTTTGATCCTGCTCAGTGCCTTAGTCAAATGATCTGCAGGATTGTCTTCTGATGATACCCTCTTAACCAAGAGGTGACCTTCTTCTACTTGATGTCGAATATAGTGGTACTTTCTTTCGATATGCCTGGACTTTCCATGGTCTCGCGGTTCCTTTGTTAAGGCGACCGCTCCTTCATTATCGCAGAAAAGTTCCACCGGCTCCTGAATGCTCGGGACAACTCCAAGGTCCTCGATGAAGTTCTTCAGCCAAGCCGCTTCCTTAGACGCTTCACTCGCTGCAATGTACTCTGATTCGTACATTGAGTCAGCTACCATTTCTTGCTTGGAACTTTTCCATGTGACCGCTCCACCGTTCAAAAGAAATACCCAGCCCGACTGGGACCGACCACTGTCCCTATCTGTCTGGAAGCTGGCATCTGTATATCCACTCACTTTCAAGTCATCACTGCCACCAAGGACTAATACCATATTCTTTGTCCTTCGCAGATACTTGAGTATGTTCTTAACCGCAATCCAGTGTGCCTTTCCAGGATTACCCTGGTACCGACTAACCATGCTCAATGCAAAGGATACGTCGGGACGAGTACATGTCATAGCATACATGATCGACCCTACTGCCGAAGCATAAGGTACCCGACTCATCTCAGCTATTTCCTCATCGGTACTCGGACTTTGAGTCTTACTCAATTTGGCATTACTCTGGATTGGTAGCTCTCCCTTTTTGGAATTTTACATGTTAAACCTATTCAACACCTTTTCCAAATATGTATACTGGCTCAGACCTATTAACTTTCTCTTTCTATGTCTCACTATTCATATCCCAAGAATATAAGCAGCTTCTCCAAGGTCTTTCATGGCGAAACACTTCTCGAGCCAAGATTTGACATCTTGCAAGGTCGGAATGTCGTTTCCCATGAGCAATATGTCATCAACATACAGCACCAGAAAAGTGACTATACTCCTACTAGCCTTGACATATACACAGGACTCATCTTCACTCCTAGAGAAACCAAACTCTTTGACTTTCTCATGGAATCAAAGATTCCTGCTGCGAGATGCTTGCTTCAATCCGTAGATTGATCTTTTAAGCTTACACACCTTATCAAGATGCTTTGCGTCTACAAAACCCTCTGGCTGATTCATGTAAACATCCTCAGTCAGTTTCCCGTTAAGGAAAGCAGTTTTGACATCCATCTGCCAAATTTCAAAATCATGAAACGCAGCTATGGCAAGCATTATCCTGATTGACTTAATCTTGGCTACTGGTGAGAAGCTTTCATCATAGTCAACCCCCGGGGTTTGAGTTAATCCCTTCGCAACCAGCCGAGCTTTATAAGTATGTACTTTACCATCTATGTCGGTCTTCTTCTTGATGATCCACTTGCACCCGACTGTCTTACGACCCGGCACATTGTCAACCAAGTTCCAAACTTGATTGTCCTACATGGACTTAATCTACCTGTCCATTGCCTCTTTCCATTTGGCAGACTCGGGGCCCGCCATTGCTTCGCGGTAGTTAGCTGGTTCATCTAAATTTGTCAGTGTACGATCACTGACAAACGTATCACCATCCGTAGTTATATGGAAACCATAAAACTCGGGTGGCATGCTAACTCTACCCGAACGTCTAAGAGGTAATGAGATGTCGGTTGGTCCAACAGGAACTTCTTCCTCATGTTGGTTGCTAGTTTCTCCTAAGGTTGGTTCATCGGGCGTCTCCTGAATTTCTTCGAGATCGATTATACTCCCACTGTCCTCTTTGGAAATGAGTTCTCTCTCTCGAAAGAATCCTCGTCTCGCTACAAAGACCACGTCCTCGCTCGGTCTGTAGAACAAGTATCCAAATGATTATTTCGAGTATCCGATGAAGAAACACCTCTCACTTCGTTCCGCGAGCTTGTCATGAGTCTCTCGTCTTACGAAAGCCTCACAGCCCCAGACTTTGATATGTGCCAATGAGGGAACTTTCCCCGTCCACATCTCGTGCGGTGTTTTTGCAACCTTCTTGGTTGGGACAAGATTTAGGATATGGGCGGAAGTCTCTAAGGCATACCCCAGAAATGGATTGGAAGCGAAGCTCGACTCATCATTGAACGAACCATGTCGAACAAGGTTCGGGTTCGTCTCTCAGCAACGCCGTTTAATTCTGGTGTCCTGGGAGGCGACAACTGTGAAACTATTCCACATTCCTTAAGATAATCGAGAAACTCGATGCTAAGATACTCACCGCCTCTATCGGACCTAAGCATCTTTATCTTTCTGCCCAATTGATTTTCTACTTCATTTTTGAACTCTTTGAAATTTTCAAAGGTATCTGACTTATTCTTGATTAAGTAGATATACACATATCTACTAAAATCGTCAATAAAGGTCACATAGAACCACGTGCCATCCTTTGTGGATGTTCTGAAGGGACCACACACATCTGTGTGTATGATATCCAACAAACCTTCACCTCTTTCAAAGGAACCTTTGAACGGTGATTTTGTCATCTTGCCAAGCAAGCAAGATTCGCATACATCATCCGACCCGAGATCAAATGATTCCAACACTCCATCCCTTTGGAGTTGGGCGATGTGTTTCTTGTTGATATGGCCAAGGTGACAGTGCCACAAACACGCCTTTTCTACACCGCTTGAAGAATCAATAGTTAAAACATCTTTACCACAATTGTCAACACATACAATAGATTCATACACTCCATCACAAGGCAAAGCATTAAATATAAAAACTTCATTTTTGAAAACTGAAATTGAACCATTCAATTTATTAAAGTCATAATAAAAGCATTGTTTGAACAATGCATGAAAAGAAATTATGTTCTTTGCTATATCAGGCGAATAGCCACAATTATGTAAATCTAAAACAACTCCACTACTGAGCACTAGTCTATAGACACCGATCTTGGTAACAGGTGACGTTCGCCTAATGCCCATGACCAGGTTCAATCTACCGGTTCCAGATCCCTACTTTCCTTTTGGCCCTGCAAATTAGAACAGATATGAAAACCACATCCTGTATCAAGGACCCAAGAACAGGAAGAAGATGAGTTATTAGATATAGAATATGCACCTGCTTGTGATGGCTTTACTTTGCCATCCTTAATATCCTGCAAGTACCAGGGGCAGCTCCTCTTCCAGTGACCCTTTTCTTTGCAGTAAAAACAGTCAGCTTCTTTGGGGTTCGTGACGTGCGGAATGCCGGAAGACTTGGCTCTCGGGGCACTGCTAGATGTCCCGACATGAGTCTTTTCCCTCCAGTTTTGCTTCGGAGGGCCCTTCCTTTTCTTTCCCTTGCCAGATCCAATAGCCAGGACATGCGGGTTGACCGGGAGCACACTTTTCCCTTTCATCCCGTCTTCAGCAGTACGAAGCATGCGGTGTAGTTCAGCCAAAGTTGCCTGACTGTTGTTCAAATGATACGCTAGTGTGAACTGGTTATAAGAACTAGGTAGAGAATTCAGCACTATGTCAACAGCCAAATCCTCATGTACAGGCATATCCAGCTTTCTAAGCCTTTCCACATAACACTGCATCCTTTGCACATGAGTACAGATGGACTCTCTGTCCTTAGGCTTGCCGTTAGTAAAAGTTTTAACCACCTCATGCCTTTCGATGCGTTCTTGCTTGCGGAACTTTTCCGCGAGCTCCTTGTGCATCTCGTAAGGCCAGTAGTCCTCATAAATACGCTGTAGTTCAGGGTTCATGGTAGCGATCATGATGCAAGCCATTTTGGTTGCATCAACAGAATGTTTTGAGTACGAGGCGATTTCCTCGGGAGTAGCGGTATCTGGGTCAACCTCAACTAGATCGGTTTCCAGAAAATACTCTTTGTGTTCAAACCTTAGAGCCATTTTGATGTTGCGGATCCAGTCATTGTAGTTACTACCGTCCAACGTCACTTTGGAGCACAATGACAGAATCGAGGTGACATTACCGGGGTTCGAGTGGGGAACGGATTGGTCACAAGACATCTGAATAAGAAGAAGACAGTTTTAATTAGACATTATTAAATAATCCTTATATTCACCCAAGATTAAATATAAGGCTAGGATCCTACAATAACAATCTACAATATCGAAGACGGATGCTGTAATCTTTATTGTAAATTTTATAAGGTAGGCGAATGACGATTCAGCCAATTCCACTGCGGTAACATAATCAAATTATAATGGAATTCCTAGTTTCTTTTGAGATTTATTGAACTGTTCAATAGCATGTTTTAATATCGGGGATGCCCCGCTGTTTGTGACTGGGATACCGAGGATCACAAACCGGGTGTGAATAACCATGCGAATTAGCTCGGTACTCTCGAAGTTAATTACCATCTCTAATTGACGTGCCAGTTAACCACACACGCTCCGTCAATAATGGCAAAATCAAGAAACCCATTGCGACTTTTTGCGGACCGCAGTTGGCGTGCCGGTAAACCACACACGCTCCACCAACGTTCCACAAAGTGCAATCTGCAATCCCATGGATTAGCACCAATTCACATTTTTGACCTAAAGTAACTAGATTGGGTTTTTGTTCAAAGTTCTAGTACTTTTAATTATAGCGTTATACTTTTGAGAGGCTTAGCGGTTCTATCAAACCCATTCGGCTAACGACACTTGACTGACCAGGAGAGCGGTGGGTAAGAGTAAATACCCATTAGACTACCATTTTATAGGCAGTCGCCTTATACCCTCTTTATAGGACAGTTTTGTGAATGAGGCCTACTAACGGTAAGACTAACCAATTTATCTTATACATAAATATTAACTTTTAATCATAAATATATAAGATATATTTTAATATTATTAAAATATTTTAGAATTAATTTATTCTTAATTTTCGCTAATTTATATCTATTTTTCGAAAATTTAAATTAATTCTTTAAGTTGATTTAATTGATCTTTTAATTAACAATTAATTAAACTAATTAAATCAAATAAGGGAATCACAAAGATTGATCAAATTAATTTCCTAACCCTTATCCCTAGTCCATGAAAATTGCAAGCAAAGATAAGGGGTTCTACTTATTTTAATTATCCAATAATTACCAAAAATAACAACCTACTTATAAGGCAAGCAAAAAAAAAGGGGGGGGGGGGACCATAGGGGTGGCGGCTAGGGTTACGAAACCCTAGACTTGAAATTGATCATGGCCTCACAAAGGGTTAGTTTCGAAAACCCCTTAGGTCAAACAAAGCAGTTTATATCAATTTCACAAGAAAACAAGCCATAGCTCTGATACCACTGAAGGGTTTTGCACAATCAATGAGAAAAGAATCCAGCAGAGTTTCTTCAGTTGAATTTGGCACAGGAATTAGGGTGCCAGGGGGTTCCTTTTATAGCCTCCTAGGGTTACAGCTGAAACCCTAGAGGAGCCTCCAAAGTGGGCAAGCCTGTTAACCACTTGGACCAGATGCCCTAAACCCTAATTAGGGTTTCGCCACCTATGGAGAACCCTACATAGTTGGCACCACTTTTGGCCCCTGGCCACTGGCTTGCCAGTTATTCAACTATTGAATAAATACAAACCAGTCCCTGCACTTATAATTAATTAATTTAATCACTAAATTAAATCCAACTAATTCTAGATTAAATCTCAATTAATTATTATAGTTTCTAATTAATATATTAACACTTAAATATATTAATAAACTATTTATTTATTTCTATTGATTTATTAAACAATTAATAAATCAACCTTTCTCTCTACTGAACTCTATACTAATCCTCCAGCTATGAGGGCAACCCAAATGGACTTTGCTTCAATTAACAAGATAAATACAATTATAAGTCACGGCTTAGACACCAAATCCAACATGAAGTGCATCCAAAGCCTATCTTGCAAAATTCCTCTTGAATGCCTGCCTCAAGGCATATCTCACCGCTAGCCACCAGTTAAGATTCTCTCCAATCCTCTTATTTTCTTCCAAGTGATTGAAAAAAAAGAGTTCACTACGGAAAGGATGTTGGTTATCATAGCCGAAGGGTAAAGACCCTTGTAATCAACTTCAAAAAATTTGGCCACCACCTTATCTTCATTTGACAGCCTTTTAAATACAATACTCTAGGGCTTCTCAGTTATCTGCCCTTGTTTGAGATGATCAAAGTTCTCAATTGTGTATGGTGGGGGTACAAGGGACTATCCGAAGAGGTCTGCTACTTCAATATCAAACTTGGCAAATCGCAGTAGGTAGTTCCAAAGGAAGGAAGAGATATGAGCCTTTGAAGCATTGGAGACTGTTATAGATTCTCCTTCGTGGCCTAGGGAAGCATTCATGAGATCAAGAAGCATAATGAAATCATGAGGGTTCATGATTGGAAAATCCGCAATTGTGAATCTTGACTCTTTCTTATCGGAGTCATGAAGTATGAAGAAATCATAGTCTTGAAATCCTTCGTATACTTCACCCAGTTTGATTGAGATTATCTTGGTTATCTTTTTGGAGTGCCACACCAATTTTGGTTCTTGAGTGAATTTGGCGTGGAAGGCAATCTTCTTTGCTTTGAAGGTCGTTAGCTCTTCTTCAGGTAAGTTTCTCACAAACTGAAAGAATGCGAAGGTCTTCGGATTGTAGGGTAAATCGAGTTGTTGATTAACAGAAGCTTTTACTTCATAGCTTAGGAGAGGAAGCATGCTGAAAACTTTGAAGTCAGAGAACCCAACTACTGCAATTATTTCAGCAGTCCATTTTTGGTTATTTGTGGCCATGAGGTTTATCCAAAGCATTTTGTTATATTCCTCCTCTTGTTCTTTATGGACTTGCTCCATGTTAGGAGCAATCCTCATTTCCTTGTCTTCAGGCTTTGAACCGGAACCCCCTGCTTCAGTTGTTGTGATTGTGCCAAAGGTAGGACCCGCTTTGGATACAATAGGTGGAATGAATGTTGGTCTTCCTAAGGAAACAGCTTGATATGTTGTTACTATTGTTGTTGCTTCAGTTGTTGCTGTTATCAAGGCACGAGACCTAGAACCGCTTTATTCTCCCGCTTGTGAAGGTTGAACTGAAGGGTCAGGCTGACCAAACACCTGTGATCTCGATTGGGCAGTTTGAGTGCGTTTCATTCTGATGGAGAGATTGATTAGAGGTTGAAGAGCAAGCTTTAGCTTATCAACCAACTCAGTGGTGATAGCAGAATTAGTCTTTTTCATCTCTTTAGTAAACCTAACTACTGCAGATGCATCTGCGCAGTAGTTAGCTGTTCAACCTTCTTCTGAGCTTCTTCCAGTTGTTTCTAAAAATTGGCTTACTGAGTGTTGTAGGATTTAGTCTCAGTCCGAATGTCATTTAAGGCCTTCATCAGTTCGGAGTTTGAAGACTCTATCCTTCCAACAAGATCTGAGATCTTTTTCTCAGTTTCCTCCTTGAGGAGTCTGTGCCTTTCTTCAACTTGCTCCACCGATGTGTTAAGCTTTTGCTCTAGGATACTCTGGATCCTTACTTGTTGATCTAGTATCCTCTTCTCAGAACTCCGAACAATTTCCTCAACTTTACCAATTAATGCTTTCTTTGCTTCATCAATCTGCTCAGCAACATTACCCTCAGTGTTCTTCTTCGGATCATATCCGGTTTGAGTTTGAAGAATGATATCCAGCTTTTTGTTGAGGGTTTTGTACTGCTTGATGAAGACAAAGTCTCCATCATCCAAGTTATCATCATCTGTTTCATAAATGGTGATAGGAGTCATGTGGTAGGCTGCAAACATTTCATCAGCTGATGGAGGTTTGGAAGTAAAGGCTGTAGCTGGTGTTTCAGGGGTTGAAGTGTCCAATATCATCATCTGGCAATGAAATGTCCAAACCGGATGATGGAATATTTAATAGAGGATCGGAGGTTGGTACAATTGGTTTTGTAGCTGGTGTTTCAGGGGTTGAAGTGATAGGAGTTTCTATTGTAGTGATTATGGGTTCGGAGGATATTGGTGTTTCTGCGGAGGTTGAGATGGGAGGTACATCTGAAGACATGGTATGTATAGTGGTGGTAAGGGGAAGGGTAGTGGTTATTGGTAATGTGGGAATGGTGGAGATTTGAGGAGCAGTTGTTGGTGATGGAGATGGTGGTATGGTTTCTTGGATTGGTGAGGATTGGTGTTCTTCTTCTTCTTCTTCTCCATGAATATCTTTGGACTGAGTTCTTTCAGTGTCTGAAGATTCATCCAACAGTATTTGTTTCTTTGTACACTTCGGTTGGGTCCTTTTGACTTGTATCTGTTCCGAAGCCTTTCTCTTCTTTACAACCTTCGGACCATTTGGTCCTCTAGTATCTTTCTTCTTCCCTTTTGACTTTGTAGGGACCTTGGCTTGAACCTCTTGAGTGGTTGGACGAACAGGATAAGGCATGGTAAGGGTGGATCGACAGACATTAACCACATCTATATCTAAGGATACTTTTGCAAGCATTACCTATGGAATTTGGGCACAAAATTGGGTTGAATTTTTATCCATAGCTGGAATTGTGATGTAAGAATACTTCATGCCTTGAAGAGCAAGGTCATAAACAAGACCTATTCGTTGGTATTGTTCATGGACAATCATCACCCAAAATCTAGCATTGGAGATTTCAGTCACTTTTTCTGAATGGTTGATGTATGTGCAGAAATCAGCCCATAAGATAGAAACAAAATCGACCTTGACATCATAGTAAATACCATACAAGAGACTTACAAAAGTCTGACTTGCAGAATCTAGCCCTGATGTTATACCAGACAAACATCATAGAAATATCCCAAAGAAATATTTCCACAAATCATGAAGATACCTTTTCTTGAAGCTTCCAATTCCGCTTAGTTGTGGTTCATATCCCATCTCATTGAACATATCAACGTGTTGTTCGGCAGTAGGCACAACAATTTCTTATGAATCAAAGATTGGAAGTTGCAGAGCATTAGCAAATCAAGACTTAGTCAACTGGATTCTCTTTGTTGTGTTGTTTGCATTAATCACTTCATAGTGGACCGATTGAACATTGTTTTCAGCATCAAAGATGGAACAGAGGTATAGTGTGCTCTGTGAACAAGAGTTGCTGGTATTGAGGGGGTGTAGGTCAGAGCATGACCAAGGATTGAGTGCTTAAGGCATTCGACCAGAGCATGAATCGACTTGGGGTAGAACTTGGTATCTGGTCGAAAGAACATATTAGCGAATTGATTTTTCATAACGGGGATTGAGATACCCTCAGGACTTTGTGAGGATCCTTCAACAGCAGTGGTTGCCATTGTTGAACAATTGGGGAAGACGATGACCAATTAGGTTCTTGAGAGATTTTGTAGAGAGAGTTTGAATCGTTTAAACACGTAAAGATTTGAACAGACGGTGTGAGAGGTATTTATACTGATTATGGTCCCAAGGCCATTTAATGTGCATGTTTGAATGGTCTAATGAGAGTATGCAACCTCAGCTTCCCAATGTTCCACTAACCCTGCAAAAACGGAACCGCCTAAGTGTCAGTCATCATGAATTTGAAAAAGTGAAAATGCAACCGTCATATCTTTTTGGTTATGATTTTGCAAGATATTCTATGACATAGACAATTATTCCAACATTCATTTATTTCCAAGAATGTTTGTCTTTGTAATTCTCATAAATGCCCAATTCATTGAACGTTAAATTGACTTCGGATCAGCAAGAATAGTTTTAAGTATCCTTCGGATAAAGAATTTTTGTGAAGGAACTAATAAGCACTCAGAAGATCTTTGCCCTTATTCAAAATGACTTTTTCTTTTGAAGATGCATTTTGATCTTTGACCATAGCTTCCTTGAATTTTATGAAATCAAGATTTAACATTTTAGCATTCAAAATCATTCAGATCATGTTGGAAGTCCATTTTTCACTCTGAAGTCTGTGTGATCTAGCATCAGTCAAGAAATTCCTAAGTCCAACCACCCTAAGTTAAGCTCAATTTCACATTTTGCAAAGATATTTGATATTTTATTTTATGATTCAAATTTTTTTCATGCAAAATGATGTTGGCATTCACAACGTTGAAATTTAAAACATTTTTACTTTTGAATTGAGCATCAGAAGGTGAAATGAAATTTTCGATTGAACTTGAAGATGGTTTGAAAAATCTATCCCATTTCATCAGTTAAGGTGTTTGGATATGTTTATCTGATGACAAGCCTTTGAGATTCATACACCACCTCAACAATGTCATTTAAGACAGACTACTTGAGATGTTCATACTCTCTAGAAGGTACTTGACTATGTTATAGGAGCTCCTTGTATTATCATTCAAGAAAGAGAAGTATGCATTTGAGTGCGAATTTATCTTTGTTTTTGCACTCCTTCGTATTATCTTTTTGCTTGATCTGTTGTCTTTGTTTCTTTTGACATTTTGATTTTTTTGTTTTCTTTTGAATTTCTCAGTTTTCATTATTGAAACATATTTTTCAAATTTGGAGTTTCATATCCGAATTGTTTAAAATATCACCATATAATGCCTTTTGATGGTGCTTTTAGAATGTTGTACAATCCTTTGTGAAAAGCTTCGTATAGTTCAATTTTGAAACCAGAGTAAAGGAAGTTTTAAATTTGCTTATCAGTCAATGCCGGTATCACTTGTGAAGAAAACTTTGAAACATGTGATTTATCCTAAGTATTATATGAACTACTTGATTAATTTGACATTGAAGCGAGTTAAGTTCAACTGGGAGCTTAGAGATAAACATGATGTTAAGGATATTTAAATCACACAAGACTTTGTATTGAAAAACAACCTTAACCTCACTCCAAAGTTTGTTTTCTTACCATTGTTTCAATTCGATTCCCAAATACCGTTTAGAGCAATAAGGTATGATTATCAGAATCTAAAATCAAAGTTTTATCCTTTAATCAGATTTTTCATGAAAGAAGGTCAATTTTTGTCATTTGTACATGAGAATTGAACTTTTGAAACTTTTCAAATGATCTTTGTTTGTTTTGTATTCATCTTTTCAACTAAGAAAATTTCTTGAATAAGAATTTATATCTTTGTGGTACGAAGACAATTATTATTTCTTTGAGTTTTGACACTTATGAGTTTTTATGGAATGGAATGGCTGTTCCGATGGACTCCGAAGGTTCGGAAGGCTTTCAGACAGCATTACTTTTTATTTTTGTAATTGAAAAGAGTAAGGTAAGAGGGAGCAAATATGATATTTATGTCAGAGTGGATCCATCAAACATGCTAAGGCCTCGAACAATTCGTGTGAATGATTCTTCATTCAAAGCTTTTGTAAAGATCTCTGCCAGCTGTTCTGTTGTATGAACATAATGCACTTCAATATTCCCCTCCTCAACATGACTTTTGATGAAGTGATAGCGAAGAGCTATATGCTTCGTCTTGGAGTGTTGAACATGATTATGACATATCCGAATAGCACTTTGGGAATCACAGCACAATGAGATTTTTCTCATGTTAATGGCATAATCTCTTAGTTGGCTTTGAATCCAAATGATCTGCGAAGTGCAAGCAGTAGCTGCTACATATTCAGCTTTGGCTGTGGATATTGATACGCAGGTTTGCTTCTTAGACTGCCAGCTAATGAGGTTTCCATCAAGAAATTGGCAACCACCAGAGGTACTTTTGCGATCAATTAAGCATCCACCCAAGTCTGAATCTGAATAAGCTTGTATGTAGAACCCTGAGTTTGCAGGATACCAAAGACCATACACATGTGTGTTTTGAAGAAAACGAAAGATTGTTTTAACAGCAGCCAAATGTGGTTCGTGTGGATCAGCTTGATATCGTGCACAGTTGCACACTGCAAACATTATGTCAGGAAGACTGGTTGTGAGGTAAAGCAATGATCTAATCATGCTTCTGTAGGTTTGAAGATATACCCTCGGTTTGTCCAATGAAGGATTCAACCGGGTACCTGCGGGTAATGGAACCTTTCCATTGGAACAGTTAGTCATTCCGAAGCGTTCGAGTAAATGTTTGGTGTATTTTTGTTGATTAATGAAAATCCCTTCTTTTTATTGTTTGATCTATAATCCAAGGAAGAAATTGATCTTCCCCATCATACTCATTTGGAATTTGCTTTTCATTAACTTTTCAAAATCTTTTAGTTTTAGATCAGTGGATCCGAAGATTATGTCATCCACATAAATTTGGACTAACATCAAGTGTGAACCCTCTTTCTTTCGAAAAAGTGTTGGATCCGCTGAGCCCTGTTTGAAATTAGATTCTTTCAAAAATTTAGCCAAGGTTTCATACCAAGCTCTAGGAGCTTGTTTTAAACCATAGACTGCTTTATCCAACACATAACAATGGTTAGGATTTTCTTTGTCAATAAAGCCAGGTGGTTGTTCAACGTAGACAGTTTCCTCGAGATCTCCGTTCAAGAAGGCACATTTGACATCCATTTGATATACATTAAAGTTTTTATGTACAGCATAAGCTAGAAAGATCCGAACGGATCCAGTCTGGCAACAGGAGCGAAGGTTTCTTCGTAGTCAATCCCCTACTGTTGACAATATCCTTTAACAACCAGCGTTGCCTTATTTCTAACCACATTGCCTTCGGTGTCAAGTTTTTTCTATAAACTCATTTGAGACCAACGATTGAAGCATTTGCAGGTTTTGGAATCAGTCTCCAAACAGTATTTCTTTCAAATTCTTTTAATTCCAACTGTATTGCTATAATCTATTCTGGGTGATCAAATGCGTCTTTAACGTTCTTTGGTTCAATTATAGAGATAAAAACATTGAACATGCACAATTTCGAAGTTTTGTTTAATTCTTGTTGTTTCTGATGAATTGTGCACGTGTCAAGACCTTATCATGAATGTTACCGATGACGAGTTATTCGGGATGTTTTTTCGTCCATTTTTCCAAAGGTGGAAAATTTGGATCAAATTCAGGTGGTCCTTCGGCATTGATTTCCTCAGTGTCCGAAGGATATCTTGAATTGGATGGAAAGTCATCAGTTATTAAATGATTTTCATTATTTGAGTTTCTGAAATTTGTTTTAAGAGAGTAGTTGTTTGAGGAAGTAGAGGAAGAGTTAAGAGGACGCTCCCCCTCGATAGCAGTTGTTGGAGAGTTTGTTCTTCTATGATCCGAAGAGATTGTGATGCATGCATGGATGGCTCGAGCTCTTCAATTGATGATAATTTGTTCCTGACTTGGAAGATAGGTGACATGGCTACTGACATGGCCAAATTTGTGTGTATGGTGACGTGGCAGTAGAATTGATGGTGCATGGAGCTGTTATAAAGCATTTATTTTCATTGACTAAGTCAATTAATGACATTAGTGTAACCGTTCCCTTTATTGCTATTTATTGCTGTTTATTTCCCTTTATTGTTGTTTTTGTAACGGTCATTTACTACTTAAGGCCTTATTAAAATGTTTTTGTTCTTTGTAATAATCATATTATTGAAGTGTAATCCAAGAACATTTGTTCATTTTCTGAATTGTCGAGTATGATTCAAACCCATCAATTTTAGGACGTGATTCTAATCTTGATACGAACTCAAATCAATAGGTCTTGGTTTGTTTTCATCGATTATTAGGTTATAGGTCAAACATGATTTTCACACTATCCTTTGTTACTTGTTTGTTCGTGTATTCTCTTGCAAAAACACCATAGTTCCATTTCTGGCCAAGTGTTACTAAATCACTAAACACTTAAAACAACTCTCTCCATACTCATATCATTTGTGGTATCAGAGCGTAGTTCAGATGGATTGGCAAGACCTTTATTTCCTCCAAAAACTCCGTGAAGCATTGAGAAACTTACCAGAAGGTGCAAATCGAAGGCAGCCCAGACGTGAATTGCAAGGTATGGATGATTTCAAAGTGACGGAATTGCCAGAATTTGGTGGTGGTACTGATCCAGAAAGATATTTGGATTGGGAAAGGAAGATTGAACGTATGTTTGAGTTCAAAGAAGTGGAAGATGACAAGCGATGCAAGTATGCAATTCTGAAATTAAGTGGAGAAGTTTCACTTTGGTTTTAAGGGCTAAAATCCAAGAGAACTCGTGAAGGAAAAGTTAAAATCACTTATTGGGAGTCTTTGAAATGAAAACTCCAGAAGAGGTATGTGCCAACAAACTATAGGATCACCACCTATAGGAGGATTGCTGATTTGAAGCAAGGGAAGATGAGTGTGGGGGAGTACATTGATGAATTCGAGAAGTTGTCATTGATGGGGGATATTGAGGAGATATATGAGCAAAAGATGGCTCGTTTTCTACGTGGTCTGAATTACAATATTGCAAACACGGTAGAACTCTACCCATATGCTGATTTTGAGACACTTTGTAGTCTTTGTCTAAAATTTGAAGCCCGGGTGAAGACAAAGTATGGAGGAGGTTCAAGCTCTAACTTAGAATCAGGCATGTCCAAATCTTGGTCCAAGCCTGAATCTAGCATGAAGTCAGCCACAACATCTAGCCCCGTTAGTGCTAGTAGTTCCACAGTAGCCCTAAAGTTGATTAGTGCAAACAAGGAGACCAGTTTGTCCAAGGTTCGTTGTTTCAAATGTCAAGGGTTTGGGCATTATCAAAATGCTTGTCCAAACAGGAAGGTGGTGACATCAAGGGAAGATGTTGAGACCCGTGATGAATTTTTAGAAGAAGAAGACAGATTGGGTGGCATTTTCAATGATGAACATGAAGAAGAAGAAGAGGAGGAAGAGAAATATAAGGCCTCTGTGTATGATACAACCTTAGTACTTAGAACTTTACAAACACAGGTTGTACAAGCTGATGTTGATCAACGTGACCAATTGTTCCACACCAAATGTTTGGTTAAGGACAACTGGTGTAGTTTGATTATTGATGGCGGAAGCTGCACCAACGTTGCTTCTAGTGAGATGGTTACAAAGTTGGGCTTAATTACTACAGCCCATCCTAACCATATGCAATCCATTGGTTAGATGATGGTAAATTGGTGAAGGTATCAAAGCAAGTGAAGGTGGGATTGACCACGGGATCATATGAAGATGAAATTCTTTGTGATGTTATTCCCATGGATTCTTGTCATAAACATTTGGGATGTCCTTGGTAGTTTGATAAGGATGTGGTACATAAAGGAAGGAGTAATGAGTATGAGTTGAGGCATCATGGCAAGAAGATTGTGTTGAAGCCTATGTCCTCAACAGTTATGAAGTCTATGGGTAACAAACAAAGCAATAAGCCAAATCTTACTATGTTGGTTAGTGAAAGGGAGGTGGAGCAGGCTCTAGACCATGGAGATATGGTGTATATGCTCATGGCTAAGGAGGATCCTGACGTGCACGCAGAGGTCGTCATGCGGTCAAAAATAAGAGATAACCTAACATTCACTAGTATAGTGGAGTCAGGGTCGATCCACAGGAGCTACGTGGTTAGCCTAGATGAGAGATTACCAACTAATAGTGTCACAGCTATAGTCGGAGGAACTAATTTCTATCTTTCTACCTTGAAACAATATTCAAACACCCAAGCCAAATTTAGCCAAGCTCAAATGACCTAGTTACTTTCTGAACTCAGAAGTACATCTCTGAATCAGAAGCAATTGAAGGCATTCAAGCTAGCAAAAACCAAGCAAAGCATAAACTAGCTAATAACCAAAAGTTCTATGAGACAGTTAATAGCCAAGGTTTAATGCCTAACCTAACCGAGTTAGCTACTGTTTTCAACAAAAGGAAACAGTCCCAACCAAGTCACAAACAAAATCCACACACAAACAAACAACCAAAACACAAACTAACATCCAAAATACCGAAAAATCAATATTTAATGTAACCGAATGATTTCATTCACCAAAACCAATATCCAACATCAAATCAGTAACTAAACATTACTAAAAACAGAACCCTAAGCTGAAGATCAATGGTTGTCACACCCAAAGATTCAACTCAAAGCTTACAAATGTTTAACTAAAATGAAATAAAATCTAAAACATGAAAATACCAAATGATGGCTTCTGAAATGGAATCCTCGAGTCAAAGAGCTTCTAGGTCGATGTTTACCCCCGGTCTTTGCTAGGGTTTTCGGCTGGAAATGCCTCTATTTATAGTTGCAAATTTCCCGTGACCGCGCCGCGCATAAGTGAAATCCGCGGCGCGCGTACTTATCCGTTCCCCGTTTTTTCGTCATTCAAATGTGTTCCACCGCCTTACGCCCGCGTCGCGCAGAAGATAAATCCGCGGCGCGCGTACGTCTTCTCTTGATTTTTCATTCTTTCCATACTTTTTCCTTTTGTACACCTTTAGTCCCTGTTTCTGTTCTTTTTTCTCCAGACAAGTCCTGACACGAAAAGTGAGAATACCCATGCATATTTGATATAATTTTACCAAGAACAGGGCTCAACAACGCCTAAAATACTTGATATTACTAGGCGTTGTCAAACACCCCACACTTGTGCCTTGCTTGTCCCCAAGCAAGAGAGTTTTTAACAAATTATAATAGAGAATCGAACAATTTTTGACTGTGTTTAGTTTCAAAGTTTATTGCTCTTCGAGTTAGAATGGAATAGTTCATGAAAACATAACTGAGTTGTTCTTTGGAATTCATGGCTTTCTAAAGAACCCTTGATTACAAACTTTCTGTCCACAATGAAGTGTACTTACTCGTTTAGATTCTAAAGGCCATTAAGGAATTGTCCATGACTTTCGATGTTGTCCGTGTAGCGAGCTTTCAGAAATACCATCCCAGACCAGACGATCTTAGGTGGTAAGGTGCATAAGGCCCACCCATTTTAGACCTACCGGCTCGAACAACAAAGGCCACTGACTGACTTTTCCTTCCTAAATTCCAATCCTAAAACGGCTCAATCTTCTAAACTCGTAGAACTCAACTTATTTGACTAACTAATAGTATGATCACAAATAAATAGTATTCCTTGAAAAATACTAATGCTATCACAATCACAAACCATTCATTTCAAAATTGCAATTCATTAAAAATTTTGAAAAATATTGCTAAAAATTGAAAAATTGATCATTTCTGCAAAAATTTCAAAAAAAATCTCTTTCGACCGTCCACACCCCACACTTAAAACCGTACAACGTCCCCGTATTATTTCAAAACAAGGGAGAAAGAGTTACCCCTTTTTGGACGATGGACTGCTTGGTGCTCAATATCACAGGTATAATGCGTACAAAAAGATCCCCGATTCATATGCTGGAGTTGTAGCGCTACAGTAGGACACGCCGGTGGTCAAGACAAGTGGAGGGGGCACGGTGACCCCACACTTGTCTGAGACAACTCCCTCTCAGATTTGTATATCATGCATCACTTAACAAATAAAAGAATGTATGTGTTGCGGATGACCGCGGCGCGCAATTAAGATATACGCGTCGCGGTAATTTCGAGAGTTGAAACTGTTGTGGAAATGGAAATGACCGCGTCGCGCATAAATGAGATCCGCGGCGCGGTAATTACGAAAATTCAGCCACATTCAAACACTCATAAACAAGCACTCAACACAAAACCTACTAGTTTTATTCAACTTACTAATGCCCAATGGCTTATTTTTGTCAATTATGAACAATGAATTCCTACCTACCTAATAAAAACATGTAAAATCTATGCAAAATGTTTTAAAAGACAAAAACTAACAAAAAGAAAAAAGGACACTCATAAATACACCCTCAGTTGTGTGCAGTGTCATCTTCTTCTCCTTCCTCTGGGTCTTCTTCTGGATCCTCCTCCATGGGCTCCTCGTCTTCATCCCGGATTGTTGGTTGTGGTCTCGGTGGGGCACATCGGCTTTTAGCCATGAAAGTGATCATGCAGTCGGCCAACCACAGGAGCTGATCCTGCATGTTCTCGGTCCGTCTGTTCATCTCCTTAGTGACAACCGCCTGTGCCTGCTGGTCTCTCTGGTGGGTATGCAGAGTCTGCTGGATCGCCTGCATCTTGTCAACCAGGTACCGGGACTCCATGGTAGCAGGGGAGAGGCTGCAAGGTAGACTGTCGGTCACTCGCTGACGCTTCCTGGATGCTGAGGAAGATGGCTCGGTCCGGAGGGCCGGAAACGGGGATCGCTCAGATGTCGTGACTCCATCGTCAATGTAGATCACATCCCTCGATAAGGTGGTGGGTGGGCTGAAAGGAACTGGCGGGATAACTGTCTGCCCCCGGGTGGCGTGCTCAGTCAGCAACCCATAAGACTGGGCCAGTCTCATAACATAGTGCCCTCCACCGAGAGCAATCTGGTGCAGCGGGGCGTCGGTGATCCGCCTGAAGTAGTCTGCAATGAAGTATGGCATGTTGCATGTCTGCAACATCCAGGTCAGACACCACATGAGGTGCAACTCACGCGGTGTAACTCGCTCCTCATCAGCACGCGGCCAGATCATGGTCGTGATCAACCGATGTAGCATCCGGTGAGAAGGCAGATGCATCAATCCCTCACGCACGGTATTCTCATGATACCGTGTGGATGAAATGGTGCTCCAGTAGTCACCAGGGGAGAACGAGTCGTCGGCGGCGTAGTTAGCCCGCCGGTGGAATAAGTCAAACCCTGGCGCCTCAGACTCCTCCTCAGTGTAAAGCCCGATCCGATACCCGAACTCCCGTAAGCTACAGCTGCGGTTGTGGTTGCCCAACCGGAACTGCACCATCTCTTCTGTATCCATCCCCACCGGTTGGTGGTCAAAGTGGTAACTTGCAAGAAACTGCAAGTATACCTCGCGGTAGATTGGTTCAGACATGTTGACCGCGCTTTCGATAGCCCGGCACGTATAAATAAGCTCATCCTTGTCATAACCCGTCTGTACCAGCCAGTACTACAAATGTGCCATAATCCCTGACTCCGTGGTCAACTCCCAGTTGACCGATCGTGCGGGGAGAATCCGCTTCTGTTGTTGAATAGTTCGACGGTTGTAAAAGTTATAAGCTCGTGTTCTACCCACTCCCGTAGCCAGGGAGTTCCAATCGATTGATTCCGAACTGGCCGAAGAAGACATTGTTTCTGCAAAAATCAAAATTTAAAAGTTACTGTTCTGTCCAGACGCTCGGCGCGTCGTGCGTATATAGTCCCGCGGCGCGCTATAAGAGTATTCATGATACGCGTCGCGGACTGTAACAGGCGCGGCGCGGCGAATGAGTTCAGGGTGAAAAATTCGCAGATTACGTCCTTACTAAGCCATTTTTCCTAGTTCTAAATATTGGGTTTTGCAGAGCATAGTAGTCTAATCTTAATTTCACTGTCAATTTCACCAGATTATCGCAACATTGCGGATTACAGAAGTATTTACTCTAAGTTCAAGAAAGAGAGAAAAGAGATGAAGAGAGGATGCTTACTTGATTTGCTGTGAAGAAACAGGCAATGCAGATGGATTACTTGCACGAAGAGATTTTACCACGGTGAAAAGAAGCAAGAATTATCAAGTTCCGATTATATACAAGTATGGGGGTTTTGGAATGGCATTCAAACTCTGTTTTTAGGATTATCTCTAATTTCAAATTAAGATAAGGCCGCGGCGCGGGAAGCTTCTATCCGCGTCGCGTAAAAAATCTGATTTCAAGCGTAATCGTAAAAATTGAACTCGCGCGCCGCGGACTCAAAGATCCCGCGTCGCGGTGCTACAAAATTACCAAAATGACCCCACACTTGCCTTTTTCATACCGTGATAACATGGATGTAAAGAATTAAGAGTGACATGCAAAATTATACAAATGATGATCGGGTTGCCTCCCGACAAGCGCTAAGTTTAACGTCTTCAGCCAGACGTGTACTTACCTGCTTACGTAGTATACGTTGGAATTTCTGTTATGAACTCGACTGTCTCAACCTCTAAGTTCTGGAATGTGCCTGTAGTAATGTATGGTTTGAGTCTATGGCCATTGACTTTAAATGGTTGCCCACCTTTTAAGTCCTGGATTTCGACTGCACCATAATCTGTAGTGCCGATGACCTTGTAAGGACCATTCCACTTACTTCTCAGTTTTCCGGGAAACATCTTCAGTCTTGAGTTATACAACCAAACTTTTTGCCCGACTTCAAAGACTTTCAGTCGCAGCTTTGCGTCGTGATATCGCTTCATTTTTTATTTATAAGTGGCTGCATTCTCATAGGCCTCATCTCGTAATTCTTCTAGCTCGGACAACTGAAATTTTCTTTCTTTCCCGGCAGCAGTGTAGTCCATGTTGACTTTCTTGACAGCCCATAAGGCACGATTGGCGATTTCCACTGGTAGATGACATCCCTTTCCATAAATCAACCGATATGGAGTGGTTCCGATCGGTGTTTTGTATGCTGTCCGGTATGCCCACAATGCGTCATCTAACCTTAGCGACCAATCTTTTCTATCCGTCTTGACAGTCTTCTGAAGGATCTCTTTGATTTGCCTATTGGATACTTCGACTTGGCCACTGGTCTGTGGGTGATAAGGTGTTGCAATGCGATGATTCACCCCATAATGTTTCAGTAGCCTTCCGAATTTGAAGTTCTTGAAATGCGATCCTCTGTCACTTATGATTACCCTGGGAACTCCATGCCTGGTGAAGATATTTTTCTTTACAAATTTGCAAACCACGTGATGGTCGTTAGTGCAAGTTGCTTCAGCCTCAATCCATTTTGAGACATAATCTACTGCCACCAAAATGTAGACGTATCCATGTGATGTGGGGAATGGACCCATAAAATCAATTCCCCAGACATCAAAGATGTCTACCACCAAAATTGGATTCAAGGGCATTTGATCCCTTTTTGATATATTTCCTAATTGCTGGCAATTAATGCACTCTTTGGCAGTCCTATGCGTGTCCCGAAAGATAGTCGGCCAATACAATCCGGATTCGAGAACTTTATACCCGGTTTTCCTTCCACTGAAGTGTCCTCCACATGCTGACGCATGACAGAGATCCAACACTTTACCAATTTCATTGTCCGGCACACATCGACGAATTATCTGATCCTCTCCTACCTTAAAAAGGTCTGGATCGTCCCAAATGAATCTCTTTGCGTATGTGCGAAATTGCTTCTGCCTTTGTTTCGTCCAATGTTTTGGTATTGCTCCTTTGGCTAGAAAATTTACATAGTTTGCATACCATGGAGCTCCGTTAACCTCTAACAACTGCTCGTCAGGAAATGAGTCTTGAATTCCTGCTTCCAATCCTTCAGATGGTAATCTAGAAAGGTGATCTGCCACTACATTCTCAGCTCCCTTCTTGTCTTTGATGGCCACGTCGAATTCTTGCAGCAGGAGTATCCACCTAATTAAGCGAGGCATAGACTCCTTCTTTGTGATCAGATGCCGAACAGCACTGTGGTCAGTGTAGACCACTACCTTGGATCCCCAGATATAAGATCGAAATTTATCTAGAGCAAATACTACAGCAAGCAATTATTTTTCAGTGGTCGTGTAATTTAATTGCGCTTCAGAAAAAGTTTTACTAGCATAACAGATAACAACAGGTTTCCTGTCGACTTTTTGCCCTAATACTGCACCAGCAGCATAATCGCTAGCATCACACATTATCTCAAAAGGTTGCGTCCAGTCGGGCGGCTTCAGAATAGGAGCCTCAACCAGTTTATTTTTGAGAATGTTGAATGCTTTTACACATTCTTCGTCAAAAATAAATGGTGCGTCCTTCAAAAGAAGACCACAGAGGGGCTTAGAGATAGCACTAAAATCTTTAATGAATCTACGATAAAACCCTGCATGCCCCAAGAATGATCTGACCCCTTTTACTGATGTTGGGGGCGGCAATGTGGATATGACTTTAACTTTAGCGCGATCGACTTCAAATCCTCTTTCAGAGACCACATGTCCTAATACTATTCCTTCTCGTACCATAAAATGGCTTTTCTCCCAGGAAAGAACCAGGTTTGTTTCCACACATCTTTTCAGCACCTTTTCCAATTGATCTAAGCAAGTTTCAAATGTAGGTCCAAAAATTGAGAAATCATCCATGAAGATTTCTAAAGCTTCACCAATCATGTCAGAAAAGATTGCCATCATACATCGTTGAAATGTTGCAGGTGCATTACATAATCCAAATGGCATTCTGCGAAAAGCAAAGGTACCATAAGGACATGTGAACGTTGTCTTCGCCTGATCTTCTAGATGAATTGCGATCTGGTTATACCCCGAGTATCCATCCAAAAAATAGTAGTACTTTTGCCCTGCTAATTTTTCCACGATTTGGTCGATGAAGGGTAATGGGAAATGATCTTTAGACGTGGCAGCATTAAGTTTCCGGTAGTCAATACAAACTCGCCATCCGGTCACAGGTCTCGTTGATATCTTGTCACCATCCTTAGTATCTACTACAGTGATTCCTGACTTTTTCGGCACAGTCTGCGTTGGGCTAACCCATTCACTGTCGGAAATAGGATAAATGATTCCTGCGTCCAACCATTTAAGAACCTCCTTTTTGACAACTTCTTTTAAGTTGGGATTCAACCTTCTTTGCGTATCTCTGGCAGGTTTAGCTCCTTCTTCTGTGATAATGCGATGCATGCATGTAGTCGGACTAATCCCTTTTAGGTCTGCGATTGTCCAGCCGATAGCCTCCTTGTGTTTGGACAATACCTTAAGCAATTCTAGTTCTTGCTTCTCCGTCAAGTTGGCTGCTACAATTACTGGTAAAGTATCCTTCTCCCCTAGAAAGGCATACTTCAGATGCTCTGGTAAGGGTTTCAGATCCAACTTTGGTGGTTCTTGTAAAGAGGGCTTTAATGTCTTTGGAATTTCTGTTGGTAACTTCTCTATATGCGCACATTCCTCGGACTTGAATCCTTTTTTCTCTTCCATATTTTGTGTTTCTGTTCTTCCAACAATTGCTTCTTCCTGAGTTTCTAATTCTTCTGCTTGAAGTACCTCTGGGGCGTATTGCTGCACCAGTTCATCTATGATGTCCACTTGATAACATTCCTCTTCTTCTATGCTGCTTCCTCTAAGATCAGCATTGAAAATGTTGATCTTAGCCTGTCGGTGTCCGAAAGATATCCCCATTTCGCCGGTGCGACAAGCAATATTTGCGTTAGCCGTAGCCAAGAATGGTCGCCCTAGAATAATTGTCGGTTGCTCACCATTTGTTGTTTGACGAGTGTCCAAAACAAGAAAGTCTGCTGGGTAGTAAAATTCTCCTACCCTGATGATTACATCGACTAACATGCCCCTAGGAACCTTGGTGGACTTATCGGCCAATTGCAAAATCACATCAGTAGATTTCATAGTACCGAACTCATACTTGTCGAATAACTGTCCAGGCAATATATTTACACTAGCACCTAAATCTAACAGAGCTCTTTTAATGTGCACATTGCCTAAATCTACGGAAATGAGAGGGACTCCCGGATCTTTCATCTTTGGCGGAAGTGCATCCATGAGGATAGAGCTTACATTCTCGGGTAAGCTAATCATCTTAGGCAGGTGAGACAGAATATGCTTCTTGTGTATACACATGTCCTTGAGAAATTTAGCATATGCAGGAACCTCCTTGATGAGTTTGACTAAAGGAATGTTTACTTTGATCTGGCTAAACAATTCCCACATATCTTCAGCTTGTGGTCCCTTCTTCCCAAATGGTCCTTTTTCCGGCTTTTCCAAGGCTGTAGGAAAAGGAACTGTTCCACTTGATTCTCCTTTTTCCCAGGTACTCGTCTTCTTCTTCTGCACCTGCTCCTCTTTATTCTTTCTCTTTTCTAATTCTTCTTTTTCATCAAAAACTATTTCCACATCACTGTCATCATCATTAACCGGGGCTGCAACCTTGTTGTCTACCTTCTTCCCACTCCTAAGTGTGATGACTTCATTGACTTGCATTTTGTGTGATTGCTCCTGCTCCCTTGCTTTTTGTTTTTCTATTTTGCCAAGAGACTCTCCTAATCTCAGGATTGCTTCTGAATTAGATTTCTCTACCTCCTGAAGTTGCACTAATAGCCCGAAAATTTCTTGCAAACCAATGTTCGTACTTCCTGATGAAGGTGGAATTTGCGCCTGTTGCTGCCTTGTAGATGGTTGTCTCGATTCTCGTTGCTGATTGCTTCGGAATGGCCTTGGTGCGTTGTGAAATCGACCATATCCATGCACTTGACTTATTTCCTCATGAGTCATTGAGCACTCATTATGATTGTGTCCTACTTTTCCACATGTATTGCAGATGCTCTGCCCATGCAACACGTATGCTCCTTTTTCCTTTTGAAATCTCTCGAGCATCTGATTGAACCTTTTTGTAACAGCAGTGAGCTCCTTTTGAATTTCAGCTTTCCATTTGTTCTCTGCTTCGACATTTGCTACATATACAGTCTTATCCTTCATTGACCCACTGACTTTTGATCCTAAACTCAGCTGCTCCAAAAATCTCCAGGCATCATCTGGCTCTTGCCACATAAATGTCCCGCTTGATGAGGCATTTATCATGACCTGGTGTGTTTCATTAACTCCTTCGAAAAATAATTTGACCAGCTGCCACTTAGGAACTTCATGATGTTAACAGGATCTCAACAGCTCTTTTAGTCTGTCAAATGCTTCATGAAAAGCCTCTCCAGGCTTTTGCTGAGAATCTTGTATCGCTCGTCTAATCTCCGTGGTTTTACTGACTGGATAGAATTCTTGCAAAAACTTCGCCTTGAGTAGTTCCCAACTAGTAATACTATTTGATGGTAAGGATGTAAACCAATACTTGGCTTTATCCTTAAGGGTAAATGGAAACAATCTAAGCCTAAAAATATCTCTATCAGTATTCCTAGGAGTGTTGGCGTTGGCGATTGCTAAGAATTCATACAAATGGTTATAAGGGTCGTCAGTCTTGTATCCCCTAAACTGAGTCAATATTCCTAATAACTGAGGTTTGATTTCTACTTGCGAGTCAATGTTATCGGGAATATAGATCGGCGATGAGTCATCATATTCCCGTGGTTGAAAATATGATGCAACCGATTGCCGTCTCGGTTGTGCAAAATGTAAGGGTTGAGCGGGGTTACCGTAAGGATGATCATTGTACTCCCGCTGACCTGGTGGTGGATATTGTGGTGTTCGCCTGGGAGGTCCCTGACCTCGGTTCCAATGCGGTTGCGGTGCCGGTGGCACCCATCCTTCATCTTCCTCGTCATACACTTCCTCCGTCTCTGGGTATTGGTATTGCGGTTGAGGCGGTGATTGAAAGTGTATAGGTTGTGTTGTTTGGTATGTAGGTTGAGGTTTAAAGAGGACTGGTTGTGGTTGAGATGTCGGTATCTGCTGTCTAGGAGCTGGGGTGCCATCTCGGGTCGGCTCTCCCCAAGACATAGCAGATGTAAAGGGATTGGTGGATTGTGGTTGAGAAGCGGGTGTAAATGGTGGGATGGAAGGCGGAGTGCATGATGGTATGGGTGCAGGGGCTGAAACTGCACCACCAGAAGCACTCGTGCTTCCAAACTGAAATTCCGAAAGCGGAGGGATAGAAAACCTCCCAGTTGCCTCACCTGATGGATCCTGGGCAACAGTGACCGGACTATTGCTAACTTGACTATAATTCATGATGTTTAAACGCCTGCGGGCACGGAGTTTGCGCGCAGTACGCTCAATCTCAGAATCAAACTGCAATGGGGATGATTGCTCTCCCCTGCGGGTACGCATGCACTAGTGCAACACGCCCACAAGAATCAAAACCAAAATGAAAATTACCCAAAAATGAAATTTCAAAAAGCAAGAAACAAGTTCCTACTACTCACCTATTCTAAGCTCACAGCTCCCCGGCAGCGGCGCCAAAATTTGACGTGCACGCAGAGGTCGTCATGCGGTCAAAAATAAGAGATAACCTAACATTCACTAGTATAGTGGAGTCAGGGTCGATCCACAGGAGCTACGTGGTTAGCCTAGATGAGAGATTACCAACTAATAGTGTCACAGCTATAGTCGGAGGAACTAATTTCTATCTTTCTACCTTGAAACAATATTCAAACACCCAAGCCAAATTTAGCCAAGCTCAAATGACCTAGTTACTTTCTGAACTCAGAAGTACATCTCTGAATCAGAAGCAATTGAAGGCATTCAAGCTAGCAAAAACCAAGCAAAGCATAAACTAGCTAATAACCAAAAGTTCTATGAGACAGTTAATAGCCAAGGTTTAATGCCTAACCTAACCGAGTTAGCTACTGTTTTCAGCAAAGGGAAACAGTCCCAACCAAGTCACAAACAAAATCCACACACAAACAAACAACCAAAACACAAACTAACATCCAAAATACCGAAAAATCAATATTTAATGTAACCGAATGATTTCATTCACCAAAACCAATATCCAACATCAAATCAGTAACTAAACATTACTAAAAACAGAACCCTAAGCTGAAGATCAATGGTTGTCACACCCAAAGATTCAACTCAAAGCTTACAAATGTTTAACTAAAATGAAATAAAATCTAAAACATGAAAATACCAAATGATGGCTTCTGAAATGGAATCCTCGAGTCAAAGAGCTTCTAGGTCGATGTTTACCCCCGGTCTTTGCTAGGGTTTTCGGCTGGAAATGCCTCTATTTATAGTTGCAAATTTCCCGTGACCGCGCCGCGCATAAGTGAAATCCGCGGCGCGCGTACTTATCCGTTCCCCGTTTTTTCGTCATTCAAATGTGTTCCACCGCCTTACGCCCGCGTCGCGCAGAAGATAAATCCGCGGTGCGCGTACGTCTTCTCTTGATTTTTCATTCTTTCCATACTTTTTCCTTTTGTACACCTTTAGTCCCTGTTTCTGATCTTTTTTCTCCAGACAAGTCCTGACACGAAAAGTGAGAATACCCATGCATATTTGATATAATTTTACCAAGAACAGGGCTCAAAAACGCCTAAAATACTTGATATTACTAGGCGTTGTCAGATCCGAAGGAGGGGCAGATTGTGAAAGTAGGCCCAATTGCTAATTTGCTTGTGGAGTACAAGGGTGTGTTTCCTACTGATTTGCCACCTGGTTTGCCTCCAATCTATGGTATTGAACATCAAATTGACCTTATTCCAGCTGCTCCTTTGCCCAATAAGGCCGCTTATTGTTGCAATCCGGTGGAGACAAAGGAGTTGCAAAAACAGATTGATGAACTCATGAGCAAGGGTTATGTCCGTGAGAGCTTAAGTCATTGTGCTGTTCCCGTGTTGCTTGTGCCAAAGAAGGATGGATCATGGAGAATGTGTGTCGATAGTAGGGTAGTGAACAACATCACAATCAAGTATCGTTTTCATATCCCAAGGCTTGAGGACATGTTGGATGGACTCCATTGATCTGTTGTGTTCTCAAAAATTGATCTAAGGAGTGGTTATCACCAGATTCGTATGCGTGAGGGTGATGAATGGAAGACAGCCTTTAAAACCAAGCATCGGCTGTATGAATGGACCGTGATGCCATTTGGCCTTACTAATGCACCAAGTACTTTCATCATTCTAATGAATGAAGTGCTTAAATCTTTTTTGGGAAGGTTTATTGTTGTTTACCTTGATGATATTTTGGTGTATAGCAAAAGCAGATAGGAGCATTTGGTACACTTGAAACCTTTCTTTGAAACTCTTAGAGCTCAAAAGCTCTATGGAAAACTGGAGAATTGTTCATTCTTGGTGGAGGAAATAAAATTCTTGGGATATGTGGTTTCCAAGGATGGCGTGTCCATGGATTAGTTCAAGATTGAAGCAATCAAGTCCTGGCCTTGTCCTAAAAACATAAGTGAAGTGCGTTAGATTCATGGCTTGGCCTCATTCTCTAGGTGTTTCATTCGTGATTTCAGCACTCTTACTAGTCCCATTACTAATTGTTTGAAGAAAGGTGCTTATATATAGGGAGAAGATGCTCAAAAGGCATTTGAAAAAAATCAATGAGTGTTTGTGTGCTGCTCTTATCTTGGCATTACCAGATTTCTCTCAACCTTTTGAGGTTGAATGTGATGCAAGTGGTGTAGGTATTGGTGCTGTTTGGATTCAAGCCAAAAGTCCTATAGCTTATTTTTCTGAAAATTTGGGAGGTGCTCAGTTGAATTATTGTACTTATGATAAGGAGTTTTATGATTTTGTTCGTGCATTGGATCATTGGAGTCATTATTTGCGTGCAAATCATTTCATTTTGCATTCAGATCATGAATCCTTGAAATACATTAATAGGCAGCAGAAGTTGAGCACAAGACATGCCAAATGGGTGGAGTTTTTACAATCCTTTCACTTTTCAGCAAAGTATAAGGATGGTAAAAGCAATGTGGTGGCCGATGCACTTTCAAGGCGTTACACTTTGCTTGCTACTTTAGATGTTTGTTTCTTAGGGTTTGAGACTTTGAAAGACTACTATGAAACTGATTTTGATTTTGGGGATGTGTTTGGAAAATGTGCAGGTGGTCCCTACGGTGAATTTGTGGTGCAAGATGGATTCCTCTTTAAAGGCAATCGCCTTTGTATTTGAAAACACGCAATCCGTGAGTCACTAGTTCGCGAGGCTCATGGTGGAGGGTTAGCTAGCCATTTTGGTGTCGCTAAGACATTGGAGGTGTTAAAAGAACATTTCTTTTAGACTAAAATGTTAAGGGATGTAACCAACCTTGTGGGTAAGTACGTGACATGTCATATGGCTAAGAGTTCTTTCAAGCCTGGTTTATATACTCCTTTACCCGTTCCTGTTCGTCCATGGGAAGATGTGTCTATGGACTTCATAGTTGCTTTGCCTCGTACTCAAAGGGGTAAGGATGCTATCATGGTGATGGTGGACAGGTTCTCAAAGATGGCTCATTTTTTGCATGCCACAAGACGGATGATGCTAGTAATGTGGCTGATTTGTACAACAAAGAAATCATTCGTTTGCATAGCATACCAAAGACCATTGTTTCTGATCGGGATTCCAAGTTCTTGAGCTATTTTTGGAATACATTATGGAGATAGGTAGCAAGTTTCTGTTTAGCACATCACATCATCCTCAAACGGATGGTCAAACTGAAGTTACAAACAGAACTTTAGGTTCATTGTTAAGGGGGTTAGTTAGCAAGATTCAAAAGGATTGGGATGTCAAACTTGCACATGCTGAATTTGCTTATAATCGTTCTCCTACTCATGCTATAGGTCATTCTCCTTTTGAAGTTGTTTATGGGGTGAATCCTTACATGCCTTTGGATCTGATCCCATTGCCAAAGGAGGAGTTAGTTCATAAAGATGCCAATGATAAGCTCAACAAGTTCGTGACAAGATTGAGGATGCCTATGCAGCTTACAAGCAAAACTCCAACAATAACAGGAAGGCAAGGGTGTTTGATGAAGGTGATCTGGTTTGGGTGCACATGATGAAAGAACGTTTTCCTAGCAAGAGGAAGAACAAGTTGATGCCAAGAGCAGAAGGTCCTTATAAGATCATTGCACGTGTGAATGACAATGCATACAAGGTGGAGTTACCGAGAGATTATGGGGTGCATGCAACATTTAACGCAGGAGATCTTTCACCTTACCTTGATGATGATGGCCTTGCTGATTTGAGTTCAATTCCTTTCAAAGGGGGAGGGGATGATGCATACATGGATGATTCGAGCTCTTCAATTGATGATAATTTGTTCCTGACTTGGAAGATGGGTGACGTGGCTGGTGACATGGCCAAATTTGTGTATATGGTGACGTGTCAGCAGAATTGATGATGCATGGAGCTGTTACAAAGCATTTATTTCCATTGAATAAGTCAAATAATAACATTAGTGTAACCGTTCCCTTTATTGCTCTTTATTGCTGTTTATTTCCCTTTATTGTTGCTTTTGTAACGACCATTTAGTACTTATGGCCTTATAAAAAACGTTTTTGTTCTTTGTAATAATCATATTATTGAAGTTTAATCCAAGAACATTTGTTCATTTTCTGAATTGTCGAGTATGATTCAAACCCATCAATTTTAGGACGTGATTCTAATCTTGATACAAACTCATATCAATACGTCTTGGTTTGTTTTCATCGATTATTAGGTTATAGGTCTAACATGATTTTCACACAATCCTTTGTTACTTGTTTGTTCGTGTATTCTTTTGCAAAAACACCAAAAATAGTTTCATTTCTGCCCAATTGTTACTAAATCACTAAACACTCAAAACAACTCTCTCCATACTCATATCCGATTGGAGTGGAAGCTTCTGGCTCCCCCTAGACAGAAGGATATAGGGACATGATATGAGAAATTTGATGCAAAGGCTTGTTGAGACTTGGATTGTTGTGCTCCCCCTTGAAACCAGATTGACCTGCATATCTATTGGAAGGCTTCCTCTCAACCGAAGACGGTCTTTGTATACTGATTGAAGGAGTGTCTTCGGGGCCATCAGTGAGATTGGAAAGTTTAGACACATTGTTATCTGGTGCTTTGGCTTTGGAGTTCACAGCTCTCACAGGAGGATCAAAAAGAATTTTGAAGTCTTCATCAAATGTTAGTATCGGTAGAGCATCCACAGCTGGTTTTGGAAAGATAGATGACATTGGAAGGGGATGTTGAGATTTTTTGATACAGTAGTCATCGAATGAAAGGTTGAAGGTTTCTTCAATTTTGCGTGTCCTAATATTCATGACCCTATAAGCTTTTGAATTTTTTGAATATCCAAGAAATATCCCCTCATCTGATTTGTCATTGAACTTTGTCAACTGATCCTTCATGTTCAGTATAAAACACCTACAACCGAAGATGTGAAGAAATTTGACATTTGGTTTTCTTCGGTTGAGTACTTCGTAAGGTGTGATATGAAACCTCTTGTAGATATATGATCCATTATGAGTGAAGCATGCAGTAGAAATGGCTTCGACCCTGAAGTACATAGGAAAGTTTGCAAAGTTGAGCATCGTTCTAGCTGCTTCACATAATGAGCGATTACGTCTTTCAACAACACCATTTTGTTGAGAAGTATATGGTGCTAAGAATTTGTGACTAATCCCCTTTTTCTTCAGAAATCCATCAAGAGTTTGGTTTTTGAACTCCTAACCATTGTCACTATGCACAGTTCGAACTGTTTTGTTAAGCATCACTTCCATGTTCTTGATGAAGTTGATGATTTCCTCAGCTGCATCTGATTTGTTCCTTAAGAATAAGACCCATGTGAACCTTAAGTAGTCATCCACAATCACCAGAATGTACTTCTTCTTTCCAATTGATTCCACTACGGATGGACCACACAGATCCTTATAAAGAAGTGAAAGAGGTTTGGTGATTTTTGGATTAATCACAGTTGGATGCCTTTGTTTTGTTTGCTTGCCATGTTCACAAGCAGAACAAAGTGAGCAAACCTTCGGTGCCATTGCCACTAACTTATTTATATCTTTGAAGTTCAAGTGGGCAAACCTTCGGTGCCATAACCAACTAACATCTGAGTTTGCCTTGGATAAGAGACACAACGAAGGCCCACCAGTTACCGGCTTTAGATTTAAGGGAAACATTGCTCCCTTTCTTTCTGACTTTAGCAATACTTCCTTTGTAGCTTCCTTCGTAATGAGACTTCCTTGATTGTTGAATGTTACAACATTTCCAGTTCCAACAACAAATTGGGAAATACTCACTAGGTTATTCTTTAATCCCTCAACAAATGCTACTCTGTTTATTAAGAATTGCCCATTTGTAATTTTTCCATATCTACGAATCGGACAAGTTTCATTGTTACCAAAACGAACATTTCCTGCATCATCCAAAGTTCTATAATCCTTGAGATACTCCTTTCTTCCAATCATGTGTCTTGAACAGCCACTATCCATGTACCATTTAGAAACATACTTCTCATTTGACGTGATCTGTAATCAATCAATAAGAAGTTGGTACGCAATCAATCTTGGGTCCTCAGGGTAAGCGAAGGATTATTGAATCCATTTTTCAACAGCCTCTTCTGTTATTTCATTAGTTGTGAGGTTTATCATGTTCTCAGAAGTTTCATGTGAAGAGCAAGATGAACTAGAAAATGAATCTGAACAGCTTTTTGTAAGAATTGATGAGTCCGAAGAAGTTGAAATGTTGGAAACCTTCGGAATCCAAATTTGTTTGAATGATTTTGATTTTGATGTTTTTGACGTTTTCTTGGTTTTGGATGTTTTTGAAGAACTTAATGACTTTGAAGATTTCGATTTTGCAGTTGAATTTTCTTTCAAGTCATTCATTTTCCAATTTGGTTTCGATTTTTCAATTGTTGATTTTCTTAACAATGAGCTACATAATGTGGAAGTACACACGTACTCTTCGTATGCAAGATTGAAATCAATCAATGATAGATTCTTATCTTTGAACAGAGTCAAATTTTTGTCTAGCCAAACGTGAAAAGTGTCTATCAAATTATTCCCTTTTGAAAAGGTTTTCTTTGAAGGTTTTGTGATACTTGGGATTTGGGAAGTTTGGTTTAGATGGTATGAAGGAAGGTTTAGAAAATTGATTTGTTTTAGCATTTGAATCCTTCGTATCAAGGGGTTTTGTTCTGGAGGTGGAAGCCTTCGTATCAGCAAGTTTTGTTGGTACGAAGGGTATTTTCCTTTTCACAAGATTTGGTGTTTGTTTTGCTTTTAAAATCACAACCGTTGGTTTTTGAGTTGGTTTTGAAATTACAACAGTTAGTTTTGTTTTGGAAATTGATTCGAAGTTTTGAAATTGAGGATTTTTCAAAATTCTAGGATTTTGTACCGTAGGTTTGGAAATGGTTATCTTAGGTTTTGCAACTTCATTTTCAAAAGATTGTGCAAGAGGTACACTTTCATTTGACTCTATTAACCGAAAAACATCCATCTTCGAATTACAAGTTTATCCATAACTTGAGTTTGTTTGTAATTTCTGTTAGTGTAAATATGATTTTTGTTTTTATCGTTCAGAAGATGAGTCAAATTCTTTGGAATTTTGTCTTGTTCATAACAAAGGCGATTGTAAATGTTATGACCATACAAATCTTGTTTTCGCACATTGATTTTCACTTCGATGTTTTCATTCATTTTGTTTTCAATCATTTTTGAAGAAGAGAATAATCTTTCCTTAGTGACTGTGGAATTATTCTCCTCAACGAGTTTTACCAAATCATTGTTAATCAAAAGTACACCTCCAGGTTTCACAAAAATAGAGTTTTTGAAATACGAAATCTTCGGATAGACACATGCAACATTGACTAATCTTTTTGAATTGCCTTTGATATATTGTTCATAGGAGACACATTCATCAAAAATTTGCATTTTTGTTTTAACAATTTCCTTGTTTTCATTCGAAATTTCAGATGTTACAATTTCACAATCTAATTTTGTTTTGCCTTTGTCAATCAAAGATAATTGTGAGATATCTTTAGAGGGTGAGGCGGATGTGGAGGAAACCTTGAAAGTAGACAAGGAGGAGCAATCAATTTCCTCCATATCCGAATCACTTTCGGAATCATTCTTAGATTCAGTCTCAACAATAACTTTTGATTTATTTTCAATTTGAGGAATATTTTTCTACAGGATTGGAATTTCTTTTGACAGTGTTTTTAACAAATTATTAGTAGTCAAGAATTTTTCCACAGAGATTAAGCCATGCATGTATGAAGGATTAGTGACTTCGGAACCAGATACAATAGACTCGCATTCATAGGAAATATTATCAACATTTTTCAACTTAAATTCTAAGAAGGGCAATAATTGTCTATGTTGAACATTGCATATGTCAGCTGAATGATAGATACGTGTTAAATGAGAATACAGACGTTTTGCAGTTTCACAAAACATGTTGCGTTGTTTCAAAATTACATCATTGTTATTAAAATATTTCTCTTTGTTCTCCTCTAACAACGAGATTCTTAAGTTGGTTTTTTTAGGGACAGCTTCATACTTTCTACTCTCCCCCCTCAACTGTAGAATCTCCTAGTCGCAGACTTTTGCTCTATTTTTAGCATCAATTAGCAGTTTGTTCATCACAGAGCAATCACGTATTATTTTATTAATATCATCAGAAAATTTTGATGCAGGAATTTTAAAAGATAAGAGAAGTTTTGTTACCTGTTCGAGAATGGTCAGACGAGACTCCTTCGCCATCAAGCAAACTTCCTCATCATCATCTGAAGAGTCATCAATCCAGACATTCGGAACCCCTGCACCCCTTACATTCTTCAACTCTGAATCTTCATATCCCAGATCTTCGAACCCTTCATAACCCATTTCTCCATCAGCTTCATTTTCCTCGGAATCATCTTTTAAGAAGCTTTACCAGCATCATAGGCTATGAAAGCACTATGAGTTGGCTTCCTTACTTCATCATCTTCGGAGTCAGAAGACCACACTTGGTATGTTCCCATGTTATCTTCTGAAGCCATCAGGGCAAGGTCTTTTGTTTTCTCTCTTGCCTCTTCAAGTTTTCTCGCATAATAGGCCTCATCTTTAACTTGGGTCTGCTTTTCATTCCTTTCGCGAAACATGCAAACCTTCGCAAAATGATTTTTACCATGACAATAATTGCAGTCATACCCAGAGTCACCAGCAATCTTCTTCTCTTCAGATCTTTCCTTGGGGACTTCCGAAGTCTTCATTTCTGAGGGCTTCGGAGTTGAAGATTTGGTGTTTTCATCCTTTGGTGTGTAGATTTCTGGTTTGAGTTTTGAAGTGTGGGAGTTTTTGTTGAAAGGATTCATAAATGGTTTTCCTGAACTTTATTTGTTCACAAATGGTTTCTTAAACCTTCGGTTGTTTGCAGCATACAAAGCAACCGTTTGTCCATTATCATCCACCATATAGCCATGAGGCTCGTCCTTAGTCTCTTCTTCTTCAACATTAGATATTAGAGCTAATGTTCCAGCAGTTTCACTTCTTCTTCCATAAATATCTAGTTCATGAGATTTGATCAGATTATACAAAGTTGCCATGTTTTCACAGTATTTGATCATCAGCATGATAGGTCTCCACTCAGGCCTCAGACTGTAGAGAAATTTGATATGGATTTCTTGTTGACTTAGAGTCTCACCATACTTTTCTAGAGTGTAAATCATTTTGCTATAACGTTCATATGCTTGTCCCAAAGTTTCACTCTCTAGTTGTTTGAAATTTCTGAAGTCTGCTAACACTTCTTGAACATCACTTGATTGAAGTGTGTTATCACCAGCAAATCTAACTACTAGGCGATCCCAGATCTCCTTGGCAGATTTTGCACCTGAGATGTGATGTCTAACATCTGGACCAAGTCCACTTCTAAGCTCTCTCATAGCTCGTTCATCATTTCTGACTTTCTTCAAGTCAGCTGGAGTAAGAACTTCGGCATCCTCTCCATCAACTACAACGAATCGTCCTTCAATATCTGTATGAGGGCCATCACTGACAGATCTCCAAATATCATTTTCTTCATCTAAATCCTCTAGATAATCTCTCATACGATCAGCCCAGTAGTCACAGTAAGTTGGAACAAGAACAGGAGCTTTAGAGGATGAGCCAATTAGATTAGAATACTTCAGCATATTAGCATATGTAGCTGTAGAATTCGTCATTTTGATTGATTTTCAACTGGATCTTTTTAGAAAAACTAGCAATAGAGGTTAATTACAGTTACGGACCCGGATCTAGGAATCAATCACAGTTACGGACCCGGATCTAGGAATCAATCTATATCTAGAACTGGGACAATGAAAACGAGCCTCTATAAAACTGGTTTTCGAGCTGTCCCGCTCTGATAGCATGGGTTGGGTGTGAAATTCAATCAAAGACTAGAAAATAACAAGCATTCTAAAGAATAGAATTAAGCTATGTAATCAACACACACATATATAATGATGAACAATGAAGAACACAATGGTTGAATAACAAGTGTCGAATGCTTTGATATTACGAATAAGGGTTTTACAATAGTGGTGAATCACAAGCGCACTCGACACGGATATGACTGATATTTATACATGATCAGTGATACTAATAGTACAAAAGATTTACAGAATATTCCTACAGAGTACTATCCAATAGGAATGTATTATTGTGCAACACATAGTCTGCCAGTCACGCGTGCACTCAAAAGGTTGTTACTTGTAAGCCTTCGGATCCTCTGGAGTAAATCCTTCGGAGTCTTCGGGCTTCGGGCTCTGTAGTCTTCTAGGCCTTCGGATGGGGTAAGCACTTCATCACAATTATTCTCAACCGAACCATGGGGTCTTTTGGCTCATTTACCTCAGATACACCCTCCGTTTCAGTGTTGTTCATCCTTAGAGCTGATTCAACAATTGCAAATTAATCTTCATTAGAATCCACTTCATTAACATGCTCTTTCCTTGGTCTTTGATTATGAGTTGGGTTGACTTTGGTATAGCTAAGGAATTTGCCATCATCTCA
Source organism: Cichorium intybus (assembly GCA_023525715.1). Taxonomy (NCBI): domain Eukaryota; kingdom Viridiplantae; phylum Streptophyta; class Magnoliopsida; order Asterales; family Asteraceae; genus Cichorium; species Cichorium intybus. Next base: position 95,797,038 of record CM042010.1, on the reverse strand, counting down.
CTCCCCGATTTGCTTAGATAGTTACGCAATTTACATTCATATATCAATGATCGATTTCACATTGGTTTGTGTTTGCTAATGTGATTTTATGGAGAAATCCAGTACCCGAACAAGCTTCTAAGCTTGTGTGTCTTCTCGTACGGGAGGACCATCGTCCTTTTTATTGACTGGTTGGTATTGCCTTTGTTGGTTTTGAATCTGATAATTACCCTGTTGATTGTCGTAATTGTTGTTGAAGTTACCGTTATTAGGCCCTCCTTCATTGGCGGTTCGGAATGATCATGCGTTATTATTGTACCGCCATTGACCATAGACCTGATTAACTTTTTGTTAAGGATTGGCTTATTAACCATGGTGTTGGAAAGTTCCTTGACCTTTGTTGATAGTGGAAAACAAAAGATCGAACTTCCGATTCAATCCTCCAATTTTCGATTTGACCTCCTTATTCCAAGCATTGTCTATGCCCACTGATGATACATATGTTGTGTTGTCTCATTTCTTAGTAGAATAGTTCATCTTGGATCCATTACTTAGTTGCTCAAGAAACCTCTAGGCGGCCTCATTATCTTGCATCATGATCGTCCCTCGTGATGACGCGTTGATTATTGCCTGGCTTGTACTGTCGACTCCGTCAAAGAAAAATTTTACCAGTTGACAGCGTGGAAACTCATAATGCGAGCAAGAGCGTAACTGAAAATTAACAAAGATTAGCAAAAAGATTCAGAGAATTCTCGTTGGATTGATGTGGAATGTCGTGTGAATGCCTCTACTTTTTGTTGAAAAATCGAAGAGTTCACGCCGCCAACATCAGTATTTCGCGTCGCGAACATGGCTTATCCCCGAAATCTCGTACTTTGAAATTCAATTCAAATTCAGATCATGAGAAAACGTTGTTATTTCTATGGACTAAAACAACCACAAGAATGTAACGGTTCCCAATCGCTTCATCACCAACTTTTTATGCCTGCTTAAAACTTCATGTGACACAAATCTCCATGGTCTCCACTTGGTGGTCTTCGGTCTTCTTTTGTTACATTAGCAAAACTAGTACAATTTCCTACCTAATTTAAATACAAATTAAAAGCATATTACATAACAAAATAATGACAATAAAATGATAAGAAACAAAATGAATCATTAAATGACGCAAAAAAAATCTTATTCACAAAAAAAATCCCGAAAACACACTTTGATGATTTATTTTTTACTAAATCAAATTCTTATTTATTTTTCGGATAATTTTAGTTTATAGCAACAAAATTATCATAAAAATGAATCACAGAGTCGTTTTTTGAGAAATTGTTTGCGAATCATATTATTTTGAATCATCTAATAATTTATTTTGTTGGTTCTCCAAAAAGAACATGTAAATAAAAACCTTCTTACCATTTACCAAACTTTTTTCTTACCGAATCCATATATAAATATATATATATATATATATATATATATATATATATATATATATATATATATATATATATATATATATATATATATATATAATATGAATTCCCGCGCATTGCGTAGGAACAAAATTATATAGTTCAAGTTATAAAAAATATGTTTTATTAAAAAATATCCAAGTCATTGTCATCATTGATGTATCACTAATGAATTATCTTATATCAATATTTTCATTACAAAAATAAAATAAGAAAATAAATTAAATATTAGTGAATTTATGTTATAATAAATACGCAATAAGAAATTTTCATCAGATATGGTTATAATAAGAAAAATAATTCATGGTATCTTTAGAATATTTGTTGTGAATTTTTTCGAGTTATTACTAACGAACTAACATAAGTAAATATTGTTTTAGTTAAAAAGCATTATTGTTTAAATATTATAACTTTTCAACTACCTATATAGACTTTAACCAACTACAATCGAAAAAACCTAAGTAAATATTGATTGATTGCAATAAATTTTTTAATTGTATATTACAACTGTTAAACATTCTAATAATTATTATTGATATTCTTTAGCATTATGTCTTAACATTTCAGAAAAATGATAATTTGATTTGTAAAATAATAATGGTGGATATGAAAGAATATACATTAACATTAAATATCAATTGATACTTATAATAATTAGAAAGTTGAATTTGTTTAATATTTCTAATTTTACAAGGCATAATTTAAAAATAAGTAAAATAATTGTTAATATACATTCACATTAAAGATTAATGATATACCTTAAAGGAGTAAAAACATTGATAACTCTAACAAATTATAATTTAGTATTTTTACATGAAAAAACTTACATGAGTAGCAAAGAGAAAAATCTATTTAACTAATTCTTTTTATGGAGATTTTCGTTTATATCCTTACAAAGCTTCGTAATTACGCGTATATCCTATAAATTTTCAAATTACGTATATATTCATGTAAACCTTAAAAACTCACTTATATACCCAAGATTAGATTTTAATATTAATTAAACGTTTTAAAATTTAAAAAACTGATTTTCAATTGATATTTTATTATAAAAAATCTAATTAACATGAATCATTAAGGCTGAAGGATGTGCAAGACTCTCATAACAACCCAATACTCCCGCCACGTTATCGCCATGTCACCAAGACTCCCAAGGCTTCCATTAGGGGCGTGCAAGACTCCCATTACAACCATTTTAATTTCCATGTCACATTTATTTTTTACGTTTTTTAATTAAAACCAAACATTAAAAATTAATTAAAACCAAACCTTAAAAATTAAATAAAAGACATTACATAAAAATAAAAATAAAAAAACGACATTGCATGAAATTAAAAAAAACATAAAAACGACAATTCCTAAATTAAAAAAACTACTTATTAAAATATTTCTTCCGTGGTTGTTCCGTCATCAATCGGATCGCCTCGAGGTCCTCTTCGGTCCCGGATCGGCTAAACAAAACATAATCCAACCGCGATTCCGAAATTTCATTGTGGCGATTGAATTGTTCAACGAGCCGGTCGACCTTTTCCTCGACATCGTCTTTCGAAGACGAGCCGGAGGCATCTCGGCTTGCTCTTTTCGCTCGGTCGCAGCCGATGGGGCGTCTAGGCGGAGGCATGTCGGTTTATGGTTCGGTTTCGTCATCGAGGTCGATCGTGTCTCGAGCGTCGGAAAGGTCGTCATCCGGGGTCCTCCCACGTTTGGAACCTGAGCTCGAGCGAGGGGAATCGGGAGTTAGTAGCCATTTAGGACCGTTACGCATCAACTCCCAACTTCGCATATGCTTAAACGGTTTCCCGACAACTCGTGCATATTGTTCCATTGCCGTTGTGAAAATCCCAAAATCGTTCTGGCCACTTCGTCACATGTTCACCAAATTGTTAAAAAGGCCGTTGAACTTGGTGCATTCGGCACGAAGTTTTCGCCACTTTCCCGTAATACCGTCGTTGTTGCGGTACGCCCACGACCCATCGCCTCGTGATAGTGGTCTAAAATGCGTTCCCACAATGCTTTGGAACTTTGGCTATTTCCTTTTCCCGAATCCATGGAAATAGCGAGCCACGATTTGATCACTTGAACCTCTTCGTCGGTCGTCCACGGAACCTTCGCCTCTTGCGCGTGTCGCGTTTTGTTCCTTTGACTATTATTTTTCTTTTTCTTTTTGGAGGAAGACGCGGGGGCTTGTGTTTCCATCACGACCTCTTCAGGTGAGGCTTGTGCCGGTGGAGATGGAAGCGGTGGCGATTGTGATAGAAAAAGTTGTTGGAAGGGTGCGTATGGGTAAGGTTGTGGCGGGTATTGATATTGGTTCGGTGGTGTATATGGAAACGGGTATTGTGGTTGTTGGGACAAACCCGAAAGCATACTCGTAAAAGTGCAATTCGGGGAAAAGTTGAAGTTGTATTCGCCGCGGGGCGTGTTTGGGCTTGACGGGGGGTTGTTCGGATCGTTATCCATAATTTCAAAATATGAAATGTGTGTAATATGTGTGGTTGTATGTGTGTAAAAAGTTGATAATTGTGTGTAAAAATGAATAGAATGTGGTTTATATTTATAGTTGGTAAAAAAATTAATTTTTTTTTTATAATTCAACAGCTAGGTAACGGTTACAAATTTGAATTTTTCGTTGTCTTCACGCGTTCGCTGGAAGACTACCCCTGGACGCCAGGCTTCGAGGACGCGGGGGGGGGGGGGGGGCGCCGTGTTTGCCGCGTCCTTCTGCTGATGTGGAGAACGCGCCTATGGCCGCGTGTGGCACACCCCATGGCCTAACAATTACCTAAACTACCATTCTCCCAAAATAAAACCCATCGCATATACCCATTGAGAAACGCGATCAGAACTCAAGCTCCAGTCTTTCACGATCTTACTGGCCAGGCTTGTTGATCAATTGAAGATGTATCCGTTTGAATGTTTGAAGATGTGGTCCAAATCAAGGTACCAGTTCCAATCTCTTTCCCTTACTATCGATCAACTTCTAATCTCTTTCCCTAACTTCTATTGATTAAATAATGATCCTCAAATTCCAAAATCAGAATTAAAATCATCAATGCAATTTGTTTTCTCTCTTGATGTCAATGTATAGATTCCAATGTTTCCCTAATTATAGCGTTCTAGGCTCGATTTGGGGGAGGGGTTTTAGTTCTCATATCTTTCTCCAATACGTTTGATGATTAACATATTCTAATGGGCTTCTACTGATATCAAGCAAAGAGTAGCTCACAATAGATCTGCACATTAACTGTCACCAAATAATTGCAATAGGAACTATAATGATGATAATTAGCCAACAAAATACTTGCACCATACAACAAGCAGAAAACAAATTCGTGATTTACCTGATTGAAGAACCAAAATACGCAAAGAAGGAGCAGCAGCAGAATTGAGTCTTGAACAGTAGGTTTAGTGTGCAACAAGAAATCGATTTTAGCAGGTTTGGAATCCGATTGATATGGAATTTGAAAGTCCGCAAAGAATGAGGAGCAGCAGAATTGAGTCGTGAACAATAGGTTTACCATGCAGCAAGCGTCATGAAGTCTTCGAAATCGATCATGGCAGGTTGGGATTTCGATTGATATGAAATTCGATCATCATAGCCGCAACAAAGGCTAGGGGTCATGACAAGTTGGTTTTACCGTGAAGCATGCGTGATTTATGGAGGGCATTTTATTAAAATGGGTATCATTTAAGTGAAAATCAATTTTTTAATTTTTGAAATGTTTAATTAATATTAAAATCTAATTTTTTGATATATAAGTGAGTTTTTAAGGTTTACAAGGATATAAACGTAATTTGAAAGTTTATAAGGATATACGAGTAATTACGAAGCTTTGTAAAGATATAAACAAAATTCTCCCAAAATTAAAAACCACATGACGAGTATAGATAAAATAAAATTTTAATAACAATACATCAACAATGTAATAAATTGACGCTGTCAATTAACCGGCCTTGATGAATGAAACATTTCACGAAAAGAAATTATCACCGAAATGAAAGCATTTCCGAAAGTCCAAGTCTTACTTGAAAGGGAAATAATGTTCATCGTTTACTACAAGGAAACTATTATTCGAAACAACAACATTTGCAGTAACATATATTTTTGGGTTGTGCTATATGTACTCCCCCAACACACATATTCATGGGGGTACATATAGTAATTTTGTGTGTGTAAGTTGCTTTTGGGAAGATACGGATTGAATCAGCTATATTTTTTTTTACCTAAAACAACAATATTTTTAAGTTTTAACTTAAAACAACACATTTTCATATTTAACAAAAAAAAACTACATAGTAATTTTGTGTGTGTAAGTTTCTTTAGAGGGGGGGGGGGGGGGGGCGATACGGATAGAATCAACCATATTTTTAACCTAAAACAACAATATATTTTAAGTTTTAACTTAAAACAACACACTTTGATATTTAACCAAAAATAACTACAAAACTTTATCATTAACCCAAAATAACATACTTTCATTTTTAATTCAATATTATGGCGTATTTTTTAAAACCCAAATTAGCAACATACTTATAATTTTATCTCAAAACAGTCTACCGAAAGAAAACTATTCACCGTTGAAATTAAACTATTGTCGCCGCTGCATCGTGCGAGCACGCAGCTTGTGTGTGTGTGTGTGTGTGTGTGTGTGTGTGTCTATATATATATATATATATATATATATATATATATATATATATATATATATATATATATATATATATATATATATATATATGTTCAACATAAAACCAAATTATATCATCTAATCATAGAACCACGATCTTAATCATTTGATTAGATTCCTTCATTAAGGGTATGTTGGTAAAATGAAAATACTAGAAATAAAACATCCAATAAGTACGTCCACTAAATGAACATATGTTCATCAATGAAAAAACAAACGTTCATCTCCTTTATTGTATATTTTTCCTTTGTAAATGGACATATGTTCATAAATGAATAAATATTCATCAATGAACATTCATTCATCTCCTTATCTGTATATATTTATTCCCTATAAATGAACAAATGTTCATCAATGAACATACTCATTCTCTATAAATGAACAATGTTCATAGATGAACAAATGTTTATAGATGAATATATGTTTTAAAAAATCACGCAACAATTGATGCTCATATATTTTAGGGACTGATAAAAAACCCAATATGCTCTTGCCTGGGTATGATTCCCTACATTAGATGTATAATTTCTTAATGCGTCCCTTTTAATCTAATCCATTTATATAATGATCCAAGGGTTTTACGGATGGTTCTATGGTTAGGTGATTTAATTTGGTTCTATATTTAACCTTCATCTCTCTCTTTTTTCTCTCTCTCTCTCTCTCTCTCTCTTTCTCTCTCTCTCTCTCTCTCTCTCTCTATATATATATATATATATATATATATATATATATATATATATATATATATATATATATATATATATATATATATATATATATATATATATATATATATATATATATATATATATATATATATATATATATATATATATATATATATATATATACATATATATTAAGTTGTAAATGACAATAAAATGTCAATCATTCATAATATGCATTCAGACATACTTCTGAATAAAAATATGTCCATCAATCACAACTTAATTGGTTTAAACAGAACATGAATTTTGCCAAAATTATTTATATATATATATATATATATATATATATATATATATATATATATATATATATATATATATATATATATATATATATATATATATATATATATATATATATATATATATATATATATCTAAATTAAATTGTGAATGATGATAACTTGTCCATCGTTCACAACTTCGTTGCCTATTGAAAAAAGAATTACATTCACAAAAATTCACAATATCTATTCAGATAAACTTGTGAATAAAATAAAATGCCCATCATTCACAACTTAATTAGTTTAAAAGATCCATTTATTGTTCTTTGAAATAACATTAGACTAATTATTTTATATTGTCACCTAAAACAGAGAAATAATATTTTAGACGATTCAAGGGCATCAAGAAAAAAGAATAATTTTTTAAACATTTATTCAAAGTTCAAACTTACATCCAAAAGTCATCAATTGTTGGTCATTGTTATTAAATGATGAAGAGAAACTTAAGTAAAAAACTTCACCATGTTTCTACTTTCCCACTGGAATGATGGTAAGAAAAATTTAACATTAAAGATATACTTATTTTAATATCAATGTTAATAACTGAAAGTAATATAATACATAAAAATTTCATTTTTTTCATAGATTGAAGAAATGATAGATGAGCAGAAGGATTTTAACACAAGGTACTCAATGCTTGAAGAGAAAATGATGCAAGTCATGGACAACTACCAGGATCTTGAAAATTTAAAGAAATTTGGACTTGTGAGTAGAACCATTCACTTGATTTTAATTATTAATATGTATTTATATACATTAGTTTCAAAATATATTATAAATGCAATTATTCTTCCCAATTATGGCAAAAACATGATACTATTTGATTTGTTTAACTTGCAACAAACTTCAGCCTATTTCATTGACATTGACAAAAATACAATGCAACATCTTATGCTACAATACATAAACTTGCCAAAGTGTTTGGTAAGCACTAACCATTGACTTAATACATTATCCTACAAAAATTATTAACCATTAAACTATGAATATTTTAATTTAGCAAAATGATGATATTTGATTTTTTTAAATATCAGCTAGCCATGATGCAAGATTACTTAATGGATAATAACCATCCAAAAGCACAAGTCATGCAGAACAAAGAAGTAGTGAATTTCAAACTCAAATGGTGGTTAGAAATAATGATGTTGATAGTGGAATACTAATGCGACACATGGAATGCTTCAAAGGACAATGATAGACAATATGAGATTGGGACATAGAGAAGGATCAGAAGTAACATAAAGCAACTCTGACAAAACTTCGAGCCAAATATCTTACAAAGTTGTTGGTAAATGATATCAACATACACAGTCAAAAGATAATATATGAAGGACTTGAATTTGAAAAACTGTCAATAGATACTCAGAAAAGAAAGAAAAGAAAGGTGAAACATGTCATGGAAAACCAAAAACGACGATGTGCCTTAATTGACACTCTTTGAACACTTGATATTACATGATTTTATGTTTGCAAGCAATTAACTAGTTGTCTTGTTTTCTTTCTGATAGGGCTAGAGTATGTATGACTGATATGCTATATATGTATTGGAACTTACTAAGCTATTTGCTTACCTTTTTCCCTTAAACCAATGTTCCAGGTACTTTTGGTACGGTGGATGACAAGACTTGATGAGTACACACTGGCTCGATATCTCTTTTAGATTATGTTTGATGTTGACATTGTTTGAGTTTTTGACTTCCGCTGACTGTTTTGGATAATTGATGACATTATATGTTTTTTTATGAATGAAATAATAATTGTGTTTGAATGTTTTTAATAAAATGATGTTTTTATTATAAAAGTTCATTTTCTAAAAAAATTAAATTTGCCATAAAAACGGGGACGTTATATAATCCTTATAGTTGGACTTGGTACAGTTAGTGATTTGCCAAAATCTTGTCTTACACTCACGAAATACAACTTGGTTGTCGAAAATCACAAGTTTAGTATAATATGTGTTGTTCAACTGATCGTCTTAATTCATATAGTTGATGAACTCAGAATGTTTAATGAAAGAACATTATGCTATCTTAGTTGCAAAATCATGCTTGAAGAGCAACTGGTAACTAAAATTGACAGGAACATAGGTAATAATAAAAACATGTCGGTCATTTCAACGTCAACATCCCCGGAAGTTACCCGCGAAGGGTTTGGCCTTCCATTGCAATAATCAAATTGAATACAAACAAAGAAGAATCTGACTTCATAACTAAAAACAAAGAAGAACTTGAATTCATAAACTAAGATGTTGACGATTGTTCAAAACACAAACTAACACAGCATTAACATGTTTATGCGTGGATCGATGAAATGATCTGGATCCAGGAGCCAAATAATTGAACTCGAGCAGTAACATAGAGGATTCGAATGCTTAGAGTGATCCAAATTGTTATGAATACTCTAAAACACCGAAATTGACCTCTAAAATCGAATAAGACACAAAACAAGTAACACGGAGGCATAGGAATCCTGGAGAACCTGTATGAAGTGTATGAGAGTGAAAAAGTCATGGACGATCGAAAGATGCCCTCTTGAAACTAACTATTTATAATGATATGGTCCAACATGGATTGTGTCACCAACCTCGTATATAGCGCCGCTACTATAAACTGATAACGCCTCTATCCATAGTTGTCCAGTGTTCCTTTTCAGCACTCCAATTCCGTTCCATCTTTCCTTCTTTCCGATCGACAACCCGCAAGTTCTGTACAAGTAAAGTGAGTATACTATGTCTAATTATGTCAACTATCACTTTAAGAGTATCCTGATATTGCACAAAATGTTTGTATTAATATTGCGATATCAACTATCCCACACTTGGATTTTGCTTTTCCCCAAGAAAACTAGAGTTTTTCAGCCAATAAAATCATTATTTTAACAGATTTCCACACAGATTACCGATACCAAGATAATAAACACAAACAAATACCATATATATATATATATATATATATATATATATATATATATATATATATATATATATATATATATATATATATATATGTGTGTGTGTGTGTGTGTGTGTGTGTGTGTGTGTGTGTGTGTGTAAGTCCATTTAATTGTTCATACCCCAACTAATATCTCTTCCCGTAAGCAACAAGTTTTTAGTGTGTTAATCACTCATTTTTGCATCCCTTAGAACTATACATTTTAAAAATTCCTTAACCTCAAGGCTTATTGCTATGTTCCCAGAGTTACCTTTGTACTCGCAAATTTATCAAAAACTTTTTGCATATTTTCCTTGAATTAATTTTTAGGAAAAGTATTCTTATTTTTTTAATATTTTTATTCATATATTTTATAAAAATATTTAGTTATACCCCCTTCCTATGTCTCATCTACAATCAAGTTTTATGTACTAAGTAATAAGCATGTAAAATGATTTTCTAAAACAATACCATGGGTGATATGAACCATGCATTTCTCTTTCAAACTTTTTTTTTTCTCTTTTATTGTGTTTTGTGATTGCATAATTTTCTTCTAACAACTATTCTTTTAATTTTAGTTGTTTTTTACGGTTAAGTTTTGATAGATCATCGACTTAAGTTTAACAGTGATTTTTAATTCAATTAAAAAGCTTGTTCCTAGACGCCTTAATGTTAGGAAGTATAAGACAAGTTTGTATAGGGAGTTTCTAGTGGCACAACGATTTTGTTATGTTTTGTTCATGTATCATCTAGCAATTTTTTTTGAGTAGTCAGCTAGCTTATCCTGAAGAGTCATATGATCCAATTCATTTTTATGTTTCATCCAACGTTGGAGACTTACTCTATTTGAGATTTTTGTTTCACTTCCCATGAGGTTAGATATATCGTATGATCTTTCTATTCACAAGGGGAGTGTGTTCGAGACAAGATCCTTATTTGTCATGTAATAAACTTTGCTTACACGGAACATAAGGGTCATTGTTAGGCTATGGGTATGCAAGGACGCACAAGGCGTCCTGTTGAGGTGGAAGGTTGGACGCGGGTGGAACGCCCATGAACACCTCCAACCACCCGGCGTCTTCGTTCTTACACGTGTCTCCGCGAGCACGTACCGGAACGTGAAAGCCTCTCTTGCTATATTGTTTGCACTTCCAGTCTTCTAGAATGCAACATTCTAAACAGTTCTTCAAGGCCGTTGAATATAACTAAACATGAATTTTATGTTTGCTGCAAAACTTGAGTATTCTCGTAGGAACTTTATAGTGCAAAGAGAAAGAAAGAAATGCTACTATTCTTGTGCAACCATTTTATTGTGCAAAGAGAGAGAAATGGTATTTGTTTTATTTTTCGCTAACATTTTTTGTGTAGAATCTTCCTACTCTAATAAATCAATAGTAGAAATGCCACATGGCATCCTCTTATCAACCCTCAGCTTCATTTTCCCGCTCTTCATCTCCAACTCTTTTATATGTTACGCCCCTTATTAATTCTGGCCATTGTAACTGCTAAAATTCATTACATGAGTTAGAATTCCTAATTTACTCATCTTCCTAAACAGCATCGCATAAAATTAGGTCCATCATCTGTTTTAATGGAAATAGCCAACTAATTTTTCCATTCCTCTCTCCTGTTACTATTATCGCCCCACGTTGATTCCTTTATTTTTGCTGATTTGAATGTATTTATGCTGATTATATGATAACCCGACTCATCTCCATCCTCTATCTACGCAATCTTGCTCCCTTCCTTGAAAAACCAAACTGTTAACGCAAATTAAGGAAGCCAATAAGATTCGATTTTTGAAATATCAGTTCCCTAATATTGATTCCTTGCCTTACGTCTGCTCAATCAAGGGTTTTTATTTGATCGATTGGAAAGGAGACGAAGTTTTATACGACAATTGTACTGGTACCATATCCAGAGAACTATCGATATAGTCGGACACCATTATTGGGGGTGGGCGTAATCCTGCCAAAAATTCTCCCTCAGATTTGTCCTTTGATCTCAGATTTATCTCCATCTCTCTTAACTGTTTTCATAGCATAGAAGAAGAATCGTGTGTAAAGAAAGGGTCACTGATACTTTCTGAATTATTGTTCGGGTTAGTGCTTCTACTATTGTTTGATAGGAACTCGAAGATGATTGTAAGCCATGTTAACCATGTACATTACTTTTTGCTAGAAGGCCAAATTTGTTTGCGGTTTCTTGAACTTTTCTTTATAATGTCGCATTCTATCTTGCTGCAAATCCATTTGGGTGAATGTTATTGGCACTCTTAATGTTGCATACCATATGTTCGACGAAATTCCATATTGAACAAAATAAAATTTTCATCAAGTTTATTCAAGCACTCCAATAATAATTTCGAGCTCTACATTTTTATTAAGAGATTTCAGACTTATGATGATGATCATTGGTTCTTTTGTTTTTTTATTCTTATGATTCAGACATGTTCATGGGTTTTTTATTTTTGTCAATAAATCAACGTGTTTAGGGTTCTATATAATTGCTGATCTTTATTTCTATTTTCCTTATGTGCTATTAGGCACAAATAATGACAGAAATCCTACAACCACCTCTTATTCCCTACGTGGAGATATGCTAGGAGCCATCAGTTGGGTTTATAAAGCAACTGATTTTGGATCTATCAAGTAACATATGAACAATTTAGGAAAAAGAGGGAAAACATATAAACGATTCAAGAAGATAAGGATGATAGTGGTGGTATGTTTCTATCTATTGATTAAAAAATGATTGATGTTTTTGAGTGTGTGCAGGGCTGTAGAGAACTAGAATTAAAAGGTTCTTCTAACAAATCGGGTGATTCCGAGGATTTGCGGTATTATAAGTTTTCTGCCATCTAAAGTCTATTTCCAATCCATATATGTTCCAGTATTATATCTTGAATCTCTCTCTCTCCCTCTCTCTCTCTCTCTCTCTCTCTCTCTCTCTATTGATTGGGTTTTCTCAAGTCTCAACTGCATCTTCGCTTTTAGACCTTTATGCCTTTTTTATTTATTTTTATTTTATGGTTCAACAAGTCACTAAATGGGATTATTTCTATGTTTTAATGATGAAAACAAGTTTAATAGATTTGTAATGGCCAAAATAATTGAATTTTTGGATTAAAGGAAATTGGTGGAAACTGTGGTAAGATATAACCCAATACACCCATGGCCCCTATATTTGTAAACTACTTATTCTGATTATTGTTATTAATCCTTAGGCATAATTAATCTATGACCTAATTATGGTGTAAATCGAATGCTGTAGTTGCTTTCAAAGCAGGGGCGGTGGCTGTCATTTAGGGTATCACGTGTGTGTCTTATTTTATTCTTTCTGGTACACCATTGTACTTTCAATTTTTTCTATTGATGGCATTGTACTTTGTCAATTCTACCTAATTATAACAATGGACTTCCAATTTTTTTATCTTATTAAAACTATACTTTATCTACCCAAATATATATATGAAATTTGTTGTGTATTTTGATGGCATTGGTATAAATTGATTACATTTTTCAAAATATAATGTTGTAATAGGAAAATCGAGTGGGTGTAATCACTAAATTAGTGTAAATGAAACAATATTGGTTTAAAAAAAGCAGGGGTGGATTAGAGTCTGTTTGCCTTACCATGTTGACCTTAACAAAGTTGCACTTCCACTAGCAACAAGAACATTGAAATAGAGCAAATTCACATTTTTATTTGTTTGTTTATTGTAGGGTCCTACTTTTACATTAATATAATATGTAATTAATTTTAAAATTGCACATTAAAACTAAGGAGTTGAGATTTACGTAAAATAGAAATTGACTTTGGTAAGTATGTATTTTGTTTGAATGCACGTTTATTTTATAATTTGTCATATTGATTACCACAATCATTTCTAATATGAATGCATAGTTGTGTTGGAAATTGTGTTTGTTTTAAACAAGAGGTTTGTTGTACGCCATCATTCAATATATATATATATATATATATATATATATATATATATATATATATATATATATATATATATATATATATATATATATATATATATATATATATATATATATATATATATATATCTAGAAACTTAACATGGTCCTTATCAAGTTGTAAAGTATTTTCTTTAATCTACTATTCAATATATATCTAGAATCTTAACATGGTATATATATATATATATATATATATATATATATATATATATATATATATATATATATATATATATATATATATATATATATATATATATATATATATAGAAACTTAACATGGTCCTTATCAAGTTGTAAAGTATTTTCTTTAATCTACTATTCAATATATATCTAGAATCTTAACATGGTCCTTATCAATTTGTAAAGTATTTTTTTAATCTACATGAAGTAAAATTCAGTATTGTCCGTGTAAACACTTATTCTATAAATTAATGAATGCCACAATAAGGAAAAAAATGTGTCTAAAACCATGCACCTCAATAAGTATGGTTGGACGTCATTGTGCTTTTCTCTTGGACATTCTGAATTGCAGTTTTTTGGCATTTTTTGGATTTTAAACCGGTCAAAGAAAAGTTGTCTAATATATATTTATATACTTCAAAAAAAGTTGTCTAAAATACAAATCAGTATTCATTGTTAGGACTGCTATATATTTTCCAATGTGGGATATATTATTTAGAAAAAAATAATCATATAAATTCGGCTTTAATCCAAAAACAACAGCATATCTTCATGAAGTACAGTGATATTTCAACGTAAACAAAACCTAAACAAAATGTCAGGAAGTACAATGTTAGTTCAACGTGAACAAAACCAAGATGCATATCGCCACTATTAGTATTACCGGCGACATTGGCTACTTTTCGCGGCGACGCCTGTCGCCGCTATTGATGCCGTTTCTTGCAGTGAATGACATTGTCATATTATGCAAAAATACATATCATATGATATAAAAACCAAAGAAATCAAAATAAATTTGCATTTTACGCAA
The DNA here is from genome assembly GCA_023525715.1 of Cichorium intybus. Taxonomy (NCBI): domain Eukaryota; kingdom Viridiplantae; phylum Streptophyta; class Magnoliopsida; order Asterales; family Asteraceae; genus Cichorium; species Cichorium intybus. The sequence goes on along the minus strand of CM042010.1, from coordinate 95,781,980 downwards.
AAGAAATTAATAAGTTGTCAACCCGTGTTTAACACGGGCTTATAACCTAGTAAAGTAATATTTATACAGAAAAGAAAAACCATAACCGTCACCATGATTAACATGACTTTGAGTATAAAAACCGTAACAATCCCTATTAGAGTGATTAACGCTAGTTTAATTCTAAAATTTGTAAATAACACTCTCTTTTGAACACAATAAATGAAACCGAAAAGTGTTTAATTCTTTTTAAATATAAGTTTTTTTTATTGAACACCAACATTTTTACTACCATAAATTTTAGCATCAATATTTCAGCAGCATAATTTTCATTATCTCTATTTTAGCATCAATATTTTCAGCACAACTATTTGATGATTAATTTACCATTCATTAGGTTGAAGTTTTGGATATTTAATATACTGAAATGAAGGTATTTTGGAAATCAAAACCCATAAATATAGTTGGAAATCAACAGAAAACCATCTCAATACCTCTTATTTTTTGTCTACTATCTCAGCATCCGGTTAGTAACTCTCTTTCCTCCCCTCACCCCTCACCTCTCACTTCATCGCACTTTTTAATTTGAAAACTAAATTAAAATTAAAATTAAAATACAACAAATAATTTCATAAATAACACATTTCATTAAAATAGATAAATTAAAACTAAAATTGAAAACTAAACATTACGTTAAAATAAAATAAAAAAAAGTAAAACTTACGTTAAAACTAAAATTAAAAAATCTAAAACTTACGTTAAAACTAAAATTTAAAAAAAAAACTAAAAAACTACATCCTGTATTTTTTGATGATGTCGGTTTTAAGCTTCAACGCTAACTCGAGAGTCGCGCCGGTGAGATGCTCGGTCGGTTGCATCAACACTAGCATGTCGATCGCACGATCTTTGTTCTCGTGTGAACGACTTTTCGCCAACCTTTCCTCTTCGGTGGATTTGACGTGAGATGAAATGGTCATCAAAAATTGATCGAATTTTTCGTTAACATCATCCATTCGGCCGCCGTTGACCGAAAGCGAAGACGCTGTGACCTTTTCTTTCGCCTTCGCCCGATTACGACTCATCGACCTTTCAAAGTCGTTGGGAATTTCGTTGACGTCGGCCCGATATGTGCATCCGAACACGTCGTGTATTGCGTCTCGGATGTTTTGGATCGTTTCGACGCATGTGTCGGTGCCAACCCCTTCCACCTCGGATATTGGTGGACTGTAACAATTGTAAAATTTGGTCAACGAAAGTCAACTATAGTCAAACGAAGCGTACGTTAATCCTTATGTCGAAAAGTAACTTTTTCATAATTTTACGATGTATTGTTAGATATTCTAATACTACGTACGCTAATTCAAAACAGTTATCGAGTAAACGCCGAAAATACGGATATTAAACTAGTATAGCGTAAAAATTCGATTATCGTACAATTATTATTTTGAGAATAATAATATTCATAAAATGATGTATTCGTAAATACGAACTTGTGGATATATAGAACATCGAAAACGGAGTTCGTATGTGGAAGTTACAACAATTAAACCGCTGTGAACGGATAAATGTACAAAGGGTTTGGACGCAAAATACAAAATGTGGTGCCTTAAACATCAAAGATGGGATAAAAAAATCATATATTATGAAGCTCAATACTATCTAGTATTTTATTTCAAAGCCAAATACAATTTTTTGTAAAATGCCGAAAATCGCGTATCGAAAGAATAATGCGCTTAAACGCGTATTTCATCGTTTAACAAGCTACGAATCAATCTAAATAAATGTTTAACAATTTATTTATACATAATATTTATTCAGAACTTTGTTTCGTCAAAAACGCATAAAATTTCACTAAAACGTCTTACGATTTTATAAAAATCACATATTTATATAAGTATATTGCCATTTTTATAAAATTAATCCACCCTACCCCACCCCCTACCCCCCATCAGCTGAAATCTCTCCATCACACCATGATCTTGGAGAGTACTATTTCAAATCCTAGCTTGAAGGTCTAGAAATGATTTCCTTATTAAACTATAATAAAACTAAATATAGGAAAATCATATAAATGAGACATAAATCTTCATAATTGACTAACACTCTCTCCACACTCCCATCTCTTTCTCTCTAAATCTGATTCACCCTCATCTCTCCACCCTCCACCACCTCTCAAACCCTCCACCACCACAAACCATCCATCTCCACCACCATCTTCCACCATTTCAAGTGTAAATCATCTCCTTTTTGGTAAGTTACTTCCTTTAGTGATTTTAAACACTATTATACAACTTTTATTCCTTTTACACACACTAACATCTACGTAAAACCTTTGGGTAATAGCTTTGTCCAAGGGTACTTCGAGCTTCAAAGCTTAGATCTTCGTTTCTACCGTAAATCCCGCAAGAACAACCTTGTTTTAAGTAAAGCACGCATCAAGGGTGAGTTCATACCCCTCATTTTCATCTTTTCCAAACCTTTAGGGGGAGAATACAAGTTATATGCTATATACAAGTTTATACACAACTTTATATGCTATAAATAACGATTTATACAAGTTTATAAACTAGTTTTTGCGTAAAAACGTTTTTGACATGAAATATGTTTAGATCTATGTATTGTGAACATTATGATGTATTATGTTTGTGTAAAAGTTACTAAACTATAAACATATTGTGTAAAAATGATAGATCTTTAATATAAACGTCACAAAAACAAAAACTAGTAAAAACTACGTTTTTGTGACCGAAAATACGGCTTTTCTAGCAAAAATGGTTATAACCAAGTTATTACACCATTTTTATGGGAAATATCTTAAAAGATGTTGTTTATAATCATCTAAATAAGTTATTTCGTGTCACACCCCCAAACCGTAATGGCGGAAACGTTCGAGGGTGGATGACTTCATGAACAATATCATAACAAGTTGAATTATAGTGATTTCAAGGAACACAACCATCATAAATAATTGTAAAGGTTACATAGTTTAATGTATCATGTTTCGATTACAATTACAAATGATAACAAAATATGCAAAATGACGTCGTAACGTCCATTCAACCAAACTTGTGGTTTACCTTTTTAGTTTCCTGAGAATACAAGTAGTTGAAAATGTCAACAATTAAGTTGGTGAGTTCATAAGATTTTGCGTAAGAAAAGTCCATTGTTTATAAACAATAACGTTGAAAACCAAGAAAATCCAATATTTTCTTATAAAAGTGTCCAAGTCTTAAACGTCCAAGACTAAAATGTATAACATAGTTCGTATTTTTAAAACCCGTTAAAATGTATATTTCCACGTAAACTTATATAAAAATATAAAGTTGATTATTTTCCCATGTGAGATACCCTATAACCATGTTGTGACTAGTTGGCCTGCTGCGACGTTCTTCAGGCGTTGGAATGTTAGACATTTGACACCTCAGACCTGCCGGTCTAGCTGTAGCTAACAGCTCAGGTGCGGTGTTGTCAATCCCGTATAGATCTATACTCAAATATCACGCTCTCTTACCGAGACTCTGGTTATAAATTCAGGACTTATAGTAGGTACTTATAAAAGTACTGTGAAGATCCATCTCACAAAAATGTATGTATTCAATCAACTTGTTTACGTAAAATTTGTATATGAAAATTCTTGTAATTATCCATTATCATTTTTCCGTTGATAATATAGTAATGTATAATAATTATATAATTTTATATAATTATTTTGTCTTGTTCCAAATGTCATAATAACCTTGTGTTCATAAACTATTCCAATAATAATCTATTTTTAGTATTCCATCGTGATAATCATATTTTTACGAATAATAACGAAATAACTTATTCAAATGATTACAAATATCATCTTTTAAGATATTTCCCACAAAAATGGTGTAACAACTTGGTTATAACCATTTTTGCTAGAAAGTAGTATTTCTGGTTACAAAAACGTAGTTTTTACTAGTTTTCGTTTTTATGACGTTTATATCAACGATCTAGTATTTTTACACCATTTATTTATAGTTTTGTAACTTTTACACAAACATAATATATCACAATGTTTATAATACATAGATCTAACCATATTTCATGTCAGAAACGTTTTTACACAACTACTAGCGTTATAAACTTGTGTAAATCATTATTTATAGCATATAAACACATATAATCTTGTGTAAATCATCATTTTTAACATATGAACTTGTATTCTCCCCCAAAACGTTTAGAAAAGATGAAAATGAGGGGTATGAACTCACCCTTGATGCGTGCTTTAACTAGAAACGAGGTTGTTCTCGAAAGATTTGACGGTAGAAACAAGGATCTAAGCTTCGGAGCTCGAATGACCCTTGGACAAAGCTATTATCCAACGGGTTTACGTAGATGTTAGTGTGTGTAAATGAGATAAAAGTGGTGTAGTATGGTTTAAAATCACTATAGGAAGTTAACTTACCAAAAAGGTTTGAAAAACGCTTGAAAACGAAGAACGTTGGTGGTGGAAGGTGGTGGCCGGCGGTGGTGCAAGGTGGTGGAGAGATGGTGGAGTGGTGTATGTAAGTCGTGAGTTTGAGAGAGAGAGGGAGAGGATGTTGGATGATTTCTTGAAATGAGATGCAACATATCACTTTCATAATTTATTAGATTTTTATTTGATTTTTCTTTTGATTATTTTATTTCTAGGCTTTTTAATATGCTAGATCATGAATAGTAAAGTTAGATTGTCTTGGGAGATGGGTGTGCAGCCGATGGGGAGGGGTAAGGGGGTAGCTTGTCCTCTTTTATTTTATATATATACATTTTGTTTATAAAAATGGGTATTTTTATAAAATACGTAAAACGTTTTAGCGAAATTTTGTGAGTTTTTGATGAAACGATGTTCTAAATAATTATTTTGTATAAAAACATTGTCAATCATTTATTTTGATTGGATTATAACTCGTTAGACGTTGAAATACACATTTAAGCGCAATATTATTCCGATTTCGCGATTTTCTGCATTTTACCGAAATTCGTACTTGGCTTTGAAATTAAATACTAGATAGTATTACGTTCCATAATATATGATTTGTTATTCCATATTTGATGTTTAATGCACCACATTTTGTATTTTGAGTCCAAACCCTTTGTACATTTATCCGTTCACAGCGATTTAATTGTTGTAACTTTCACATACGAACTCCGTTTACGACGTTCTATATATCCACAGGTTCGTATTTATGAGTAGATCGTTTTATGAATATTATTATTCTCAAAATAATAATTGTACAATTATCGAATTTTTAAGCTACAATACTTTACTGTCCGTATTTTCGACGTTTAATCAATAATTGTTTTGAATTAGCGTACGTAGTATTATAATATCTAATAATACATCGTAATATCATGGAAAATTACTTTTCAACAAACGGGTGAACGTACGCTTCGTTTGACTACAGTTGACTTTCGTTGACCAAATTTTACAATTGTCACATCATCTACCCGTTAGAAAGAATTTCGTCCCGAAATTTAGCACTTGAGTAGATCCTCAAGGGTTTGGGAAGAGATGTGGATACTTCTGTTTCATTTGGTCTTCACGCTTCCAAGTGAATTCAGGTCCACGCTTGGCACTCCAACGGACCTTCACTATTGGAATACGGCTTTGTTTCGTTCTCTTTATCTCCCTGTCCATGATCTCTACGGGTTCTTCAACGAAATGAAGGTTCTCATTCACTTCAATCTCGTCGAGTGGAATGACAAGAGTCTCATCAGATAGACACTTCTTTAAGTTGGATACGTGGAAGGTGGGATGGATATTGCTGAGCTCTTGTGGTAGTTGGAGCCTGTAGGCTACCGGACCGATCCTAGAAAGGATCTCAAATGGTCCAATGTATCTAGGGTTCAGTTTCCCATGCTTGCCAAAGCGTATCATTCCCTTCCATGGTGAGACTTTCAACAACACTCGATCGCCAACCTGGAATTCCAAAGGTTTGCGTCGTTTATCTGCATAGCTCTTTTGTCGGTCACGAGATGCTTTCAATCGTTCACGGATCTAAACGATTTTCTCCGTCGTCTCTCGTATGATTTCCGGACCGGTGAGAGTGCTGTTAGGTACTTGGCCTCTGGCTAACTGAGTATAACCCACCTCGGCACAGCACAAAGGGGACCTACACTTGCGTCCGTATAAGGCTTCAAATAGAGCAACTTTAATGCTAGTGTGATAGCTGTTGTTGTATGAAAATTCAATGAGCGGTAAGTGGGTGTCCCACGCCTTACCAAAGTCTATCACACAAGCCCTCAACATATCTTCCAGCGTCTGAATGGTTCTTTCACTTTGCCCGTCCGTCTGTGGATGGTACGTTGTACTCATGACGAGTCTAGTTTCCAAGGCCTTCTGCAATGATTGCCAAAATCGTGACGTGAATCGACTATCCCTATCTGAGATAATAGAAATTGGCGCACCATGCAATCGTACTATTTCTTTGATGTACGTCCTTGTAAGTTTCTCTATCTTGTCGGTTTCCTTGATTGGTAGGAAGTGAGCGGACTTAGTTAGTCTATCGACGATTACCCATATGGTGTCCAACCCACCAGTTGTCTTGGGTAATTTGGTTATGAAGTCCATAGTTATCCGCTCCCACTTCCACTCGGGCATTTCCGGTTGTTGTAGTAAACCCGAGGGCTTTTGGTATTCTACTTTAACCTTGGCGCAAGTCAGACACTTGCCCACGTAAGTAGCAATTTCTACTTTCATGTTCGGCCACCAATATATCTTTTTGAGGTCCAGGTACATCTTGTTAGACCCGGGATGAATGGAGTATCTAGTCTTGTGAGCCTCATTCATAATAATGTCTCTGTATCCGCCGAATCTCGGTGTCCAGATTCGGTTCATGAGGTAATGAGTGTGACATCCGCCTAAAATGGATTCGGGTCAACCTAACCCAATTGGAAATTTAATAAACCCTACTCGAGATTTCTTGACGCTAATAGGATCAAAACCCTTACACTACGATATAAATTGACGTTAATAGCAATATAGCATAGTATAACGTTATAACTATAATCAAATTAAATTATGATACCATATTAAAATAACATCAAAGTATGATGCTTTAATTAAATTAAAAAAATCAAACTTGAATGCTATAATTAAACTTCAAATCAAAGTAGATTGTTATAATCAAATAATAACCTATTTTTTATAAAACTCTATTTTTATAAACACTACATTAAATTTTATAAAACTCTTAAGATGCTTGTGTTAGTGGGAAATTATAAAGACCACCAAAAGTAAAAGTTTATTCCCATTGTCTCCCACTCACACCTCCCATCATCTTTCCTTTAATTTTTCTCCCAACATATTATTCTCATCACCACTCAAACCATATCTATTCTTTCTATCACTCTCAATCTAGAAATTCCTCCTAGCAATCTTCATATTTCAGCCAAGAACACTCCAATATACTCAAATCTTCATCCATCTTGAAGCATTCATCAAGGTATGTTGTTAAAAGTCTCAAATTCATGAATGAAACAAATTAAATCCACCAAACTATCTAAAACTCATTTTATGCATAAACCTGATTTTTCTCAGGATCCCATCAATAAAATAAGAAGTTTTGGAAATTTTCAGAAAATAACTTATTTTTATTGAATTACTATAATTATTGCAATAAAATAGGGCAATAATTCACATAAAATACTTTTTGCAGTCAATAAATTCTGGGAAAATTTTGGAACAACCCATATTTTGAGTAAAGTGAATTTATAAAGTTTCATGCATTTATATTACTGTTTGATGCTTATTTTGTATTTTATTTTGTTGTAGATAAATAAATTACAAAATATAGTTATGTATGTTGAAAACTAGATTTTATATTTTTCGCACCTTATTAACATTTTAAAGACTCCATGACAAAATTTACAGATTTTTGTAAGAATGTTTGTTTCTTTTTCCTGATTTAATGATTATTTAATGGTTTAAATTGATAATAAATAGCTACACATGTCCAAAAATTATAAAACCTTATTAGAATATCATATATAACATGTTAATCATAAATAAAAAGTCTAATGAATTTCTCTTAATATTTTCCTATGATTTATGATTTTATTGATTAGTTAATAATGAAAAACATAAGAAATACTTCCCATAGTCCAAAATATCCAAAGTATTTACAGTAGGCTCAATATAATGTTAGAAAACTATGGTTAATTTTCCAAATTTGTGGGAATCATTTATTATTTTTCCCGAAATTTGTTGTGGTTTAATTATTAAAATACTAAATAAATACTAAAACAGTTAAGAAAAATATGAAACTTTTACTGTAATTACAATTTTATGAAATAATGATTTTATGATAATTTCATAATGTTTCATTACTGTTTAGTATTTAAAACCATTTTCCTAAATATCTAAGCATGTAAAAATGCATTTTAATGATTATTTCATATAAATAATTGTTTATAATATATAAAATCTGTAAATACTTATAATTTGACTAGTTATTATTTTAATAAGAAATTATTAAAATCTTGCCTAAAGTGAAAATATAAATTAATTAAGCAAAGTAATTAATTCAATTTAAAATTCATTTAATATATGAATACATTAATATTCAAAACAAAACTTGGATTATTGTTAATTCATCTAATATAAGATTATGTGTCTAATTATTTTTATTAATATTATATTCCCGTTTATCGATTCCTAAGCCAAAACTACTAATTATATTAGGTTCTACGACATTTTGACTCGAGCCGTCTATCGTACAACACGCGCATTCCTTATTGGACTAATGTGAGTAATCTACCACATATTTTATAATTTTCAATACTTTTGGGGTGTATCATGTGGTTTTAATGTGTTCCAACTTCATTTTATTATTTTTTCACCATTGAGACATTGTTGGGACATTTATACGTGAATGATTATTTGTATAATTATTGTTTGTTTACGCTACATGTACTTGTAGTGCATTACCATTTTTAGTCTAATCTTCATGACTATGTCCGTATTCTTGAGGTACGTTATGGACAATAATAGCGCTATTGGGTTGACCACCCCGCCTTGGGACGCTAAGGTGATTGATTGCACGTGGTTGAGTGTGTATGATGATTAGATGCTCCATCCTATATATATATACATATATATATGTATATATAGGGTGAGGACTTATTGTTGTTGTTATCATTTGTTAATCAAATTTTGATTTATAAACTGTTATCTCAATAACAGTTGCTTGCCAACTTCAAAAGAAAACAAATTTCAAATTATTCAAACTCACAATTTTCTTTAATAAAAATACATTACTCACCAACTCTCGTAGTTGACCTGTTTTTACCCATGATGCAGATTTGAAGAATGAAGTTGATGAAAAGTAGGGTGTACCTTAGAAACCCACAAGACTATTTAAATTTGATGTAATAAATGTTGTTGTATTTGGATTTGTATTTGTATGTTGTGGATCTTGTTTGCATACTTAGTACTTAATTGAATCTAATCATATTATAACATAGTTGTCATGAGACTTTGAACAATATATCACGCCTTGATCGATTCCGCCAAGGATCGGGGTGTGACAGATTGGTATCAGAGCCCTTGACTATAGGGAATTAGGTTAATTGCCTTGACCTAGTCTATAGCCTCTAGGGTCCTCTCGTATGCTAGTTTATAAAATGCACACACAACTGCATGCAATTCGCACTTAGAAAATCCTAAGAATACCTTTGTGTGCTAATTGCTCCCTTATGTGCTTACGTATTACTCCCGACACTTATATGTGTGCATACACTTGTGAATTTTCTCCTCTTTCTCTTAAAATCACACACATACTCAAATGGTTTCAAAATAAAAATTTACATACATATATATCCCTTAGAGCTCATTGGAAATTAAAAGTCATCCACTCTAGTTGGGTAGGATCAAAGTAATGGACGTGTAGTAACTGGATGGGGGAGGTGCCGGTAGCATGAAAGTCCTGACTAGGTAAGCATTCGTATACATCCCAATCAACCGAGGGACCAGTTTGCTTACCTGGGGAGCAAAGGCGAGAGTTCCCAAACCTATAGGCCAAAGCGCGTTATTCACATTACTTTTGAGCCATCAAAATACCCGACCTTATCAAACGTATCCGAAAGGACACACTCCAAAATGGCCAACTCATTGGACTATTAAGTTCCCTAATAGGCTTAGAAGTGGGAAAAACATGTGAAAACTTAGTATTGTAGGGGCCCACGCAATTGCTACATGCTTCACATTTAGTACCCATGGAAAGCCCAAAAGGTGCCCAACACTCCTAACCATGGCCCAACAAGTGTTTCACAATCATTTTACCTAACAATGTCTACAAACTTAATTTACAAATAACTCACAAGTCCATATGCATGTTTCTTATAGATGGCAATACGACCCCCTCTGTAACCATTGTAACTATCACCATATGTCCACCAGCCCGTGTCGTCTTTGTACGACTTGTGGTCGCTATGGCCACTTGGCGGACATATGTCGTACACCAAAAAACTCAACGACCATTCGCTCTACCCTCAAATCAGCAAACACAAACCCGGTATCCAACTGGAACATGCTTCAACTGTGGTGACCCCACCCATTTCAGAAACACGTGTCCTAGGCTTGTCAATATCATTAACACTCAAGCCTAGGCAAATCCAACAATGCAGGTTCCAGCTCCCAAAGGCCGAGCATTTGTCATTACCGCAACCCAAGCACAGACCGATAACAAGGTCGTAAATTGTATGTTTCTCATAAATGACTGCTACACGTCAGTACTTTTTGATTTAGGTGCCGATAAAAGTTTTGTGTCTTTGGAATTTGAACTCATACTTCACACACCTCGCACGATTCTTGATGAACACTTTACCGTAGAAGTCGCCAATGGAAAATACATTTCACTCAATGTAGTCATCCAAGATTGCACTTTTGATTTTTGCGGTCATAAATTTTCCATCAATTTAGTTCCTATGGAACTTGGTAGCTTCAACATCATCGTGGGAATGGATTGGCTATCCCAAAACCATGCTGAAATAGTATGTTACGAGAAGTTTATTCGTATTCCTCTTGCCGACGGTCAAAGTCTTCGTATTTATGGCGAGACTCGTTCAAAAAAGCTTAGTCTTATGTCATGTACTCAAGCTCGATCATATCTACGTAAAGAATACATGGCTTTCTTAGCCCATGTGGTGGAAACAAAGGTCAAAGAAAAGAAGATCGAAGATATTCCGATTGTACGAGACTTTCCCGACATCTTTCCCGATGACGGATCTGGACTCCCTCCAGTACGTGAGCTAGAGTTCCACATCGATCTCGTTCCTGAGGCTGCTCCCATTGACAAGTCTCCATATCGGTTGGCTCCAATCGAGATGCAAGAATTGGCAAGTCAGCTCCAAGAATTAACTGATAAGGGATTTATCCGCCCTAGTACTTCACATTGGGGAGCCCCGGTTCTTTTCATCAAAAAGAAAGATTGTTCGTTTCGTATGTGTATCGATTATCGGGAGTTAAATAAATTAACCATCAAGAACCGATATCCGTTACCTCGGACCAACGACCTTTTTGATCAGCTTCAAGGAGCTTCATGCTTCTCAAAAATCGACCTCCGCTCGGGTTATCACCAACTTCGAGTACGGGAAGAAGACATCCCCAAAACCGCTTTCCGAACCCGCTATGGTTATTACGAGTTTACCGTTATGCCTTTTGGCCTAACGAATGCCCCTGCCGCATTCATGGACTTGATGAATCGGGTATTTAAACCTTATCTCGACCGTTTTGTTATCGTCTTTATTGATGACATCCTCATTTACTCCAAGACAAAGGCAGACCATGAAAGACACCTTCGTCTAACTCTCCAAACATTGCAAGGAAATCAGCTATATGCCAAATTTTCGAAATGCGAGTTTTGGTTAAATGAGGTACAATTCCTCGGTCATATTGTAAGTGACAAGGGTATTTTAGTCGATCCCGCAAAAGTTGAAGCAGTCAAGAATTGGAAAGCCCCACGTACCCCCAAGGAAATTCGGTCATTCCTCGGTTTAGCCGGCTATTATCGGCGTTTCATTTCAAATTTCTCAAAGATCGCTTTACCGCTTACTTTTCTCACTTGCAAGGGTACACCATTTGATTGGGGACCCAAGCAGGAAGACGCTTTCCAAACCCTTAAACAAAGATTGTGTGACGCTTCGATTCTTACACTCCCTGAAGGATTCGAAGATTTCGTGGTATTCTGCGATGCCTCCAATCTCGGTCTAGGTTGTGTTTTGATGCAAAGGGGAAAGGTTATAGCTTACGCATCACGACAACTCAAAATCCATGAAAGGAATTATACGACTCATGATTTGGAGCTTGGTGCCGTGGTTTTCGCTCTTAAAATTTGGAGGCATTACCTTTGCGACACTAAATGCGTAATTTTCACAGACCACAAGAGCTTGCAACATATTCTTAATCAAAAGGAACTCAATATGAGACAAACACGATGGGTCGAACTCCTAAATGATTACGAGTGTGAAATACGCTATCATCTGGGAAAGGCAAATGTGGTAGCCGACGCGTTAAGTCGAAAAGAACATGCCAAAGCATTTCATCTAATATGTTCTCCTATCTTGTCCAATCTCAGTGACCGAATTCGAGGAGCCCAACACTCGGCAATTACCGAAAATGGCATGCCCACGGGAATTGATGGGGAGTTGGAAAGTAAATCTGATGGTATTTTCTATTATCAAGATCGCATCTGGATCCCAGATCGCGACAATCTTCGTACCTTCCTGATGGAAGAAATCCATAAAACTCGATATTCCATTCATCCTGGTGCTGACAAGATGTATCATGGCCTGAGAACCAATTATTGGTGGTCGGGAATGAAAAAGGATATTGCTTTATTCGTGGCCAAATGTCTTACATGTTCCAGGGTCAAAGCAGAACATCAACGACCCTCTGGACTATTGGTCCAACCGGTATTCCACGAATGGAAATGGGAAGCGATCGCCATGGATTTCATAACCAAACTTCCCCGTACCACCAAGGGACACGACAGCATTTGGGTAATCATTGACCGTTTGACCAAATCCGCTCATTTCCTTCCCATCCGTGAACATTTCAAGGTCGAACAACTTGCTCGAATTTACATCGACGAGATAGTTAGTCGGCATGGCATCCCTCTCAGCATCATTTCAGATCGTGATGGGAGATTTCTCTCTCGGTTTTGGCAATCACTTAAGCAGCCATGGGAACCCGCCTCGATCTTAGTACCGCCTATCATCCTCAAACCGATGGTCAATCTGAGAGGACAATTCAAACACTCGAAGATATGTTGAGGGCTTGTGTCTTAGATTTCGGAGGAAATTGGGACTCTCATTTACCGTTGGTGGAATTCTCCTATAATAACAGTTATCATTCTAGCATCAAGATGCCACCATTTGAGGCATTGTATGGCTGTAAATGCCGATCTCCTATTTGCTGGCATGAAATTGGCGAGTCCCACGTGATTCGCGCAACAGTGGATTCTCCAATCATTGGTCCTGAGCTTATCCAGGAAACAACCGACAAAATCACTCAGATTCGCAATAACCTTCTCGCAGCTCGTAGCCGACAAAAGAGTTACGCCGACAAGCGACGCAAACCGCTTGAATTTACCGTGGGTGACATGGTCATGTTAAAAGTGTCCCCATGGAAAGGTGTGGTTCGATTTGGACGCAAGGGTAAATTGGCACCACGCTATGTAGGCCCGTTCAAAATCCTGAAAAGGATCGGACCAGTAGCCTACGAGTTGGATCTACCAATAGAGCTTAATAAAGTTCACCCAGTATTTTATATAGCCAACCTCAACAAGTGTTTAGCAGACGAGAACCTTCATGTTCCTCTCGAGGATATCCAAATCAACGAGACAATGCAATTTATCGAGAAACCCTTGGAAATTGCTGACCGAAAGGAAAAGCAACTCAAAAGAAGTCGCATTCCCCTGGTCAAGGTTAGGTGGCAGTCAGCACGTGGACCTGAGTATACATGGGAGCGTGAGGATCAAATGCGTACCAAATACCCGCAACTTTTCTCTTAAGGTACTATCTTCTTAAATTTCGGGATGAAATTTCCTAAAGTAGGGGAGACTGTGACATCCGCCTAAAATGGATTCGGGTCAACCCAACCCAATTGGAAATTTAATAAACCCTACTCGAGATTTCTTGACGCTAATAGGATCAAAACCCTTACACTACGATATAAATTGACGTTAATAGCAATATAGCATAGTATAACGTTATAACTATAATCAAATTAAATTATGATACCATATTAAAATAACATCAAAGTATGATGCTCTAATTAAATTAAAAAAAATCAAACTTGAATGCTATAATTAAACTTCAAATCAAAGTAGATTGTTATAATCAAATAATAACCTATTTTTTATAAAACTCTATTTTTATAAACACTACATTAAATTTTATAAAACTCTTAAGATGCTTGTGTTAGTGGGAAATTATAAAGACCGCCAAAAGTAAAAGTTTATTCTCATTGTCTCCCACTCACACCTCCCATCATCTTTCCTTTAATTTTTCTCCCAACACATTATTCTCATCACCACTCAAACCATATCTATTCTTTCTCTCACTCTCAATCTAGAAATTCCTCCTAGAAATCTTCATATTTCATCCAAGAACACTCCAATATACTCAAATCTTCATCCCTCTTGAAGCATTCATCAATGTATGTTGTTAAAAGTCTCAAATTCATGAATGAAACAAATTAAATCCACCAAACTATCTAAAACTCATTTTATGGATAAACCTAATTTTTCTCAGGATCCCATCAATAAAATAAGAAGTTCTGGAAATTTTCAGAAAATAACTTATTTTTATTGAATTACTATAATTATTGCAATAAAATAGGGCATTAATTCACATAAAATACTTTTTGCAGTCAATAAATTCTGGGAACATTTTGGAACAACCCATATATTGAGTAAAGTGCATTTATAAAGTTTCATGCATTTATATTACTGTTTGATGCTTATTTTGTATTTTATTTTGTTGTAGATAAATAAATTGCAAAATATAGTTATGTATCTTAAAAACTAGATTTTATATTTTTCGCACCTTATTAACATTTTAAAGACTCCATGACAAAATTTACAGATTTTTGTAAGAATTTTTGTTTATTTTTCCAGATTTAATGATTATTTAATGGTTTAAATTGATAATAAATAGCTACATATGTCCCAAAATTATAAAACCTTATCAGAATATCATATATAACATGTTAATCATAAATAAAAAGTCTAATGAATTTCTCTTAATATTTTCCTATGATTTATGATTTTATTGATTAGTTAATAATGAAAAACATAAGAAATACTTCCCATAGTCCAAAATATCCAAAATATTTACAGTAGGCTCAATATAATGTTAGAAACTATGGTTAATTTTCCAGAATTTTTGGGAATCATTTATTATTTTTCCTAAAATTTGTTGTGGTTTAATTATTATTTTAGGAAATAATGATTTTCTGATAATTTCAGAATGTTTCATTACTGTTTAGTATTTAAAACAATTTTCCTAAATATCTAAGCATGTAAAAATGCATTTTTAATGATTATTTCATATAAATAATTGTTTATAATATATAAAATCTGTAAATGCTTATAATTTGACTAGTTATTATTTTAATAAGAAATTATTAAAATCTTGCCTAAAGTGAAAATATAAATTAATTAAGCAAAGTAATTAATTCAATTTAAAATTCATTTAATATATGAATACATTAATATTCAAAACAAAATTTGGATTATTGTTAATTCATCTAATATAAGATTATGTGTCTAATTATTTTTATTAATACTATATTCCCGTTTATCGATTCCTAAGCCAAAACTATTAATTATATTAGGTTCTACGACATATTGACTCGAGCCGTCTATCGTACAACACGCGCATTCCTTATTGGACTAATGTGAGTAATCTACCCCATATTTTATAATTTTCAATACTTTTGGGGTGTATCATGTGGTTTTAATATGTTCCAACTTTATTTTATTATTTTTTCACCATTGAGACATTGTTGGGACATTTATACGTGAATCATTATTTGTATAATTATTGTTTGTTTATGCTACATGTACTTGTAGTGCATTACCATTTTTAGTCTAATCTCCATGACTATGCCCGTATTCTTGAGGTACGTTATGGACAATAATAGCGCTATTGGGTTGACCACCCCGCCTTGGGACGCTAAGGTGATTGATTGCACGTGGTTGAGTGTATATGATGATTAGATGCTCCATCCTATATATATACATATATATGTATATATAGGGTGAGGACTTATTGTTGTTGTTATCATTTGTTAATCAAATTTTGATTTATAAACTGTTATCTCAATAACAGTTGCTTGCCAACTTCAAAAGAAAACAAATTTCAAATTATTCAAACTCACAATTTTCTTTAATAAAACTACATTACTCACCAACTCTCGTAGTTGACCTGTTTTTACCCATGATGCAGATTTGAAGAATGAAGTTGATGAAAAGTAGGGTGTACCTTAGAAACCCACAAGACTATTTAAATTTGATGTAATAAATGTTGTTGTATTTGGATTTGTATTTGTATGTTGTGGATCTTGTTTGCATACTTAGTACTTAATTGAATCTAATCATATTATAACATAGTTGTCATGAGACTTTGAACAATATATCACGCCTTGATCGATTCCGCCAAGGATCGGGGTGTGACAATGAGCTCCGTCATCCTTGACTTCAAGGTTTTTATCCATCCCTCACAAGGCTTCATTTGCGACGTTCTCAGGTTTTAAGCCTTCTAGCGGTGCCTCCT
The DNA here is from genome assembly GCA_023525715.1 of Cichorium intybus. NCBI lineage: Eukaryota > Viridiplantae > Streptophyta > Magnoliopsida > Asterales > Asteraceae > Cichorium > Cichorium intybus. The sequence continues at coordinate 95,765,213 of CM042010.1, read as the reverse complement.
TGATCTGAGTGGACAAATGGGAATGGATCGTTATTGTCAGAGACTTTACTCGGCGGCCCGAGTACTCTTTCCGACTAAGGGCATCTGCCACCACGTTGGTCTTTCTTGGGTGATAACGAATTTCACATTCATAATCACTTAGCAGCTCTATCCATCATTGTTGTCTCATGTTGAGCTCTTTTGGGTTGAGGATATGCTGGATACTCTTATGGTCGGTGAAGATTGTACACTTAGTGCCGTATAAGTAGTGTCTCCAGATCTTCAATGCGAACACTACTGCCCCCCAACTCGAGATCATGCGTGGTGTAGTTGACCTCGTGAGTTTTAAGTTGTCTTGAAGCGTAGGCAATTACTTTTCCTCTTTGCATGAGCACGCAACCCAGACCCTGATTTGATGCATCGCAATAGACCACAAAGTCTTCTGTTCCTTCCAGAAGGGACAGAATAGGAGCGCTGCACAAAGCTTTCTTTAGAGTCTGAAAGGCGGCGTCTTGTTTATCTTCCCATTTGAATGTTACACCCTTCTGTGTCAGGGCGGTAAGTGGCTTGGCGGTCTTTGAAAAGTCATGAATAAATCTTCGATAATAGCCAGCAAGGCCCAAAAACTGGCGGATTTCTGTCGGCGTTCTCGGTGCTTCCCAGTTTTCGATGGCTTTGATTTTGGAGGGATCCACATGTATCCCTTGCTGACTACGTGGCCTAGAAAGTCCACCTTTCGAATCCAAAATTCACATTTTGAAAACTTTGCATACAGCTTCTCCGCCCTTAACGTCTCCAAAACTTGTCGTAAATGTTGACTATGTTCCTCCTTACTTCATGAATAGATTAGTATGTCGTCGATGAATACTATCACGAATTTATCTAAGTAATGTCGGCATACGCGGTTCATCAGATCCATGAACACTGCTGGCGCATTAGTCAATCCAAAAGGCATCACAACGAATTCATAATGGCCGTAACGAGTTCTGAATGCCGTCTTAGGAACAACTTCTTCTTGGACTTTGAGTTGGTGATACCCCGACCTTAGATCGATTTTTGAGAAGTAACTCGATCCTTGGAGTTGGTCGAAAAGGTCGTCAATTCGGGGTAACGGGTATCGGTTCTTGATAGTGAGTTTGTTCAACTCCCGATAATCAATGCACATATGAAATGATCCATCCTTCTTCTTCACGAACAAGACCAGCGCTCCCCAAGGTGAGAAGCTCGGCCTGATGAACCCTTTACTTAGTAGTTCGTTCAGTTGGCTGGATAATTCTTGCATTTCTGCCGGGGCTAACCGGTATGGCGCTTTAGCTACTGGGGTGGCTTCTGGAATCAAATCGATTCTGAACTCGACTTGTCGTACGGGTGGTACTCCTGGAAGGTCTTCTGGGAATACGTCAGAAAAGTCACAGAGTTCAGGGATCTCTTTGATGCTTTTTACTTCTTTCTTCTCGTCAACAACGTGGGCTAGGAAGGCATGGTATCTTTTCTGTAGGTACTTTCGAGCTTTGATGCTAGACACGATTCGGAGGCTGGTACTGGGTTTATCGCCATAGACGACAAGAGTCTTGTCACCTGGTAGGTGAAGTCGGATTCCTCATTCGTAGCACATGATGTCGGCATGATGGGAAATTAGCCGATCCATACCAACAATCATGTCCAAGCTTCCTATTCTAACAGGCATTAAGTTGATTTGGAATGAGTGGTCGTCCAGAGTGAGTGTACAGCCTAAGTATATGTCGTTGGTACTTTCTGTTTTGCTATTAGCCATTTCTACCGTAAATGTTTCATTGAGTGGTTGAGATTTTTGTTTTAGTAGGTTTTTAAACTCGTGGCTTATGAAGCTCCTCTCCGCACCGCTATCGAATAGAATATAAGCATATGAATTATTGACGAGGAACGTACCGGTAACCACGGTGGGATCCTCCACCGCTTCCGTGCGTCCCATTGCTAGAATCCTTCCATTCATCCCAACAGTCTTTGTTTTTGGGCAATCTCGCTTGTAGTGCCCCATTTCTCCACAACCGTAGCAGGCTTGACTCACCCCAGCATTAGAGGCTTGGGTGGTTTGTGGAGCTGACACCTTGCAGAAACGAAAGGTATGACCCTTTTTGCCACAATTCGTGCAGTGCATTTCCCTGCAAGCTCTAGTGTGGTGGAAATTACACTTGTTGCACTTGGGTAGACTCCCAATATATTGCTTAGTCGTTGCTGGGGAAGTCGGGACAGTGGCTGCACGGACTGCCATAATCTGTTGTCTTTTGGCACCTTCTTGGTTGGGCTGGTCCCTTTCCCTGTTCCAGGGTTTTCTTTTCTGATCCTTCTCCTTTGGTTGCTCGGTTTTAAGTGTCATGGTGCCCTGACGGACCCCATGATCGACTAGTCGTTGAGCTAGTCGCTTAGCGCTGTCGAAGGTAGCAGGGCTTGCTGATTCTACATTCCCCTGGATCTGAGGAGGTAGTCCCCAGATGTAGCGTTCCACTTTCACCGATTCTGGTGTAACCATTACAGGACAGAGGGTTGCCAAGTCATTGAATCGGTTCGTATACGTGGTTATATCCGAACCCCTCATGGTGAGGTTCCACAGTTCATGTTCCAGTTTCTGGATCTCCCCTCTAGGACAGTATTCCTTCATCAGCATGGTTTTTAGCTCCTCCCAGCACATTGCGTTGGCCACAAGGAGTGTTAGGGCCTTAACATGACCCTTCCACCAGGACATGGCCGTCTCAGCAAAAGTACATGCAGCGAATTTGACTTTAAATTCCTCGAGGCATGCAGAAATGTCAAAGATTGATTCAGTCTTCTCAATCCATCTAGTGAGGGCAAGGACACCACCAGTACCATAGAAGGTCACAGGTTTGCAATTTGCAAAGTCTTTGTACGAACATACTTGCGCGTGATTCGGTGTTTCCCCGTTCGTGGAATCGTTAGTGCCATTTCTGCTTCAACTTCCATTTGTCCCATTCGAGTTTATTTGGGCAATGGCAGCTATTACAGCGGCTGTGACGACGGCTTGGAAGGTAGCTGAGTCCATCATAGGTGGCTCGGGTGTTTCAATTGTTGCGCGCCTAGTGTTTCTCCTTTTGGGTGGCATATTTCTGTCATAAGGATACAAGATGGAACGACGGTAAGCTCTTGGTAAAGGTTATCAAAGTACGACGTTTCTATTATACGTTTATGTCGACTATGCAGTGATAGGGGTATAAGAGGTGCATAAAGAGTCTAGATGTATGGTTCTATAGTATCACTAAATACTCGTATAGTATTTTAGTTTTATGTTTCGTTCTAGAGTTTTCTTTGTATATGGTTCTTGGTAAGTTGTTGGAAGTACAGTGATATCTAAAGGGTATGAGAGGTATGTAACAGGAAAATCTAAAGGTATAATTTTGTAGTATTCGTAAAATACTCCTATAGTATTTTAACTTTTATCGTTTAATTATTGGGTTATTGGTAAGTGTTTGGACTTGTTGTTCACCACGACTATTCCTAAATTTCCGTTAGTCATACCTTGGACGTATACAGTTGATCAGGCTCTATCTATCCTAGTTATGACTACCTAAATACTTAGGTCTATTCGTAGTGTTCAATTCGTCCTACCACTTTTGTATGTTCTCGTTATAATATCGTTCTAGTGTGTATGTATGTATTTATAATTTTATAAAAATTATCGTTGTAATTTTAAAAGTTTACTTGTACGAAAATATTTTCGAGAGTTTTAGTCCCATTGTATTTATAGTTGTATATCTTTAAATGGATTGATATACTTAGTTCACTATAAACAATGCTCTGATACCAATCTGTCACACACCCAAACCGTAATGGCGGAAACGTTCGAGGGTGGATGACTTCATGAACAATATCATAACAAGTTGAATTATAGTGATTTCAAGGAACACAACCATCATAAATAATTGTAAAGGTTACATAGTTTAATGTATCATGTTTCGATTACAATTACAAATGATAACAAAATATGTAAAATGACGTCGTAACGTCCCTTCAACCAAACTTGTGGTTTACCTTTTTAGTTTCCTGAGAATACAAGTAGTTGAAAAGTATCAACAATTAAGTTGGTGAGTTCATAAGATTTTGCGTAAGAAAAGTCCTTTGTTTATAAACAATAACGTTGAAAACCAAGAAAATCCAATATTTTCTTATAAAAGTGTCCAGGTCTTAAACGTCCAAGACTAAAATGTATAACATAGTTCGTATTTTTAAAACCCGTTAAAATGTATATTTCCACGTAAACTTATATAAAAATATAAAGTTGATTATTTTCCCATGTGAGATACCCTATAACCATGTTGTGACTAGTTGGCCTGCTGCGACGTTCTTCAGGCGTCGGAATGTTAGACATTTGACACCTCAGACCTGCCGGTCTAGCTGTAGCTAACAGCTCAGGTGCGGTGTTGTCAATCCCGTATAGATCTATACTCAAATATCACGCTCACTTACCGAGACTCTGGTTATAAATTCAGGACTTATAGTATGTACTTATAAAAGTACTATGAAGATCCATCTCACAAAAATGTATGTATTCAATCAACTTATTTACGTAAAATTTGTATATGAAAATTCTTGTAATTATCCATTATCATTTTTTCCTATATAGTAATGTATAATAATTATATAATTTTATATAATTATTTTGTCTTGTTCCAAATGTCATAATAACCTTGTGTTCATAAACTATTCCAATAATAGTCTATTTTTAGTATTCCATCGTGATAATCATATTTTTACGAATAATAACGAAATAACTTATTCAAATGATTACAAATATCATCTTTTAAGATATTTCCCACAAAAATTGTATAATAACTTGGTTATAACCATTTTTGCTAGAAAGTAGTATTTCCGGTTACAAAAACGTAGTTTTTACTAGTTTTCGTTTTTATGACGTTTATATCAACGATCTAGTATTTTTACACCATTTATTTATAGTTTTGTAACTTTTACACAAACATAATATATCGCAATGTTTATAATACATAGATCTAACCATATTTCATGTTAGAAACGTTTTTACACAACTACTAGCGTTATAAACTTGTGTAAATCAGTATTTATAGCATATAAACACATATAATCTTGTGTAAATCAACATTTTTAACATATGAACTTGTATTCTCCCCCAAAATGTTTAGAAAAGATGAAAATGAGGGGTATGAACTCACCCTTGATGCGTGCTTTAACTAGAAACGAGGTTGTTCTCGAAAGATTTGACGGTAGAAACAAGGATCTAAGCTTCGGAGCTCGAATGACCATTGGACAAAGCTATTATCCAACGGGTTTACGTAGATGTTAGTGTGTGTAAATGAGATAAAAGTGGTGTAGTAAGGTTTAAAATCACTATAGGAAGTTAATTTACCAAAAAGATTTGAAAAACGCTTGAAAACGAAGAACGTTGGTGGTGGAAGGTGGTGGCCTGCGGTGGTGCAAGGTGGTGGAGAGATGGTGGAGTGGTGTATGTAAGTCGTGAGTTTGAGAGAGAGAGAGGGAGAGGATGTTGGATGATTTCTTGAAATGAGATGCAACATATCACTTTCATAATTTATTAGATTTTTGTTTGATTTTTCTTTTGATTATTTTATTTCTAGGCTTTTTAATATGCTAGATCATGAATAGTAAAGTTAGATTGTCTTAGGAGATGGGTGTGCAGCCGATGGGGAGGGATAAGGGGGTAGCTTGTCCTCTTTTATTTTATATATATACATTTTGTTTATAAAAATGGGTATTTTTATAAAATACGTAAAACGTTTTAGCGAAATTTTGTGAGTTTTTGATGAAACGAAGTTCTAAATAATTATTTTGTATAAAAACATTGTCAATCATTTATTTTGATTGGATTATAACTTGTTAGACGTTGAAATACACATTTAAGCGCAGTATTATTCCGATTTCGCGATTTTCGGCATTTTACCGAAATTCGTACTTGGCTTTGAAATTAAATACTAGATAGTATTACGTTCCATAATATATGATTTGTTATTCCATATTTGATGTTTAAGGCACCATATTTTGTATTTTGAGTCCAAACCCTTTGTACATTTATCCGTTCACAGCGATTTAATTGTTGTAACTTTCACAAAGGAACTCCGTTTTCGACGTTCTATATATCCACAGGTTCGTATTTACGAGTAGATCGTTTTATGAATATTATTATTCTCAAAATAATAATTGTACGATTATATAATTTTTACGCTACAGTACTTTACTGTCCGTATTTTCGACATTTAATCAATAATTGTTTTGAATTAGCGTACATAGTATTATAATATCTAATAATACATCGTAATATCATGGAAAATTACTTTTCAACAAACGGGTTAACGTACGCTTCGTTTGACTACAGTTGACTTTCGTTGACCAAATTTTACAATTGTCACATTTCGTTTATGTTCATAAAAATATGTTTATTACGACGGAATACTAAAAAAAAGCTATTATAGGAATAGTTTATGGATACAATTTTTACTATGACATTTTGAACAAGACAAAATAATTATATAAAATTATATAATTATTATACATTACTATTTTATCATGGAAAAAATGATAATGGACAATACAACGGTTTTTCATATACAAATTTTATGTAAACAAGTTGATTGAATACATACATTTTTGTGAGACGGATCTTCACAGTACTTTTATAAGTACCTACTATAAGTCCTGAATTTATAACCAGAGTCTCGGTAAGAGAGCGTGATATTTTTGTATAGATCTATACGTGATTGACAACCCCGCACCTGAGCTGTTAGCTACAGCTAGACCGGCAGGTCTAAGGTGATAAATGTCTAGCATTCCGACGCGTGAAGAACGTCGCAGCAGGCCAACTAGTCACAACATGGTTATAGGGTGTCTCACATGGGGAAATCAACTATACATTTTGTGTACGTGGAAATATACACTTCAAATAGTTTTAAACTATATTACAACTTACATTATACATTTTTAGTCTTTGTTTAAGACTACAACACGTTTATAAGAAAATATTGGATTTTCTGGGTTACGATACTATATTTTACAAGGAAACGAATTTCTCATACAAGTTTTATGGTATTAAAACTACATTCTAACAAGTTACAAATATAAGTATGGTTTTACTTATACATACAAGTGTTATGTAAATTAAAACTACATTTTATCAAGATATAGATACAAGTACGGTTTACTTATACATACATGTTTTACGGAACTAAAACTACATTCTAACAAGTTACAAATATAAGTATGGTTTTACTTATACATACAAGTTTTATGGAAATTAAAACTACAATTCAGTAAGATACAAATAAAAGTACGATTTTACTTACGCAAGGGTTTTACGAAATTAGATCCACAATTAATCTACGAATAAACATGTATTTACATGGTTTCATACAAGAATAAGACTACGTAATACTATTTTCAAGTATAGAACACTTATACATTTTCGGTCTTTGGATTTTTAAGACTACGACTCATTTATAAGAAAATATTGGATTTTCTGGTTTCAAACAATATCTCTTTACAAGAAAAACGGTTATGGATTTTCTCATACAAAAATCTTATGAACTCACCAACGTAATGTTGACACTCTTTCAAACTACTTGTATTCTCAGGTAACAATTAGTCAGGTCCGACTAACCTTTTGGGATGGGACGCAAAGTCGTCTCTTTTACTTATTTCGTTATCATACTGTAATTGGGTTGAACCAATACCGTTTGAACAATGTAACTTTCCCATTATAATGTATGATGGTTGTTATCTACTTATGTTTCAATGTATGCAATGGTTGTGATACTATGTCCCGTTCCGCCCTCAGACGATTCCGCCATCGTGGTTTGGGGGTGTGACATGGACCACCTCCCAAAAAGCCATGTGTCGAAACGGTTTACCATTGTTATCATTTTGGTAAACTGCAAGTGCTTTTTTGAGTATATCTTGGTCGCTCTCGTCCGATTCCCGCTGTCCCATAAAATTAACGAACAAGCCGTTAAATTTAGTCGCATACCCGTTGACGACTCGAAATTTAGTCGTCAACGTATCATTGGAACTATAAAATTCCCGTTCCAAATTTTTGTGAAATACTACGCGTATGGACTCCCAAAAATGTGCTTCCGATTGAGCGTTTCTGGTTTCGCAATCCTCGGAACCGGTGGGTTTCTTTCGGCTTCTTCGTTGTAGGGGAATTTCTTCGGGCTCAGATTATTCTACTTCCTCCGGTTGTGTCTCCGACATCGCATCGTCGCTCAAATCAAATGCATCGACATGCTTCGGTTGTGGCTCTGTGAAAGTCGCGGAAGGTGTCTCGAACATCGGGTTGAATGGCGATTGCGGGTATGAAAATTATGGGGGCATCGATTGGTATTAAAATTGTGGTGGGCAAAAAACGCTCGTTCCATTTGCGGAATGTGTGGAGCGGATTCCGGTGTGGGTTGCGAGAAAATATTTTTTGCGGCTTTCGGTTTTCGTTGGGACGATTTATTGGACGCCATCGGAATTTTTTGGAGACTTTGTTGAATGGTTTTGTGTGTAGAAGATGTAATGTATGTGATATATATATATATATATATATATATATATATATATATATATATATATATATATATATATATATATATATATATGTATGTATGTATGTATGTATGTATGTATGTATGTATGTATGTATGTATGTATGTATGTATGTATGTATGTATGTATGTATGTGTGTGTGTGTGTGTGTGTGTGTGTGTGTGTGTGTGTGTGTGTGTGCGTGCGTGCGTGCGTGCGTGCGTGCGTGCGTGCGTGCGTGCGTGCGTGCGTGCGTGCGTGCGTGCGTGCGTGCGTGCGTGCGCGCGCGCGCGCGCGCGTGCGTGCGTGCGTGCGTTTTTTATATATAAGGGCTATAAACTTGTCGTTGGCAACGGATACATCACCACACGTCGCACGACGTTGGAGGCTCGTGTGGGCTCAGAATGCGACGGCGTCGCAGGGGCGGTGTTCAAACACCTGTCGCGGTTGTCGGACTCGACGTCGGATGAGCACTCCGGTAGGCCTAAGAGCTTGGAAAAAGTTATGGTCAAAACTAGTGAAATCCATTTTTTCCAACCAATCTATTGGGTCGTCCGTATTAAACTTTTAGCAACTCATAAAAATACCAATTTTCTCTACCCGGAGAAGACAAGTTACAAACCTTTTCAAATAATTTTGTTTTTCACAAACTTGTATTCAAAGGTTGCATTGTTAATTTAAATAAAAAAAAATTGGTAATACCTAACTACTTTTTTATTATAATACTTATTAGTGATCGTCAATTTTACTTGTAATTTAATTGAGAATGTTGCAAATTCACGGTATTTAATTAAGAGATAAATATTCTATTATAGATATTACATTATTATTATTAATTATTACTATTATTAATTTTTTATAAGCATATTTTAGATAAATTTACAGGGAGCCAACATATTTTCCATCCTAATAACTTGATATGATGTCATCAGTACACAAAGCAGAGAGTTGGTGGAGGAGTAAAAGAAAAAACTAACAACAATTTAATGCAATTTCTAAAGCACCATCCATTGTTATACATTTAAAATGAAAAGAATTTCAACAAAAGATTAGTAAATTTCCTTTTGCATGCTAAAAACAAAAAACTTACAGCTCGTGATCTCTCTTGATGTACACGTTATTACTCTGTCCACCTTCAATTTTACTGAGCATGCGGAACGAGTAGCGTAAACAGTAAAATCAGGAGCAGAACACAAGCATTAAAACTAGGGAGGCCGAAACCGAAATCAGTTTTATTCGATTCAAAACGGACTTTTTGGGATCGGTTCTCCGTTCTCAGTAACAGAAACACTAGTCGTAGTTTATTTGATTCCAAAACAATTGTTGGCCGTTCTTCCGGACCTTGAGAACAACTTGCATTTTTTTCTTTAAAAAAATTTTTCCATAGTTAATTGTTTTTTAATCTTAATGTATACTACACAACATAATTAACCAATAATTAACAAATAAACAATAAAACAATCATTCACAAATGTATATTGAGAAATAACTAATTATTTCAAGTTTAATAAAATCTAAATTTGTTTTATTTAATTCTAATGACAATTAATATCCATAAACTAACTAAATATAATTGTTGGATTCGAGATTACTTAATTGGCAAATTTGTGAAAGGGCATCACCAAATAAACACCCTATTTTTTACTTTCTATACACTCCTACTCAAAGTCAACCGTTTTTTTTTATTAGTTGAAATTGCATAGTTTTCCGAAAAATTAGATACTATTGGTTGAAAAATACTTTGACTTTTATTAAAAATATATCTAGGGTCTATCTTTAGTAACATCCTTAAATATAATTGTTGGAGGCAGTTATAATTTATAACTCTAAATCATAAAGGTTCTCAAGAGTCAAGTCTCAACTTTACAGCTAGCTATTTACTCTATGACTCTACAGTATTACATCTAGTCATCTACCTGTTCACATCTATTTCAAATTTGTCTTCACAATTTCACATATAATATTTAATGAGAGAAAGAAAAAGTAGAGCCGAAGACGTTAAAGGAAGAAAAACTTACAAATTTCAGTTTCTGTAAGTTAAGAAGGGAGGAGGAGAGGAGATCTTGAGGTATACTTTTCTGAAAGTGAGACGTGGGTCGGAGAAGAAGCCAGAGATCACGACACAAGGCCGTCGAAGACAAAACACCGTTATAGAGTCCGGCAGTCTGCTTGTCGGAGTAGCACTCGGCGGCCGGAGATGGCGTGGTGAGGCAGTGAGCATTCCGACGGTGGCATTATTTTGCGGTGAGCAGTTTTTTTTTTCGGCAACACAGATGCTAAAAGAGTAGCTTAAACAATAAAACACAACCCGTTTTCCCAAAATATAAATAAGTCAGCTCTTCCCCCTTCCTAATTACTGAAACCTCTCTACTTTCGCTATCCAGATTTCTCGATCACCCTATTGTTTTGAGCTTCTTTGGATGTTGAGCCCAGGTAAAACCGTAAAATGTTGAGCTATTTTTCTTCCAATCCTCATTCTTCTTTTCTATTAAATCTTCGGTTCTTTTTAAATTGTTGCATGAGATCTAGTTTTGTGTTTTAGGTAGTGCCGGGTGATATGTATTCTTGACCATGTTTTTTTAATTAGAGGGAAATATATATTGAGTAGTTTTGTTTCGAGCTATATGATGGCGGTATGTAGTTCTAGTGTTTCTAAGTTGGTCCATACAGAGAATTTGTCCACTTGTTGTTTTGATTATTCGTGGTTTGTTTCAATCTTTTTATTAGAAGAAAATGTAGTAACTAGCGGGTCGTATTTACAGATTTAAATATTTTATGATATTTTTACATTCGTATTTTTCGCTTTATAATTTTGGCATCGGTATTGCATGCAAAGTCTTCGTTCTTCATATTTATACTCACTTTTTGTTTAGATGTTTAAAGTGGCAGGAACACACAAATATGTACGCCGTGGTAGTAGCGGGAAGTTTGATTCATTTACCCAGATCTCCTTTTATGGGGAGAAACGTAGAGGACAGTGAGATGAATTTTGTAGACTTTGCTTTTATTGGAATGGGTTGCCTCGGAAGACTACTGCACTCTAGATAACTTGTATTAGATGTTAATGGCTTTTTTTTACGGGTTATTGACATAATAGCCCTATAAAGTATACCAAATTATTTTAAAAGGTCCCTTAACAAAATTGTGGTTGTTTCAGACCACTAAACATAGGTTTGAAGGGATGATTTGGTCACGCGGTTGAGATATAAGTGGTTTCCCGGTTATTATAAGGAAAAAAAATTGCCACGTAATTTGTTAGTCGCTTGGTTGTATACACGTCACTTATATGACGTCAGGCGAACACGTTTTATACACTTCATTGGTGTAAGAAAGACGCAAAGAAAAGTTCAAAGGGTTCTTCGAAGCTGTCGACACCAAACAACAACCTTCAAAAGCAGATTCAATCGACAACGATGGCGTGGATGAACCAAACGCATCTTCTTTACCTGGTGGAGAACAAATTACCTTTGCCAAACTGTCATTGTGAGGAACCGGTGAAGTTACGAACATCATCCACACCAGATAACCCTAAACGCCGCTTCGTCAACTGCCGGTATTCGTTGGTAAGAAGTTTTCTGGGAAGTTATTTGCTTAAAACGGTGCTGATCGGAACCACATTGCAGGATTTGAGTTTAATGTCCGAAAAATAAACCCTAATTTTGTTTTTTATCAAATGCAGACAGAAAGAAATTGTGGATGTTTTGGATGGGTGGATCCGGCACTGAGCCGCCATTACAAGTCCGAGGTCAACAACCTTGTAAACGAACTAGTTACGCTTCGACGCAACCCCTCAGTGGCGATATTGAGGGCTCAACTTAAGGAGGATAAGGAAACGCATGATGCTGACCTCGATGCAGCAGTCCTACGTGCTGTAGAGCTGGAAGAGGAAGTGGCAAAACAAAAGAGGATTTCAACTCGCCACAAGCTGATGATCCACCTTTTGGTTTGTTTGGTTGTTTTGCTGATCCTGTGCAGGTACGTAGTCTAGGTGGGGTATGGAATTTCAACCGGTTTTTGGGTTTTTGTGGGATGTAAATATGCAGGTAGTTGGATGAATATTTTGGGTTTTGGGGGGGGGGGTATCGGATGTTATGTTATGGGGTGTGTGGATGAAGAACCTGCAAATGGATGGTTGAAATGTATTTTGTAGGGGTAAAGATAGGAATGTTGACAGTTAGTTAGTTTCTGTTGATATAACCAACATTTTGTATTGGAATTTCTTTACCCGATGTATGTACCCAACTAATGTAATAGATGTAATGAGAAATAATACAGAATCCCATGTTTATTGTAAATCCTTTTGTCCATGTGCAATTGAAATGGGGGACCAATTGTAAAGTGAAAAATAGATTCGTACATAAAGTTGGGATTTAATATGTTTTCAGACATGTGAGACATTATATATTCCGGGACATTATATATTCCACATTTTGATTATAATAAAGGCATGGGACACATTAGTTTTGTCCCTTTGTCCCCTTGTGCATATATTATCTTTAATATATATTAGAATCTGATTTGCATGCAACCTTCAATATAATAAGGTCCCATATAATGCAACATGCATATAATGCAATATGCATATTAAAGTAGAATGCTATAAATAATAAACATGGTATGCATTTTAAAGTACAATGCTTTAAATGATATGCATATTAAAGTAGAATGCTATAAATGATAAACATGGTATGCATTTTAAAGTACAATGCTGTAAATGATATGCATTTTAAAGTACAATGCTATAAATGATATGCATTCTAAAGTACAATGCTATAAATGATAAACAAGGTATGCATTGTAAAGTACAATGTTATAAATGATACGCATTTTAAAGTAGAATGCTATAAATGATATGCATTCTAAAGTACAATGCTATAAATGATAAACAAGGTATGCATTGTAAACTACAATGCTATAAATGATAGGCATTTTAAAGTAGAATGCTATAAATGATATGCATTCTAAAGTACAATGCTATAAATGATAAACAAGGTATGCATTGTAAAGTACAATGCTATAAATTATAGGCATTTTAAAGTAGAATGCTATAAATGATATGCATTCTAAAGTACAATGCTATAAATGATAAACAAGGAATGCATTGTAAAGTACAATGCTATAAATAATACGCATATTAAAATACAATGCTATAAATGATATGCATTAGTAAACCCAGCAACATGCAATATCATTACCAAAAGTGGTATGCACATGCACACCAAGATGTTGCCAATAGTTAATAGACATAAAATACTTAAACATACAAATCCATTCAGACACAAGTCTTAAACATACTAATCTATACAGACACAAGTGTTAAACATTGACCCAATTTTGAACTCTATGAAACTAGTCCAAGCTGACTGGTTTGGATGCTGAATTCCCTTCACCATTGACTCCAATGATATTTCTGGCTAGCTTTTTCTTCATAATTCTCTCAGATTTTCATATGTGTTCAAGCTTCTCTTTTTTCACCTTTTTCAATAATGTTGCATGGCTTTGCATTGGGACCCCCTGAGTTTCCATTCCAGTTTCCATTGGCATCTGAAATATTAAGAATACAATCGAAAAATGCCAAAGTACATTGGTATTTAAAACATATTTAAACTAGTTGAAAGACAAACCTGCTTATCAACTGTAACTCCTTGAGTTTCTTGTGTAACCCCTTCATTTTCTTGTGTAACTACCTCAGTAGGGACTGCATCATCAGCTTGCAATTGAACCCCTTCAGTTTCTTGTGTAACTCCCTCAGTGGGGACTGCATCATCAGCTTGCAATTGGACCCCTTCAGTTTCTTGTGTAACTCCCTCAGTGGGGACTACATCATCAGGTGCAACTCTTCTTGTTTTATCCTGGTTCATCAACAAACATTAGTGTACATGGGACACATATGGTCTGACTATTATATTTGTACCTGATTCCCATGTGTTTTCTTTGGCCTTTTAGCATTCATCTTTGTTGGTCTTTCCCTCTTTTTACATGTTGCCTTGTTATGTCCCGTTTCATGGCACACACTACACATCATAGTCTTTCCAGTTTTTGAAACCTTATGCTTCCCAATACTTTCACTAGCATCTCTCTTACGTTTGACAGTGGGCCTTCCAGGCATTGTTCTGATTTTTGGTGGCAATGGTGGAATGTAAGAGGATGCTGGCCACATGCTACTGCCATTCATAGGTGATATGCAATACTTGTAGGACTTTAAGTACATATATCTACTAAAATATAGATGAACATACTTCTCCACATCTTTATTAAGAAAACTTATTGCTGCCACAGAATGTACACAACCATACCCATTCAACTGCCATAACCTACAAGCACAAGTATTGTTGTCTAGGTCGACCTCATAAGCTTCTCCTTCACACCTAGTCTCAAATTTCTGAAGGCCACTAGGTAACACTTGCCAATACCTTTGTTTTATTTTCAACAAGTTTAACTGATGTCTTATTGCTGGTGAAATGTCACTTGACCATCCTTTTCCCTTCATTTTGAATAACCTTTCCATCATATACAACCTCAATTCCTCCAACATGGTTATTATGGGTTTTCTCCTTGCATCAACAATAATTGAATTAAAACTCTCTCATAAACCATTTTCAGTAGCTGCACAGCATCTACCTGTTTGAAACAAAGCCCTTGACCAAGTCTTTGGATCCTTGTCCATCAAATACTTGTGGGCTGTGACACGCCTAGGTCGTCGTGCGGTCAAAAATAAGAGAAAAACCTAACACACACTAGCACAATGGTAGTCAGGGTCGATCCGCAGGAGCTTTATGGTTAGACTAGATGAGAGATTACCAACTAGTAGTGTCACGCTACAGTCGGAGGATCTAGTTTCTACCTTCCTAATCAGTAGCAATGATCAAACAAATTCAAGCCAAGCTAAGCTAAGCTCAAATGAACCTAGTCACTTTCTGAAATCAGAAGTACATCTCTGAATCAGAAGCAATCAAAGGCATCCAAACTAGCAAAACCAAGCAAAGCATAAACTAGCTACTAACTAAAGTTCTACTGAACAGTTACTAGCTAAAGTTCAATGCTTAAACACTAACCTAATTAGCTACTGATTTCAGCAAAAGAAAACAGTCCCAACAAGGTCAAAACAATATCCAAACACCAATCAAACATTCAAAACCAAACACAAGCATAAAAACACCGAAATACCAACATTAATCATAACCAAATGATTTTTATTCACCAAACTCGAATCCAAACGTAAAAACAGTAACAAAATGATCCAAAAACATAAACCAAAGCTAGATATCAATGGTTGTCACTCCCAAAGATACAAACCAAGGCTAACTACTAACTACTTAATTGAAAATAAAAGCTAAAACTAACCAATACCAAATGAGAGTCTTCTGGAACGAAATCTTGGAGTCAAAGAGCTTCAAGGTCGATTTTACACCCGGTCTTTGCTAGGGTTTTCGGCTGGAAATGCCTCTATTTATAATTGCAATTTTCCCGCAGCCGCGCCGCGCAGATGAAGAATCCGCGGCGCGCGTACTAATCTTTTCCCGTTTCTTCGGTATTTGAATGTGTTCCACCGCCTTAAGCCCGCATCGTGCATGGTTAATTCCCGCGGCGCGCGTACGAGTTTCCTTGATTTTTCATTCTTTTCCAAACTTCTTCCTTTTGCACGCTTTTAGTCCCTTTTTCCATTCTTTTTCTCCAAACAAGTCCTGGCACGAAAAGTGAGAATACCCAGACATATTTGATATAATTTTATCAAGAACAGGGCTCAACAACGCCTAAAATACTAGGGTATATATGATTATTTGCATCTCTACCCACAGCACAAAGTAACTCCCCTTTACAAATTCCTTTCAGGAAACAACCATCTATGCCTATCACCCTTCTACAACCTTCCATCCATCCTTTCTTAACAGCTTCAAAACATACATAAAGTTTGCTAAAATAGTTTTTACCATCGGGCATTGACAGAACATCCAATTTCACAGTTGTATTTGGGTTTGACCTTCTAATCTCCATTATGTAAGACCATAACTTAGCATAGTGTTCTGTTAGTGTACCCTCGATTAAATTCATGGCATGTTGTCTTGCCCTTCTACATTGGCTTAGACTTACATCTATTCCAAATTTTTTAATGACCTCTAGTCTTAGTTGTCTAATACTCAGTTTTTGTCTATGTAACATTTCCTTTGTGTAATGAGTTCCAATCCAAGAGTATGTCATAATTGATCCTAACTTGTAATTCCTTGCACAGTTATGATCACTTTTCAATGACTTTATCTGAAATGACACTTCATCTCCCATCCATGATGCCCATAATCTAAAAGTACATTCCCCTTGACAACACTTCACCAACAACCTTTTATTATCATTCTTCTTGAAATTAAGTTGGTATCCATTAGCCACAGCATAGTTACACAACATGTGTTTTAGCTGTTTTGGGTTCTCGAATCTCATACCTAGAATGGGTTTTTGAGCCTTCCAATGTATTTTATCATTAAATTTTGGATGAACAACACCTTCTTCCTCATGCTCTTTGTCCTCATTAACTTCATCCTCAGGACACATTTTTCTAAGAAATTCATCATCAGCAGTTTTATTCATTTTTGGAATTTCATTATCACCAATCATATCTTCCAAATCCTGGAAACCAGGGACTTCATTGCCTTCATTGGTTTGGTTGTCCACAGCTTCAGGAATTTCATTTTTGATTGTATTATATAACCTTCTTCTTCGCTATTTACCACAAAATTCATTTCTTCATCGAACTATGCTTCTAACCCTGACCCAGTATGGTCTATAAACAAAGAAATTTCTTTGGTTTCAGACTCTGTAAAAGCTTGATTAGCATTGTCTAAAAACATACCATAATCCAAATCGTTCTCTAACAATCGAATTCCTTGTGATAATGGTCTATTTGAGATGCAATAATACAGTTTCTCACAAAGGACCCCAACATATCTTTCAATCCAGGACCCACACTCGTGCAGATTCATTACAGCAAAATCAACATCGGTAAATAGTACACTTTCCCCGTAAGCATAAGAATAAGGAATTTGTAAAAACATATCGTTGTAGTGGCATCGAACTTTAAAGTAAATGGGATCCGGCATGTTACTAGCCATGCACTTTCGAACTCTCAAACCCTAGATGATCGTGTTCTTCTCTGCAAACAATCTACCTTCACTATTACTGCTTCATTAACTCAGCTATCGGGTCTTCATCAAGTGGGTTTTATTTTCCAAGTCAACGTTTTTTAAAATTTATATAATCCAACTCAGCATTATATAATTTTATATAATCCAACTCAACATTATTACCTCTTTAACCGGTTACCAATCCTAAAAGGGTTAAATAGACACGCATTTTTCAACTTTACTGACTTAGGGGGCACAAAATTTTGTTAAGGGACCTTTTAAAATAAATTGGTATACTTTATAGGGCTGTTATGTCAATAACCCTTTTTTTACTGGCCAAAGACGGGTATTTAATTTGTTAATTATGTAAATAATATGTATTGAGGAGTTTGAGCGTTCCATAGCAAAGGTAATCGCTCAAGCATCCATAATGAATACCAAATTATTTTTAAAAGATCCTCTAACTCATTCTGGAACTTTTTTTGTTAAAATGGTGATGATCGGAAGTACATTTAACGATTTGTGTGGGATTATCCGTAAAACAAAAAACTAATTTACTGTTTATACATTTTATAAATGCAGACATCAAGAGATTGTCGATGGTTTCGTTGGGTTGATTCAGAACTCATCCGTCATTAGAACTCAGCCGTCATTATAAGTCTGAGATGAGGAACCTTGTGAACTAAGTAGTGAGGTTGAGACGCAACCCTGAGGTTACGATGCTGAAAGCTCAACTGAAGGAAGAAAAGACAAAACATGAAGCTGACCTGGATGCAGCCGTGATTCGTGTTGTAGCGCTTGAAGAAGAACTTAGAAAAGAAAAAAGAAATACAGGTCGTAAAAAGATGATGTTCATGATTTTCGTTTGTTTTGTTGTTGTGATGTGGTTGTGCAGGTTGTTAGTGTAGGTTGGTTACAGATTGGGTGGGGTTTTGGGCTTTTTTTGGGATGTGTAGACTACACGGAGTGGTGGCCAATGGCCAACGAATGACCAATAAGTTTTTGTGGGCCAGACCATGGTTGGCAGGCGTTGGCCATTTCGTAGGCAGTGGTGGCCAATGGCCAAGGAGATTTTATTTTTAATTAATTTTTTTGTAATTTTCAATTAATAATTAACTTAATTAAAATTAAATTAAAATTAAACATAAATATTTTATTTAAATAGAAACGTTACTAGACACGACAAATAAACTAATAATTAACTTAATTAAAACTTAAAACGACTTAACAAACCACTTAAAATAACTAAAAAATTACTAAAAACACCAAATAATATAACTAGAAATGATCCTCATCAGAAAATTCACCGTCGTCTACGACGGGCGGTGGCACATTCAGATCAAGATGATTTAGCGTCCAAAGATGATCGATTAAATGGTGACGAAGATCCCATGAATTGTGGAATCGTGCACTATTTGAACCCTTTGACGGTATCTTCGAGTCCCAGGTGCATGTGCTTGTCCCGGGGGTATGATCTCGTTTTCATCGTATAGGCATATCGCACGTCCTTCGTGTTCAAGTATCATATTATGCAAGATTATACATGTATACATCACCTTCTGCATAGTTGATTTATGACGAAAGACTGCTGGTTTTGAAATTATATGGAAACGTTTCTTCAATACACCAAACGCTCGCTCGATATCCTTCCGTGCTCTTTCTTGAGCTCTTTTAAACCTTTTCCTTTGAGGGTCATTCGGACAAGTCAATGTCTTAACGAGAAAAGAATGCTCAGGATAGATCCCGTCCACAAGATAATAGCCATATCGATATTCTGTTCCTCGGAGCATAAATGAAGAGTCTGGAGCGGTTCCTTTATATAAATTATCGTAAAGATCCGAACTATTGAGAACATTGATGTCGTTATTCGACCCGGGCTCACCAAAAAATGAATGTCAAAACCACAAATCCTGTGAGGCTGCAGCCTGAAGCACGACAGTTGGGTATCCGTAATTACCCTTTGTGTATTGTTCGTGCCACGCATTTGGACACATATCCCATCTCCAGTGCATACAATCTACACTTCCCAACATACCAGGAAAGCCATGCACTTGTCCATGATGGGCATACAATTGTCGGATGTCATTGGGAGTAGGTGCACGCATATAGCGTCCTTGGTACAAATGAATGACAGTCTCGCAAAAATGCTGAAGGGTTTCACGACTAGTACGTTTGGCCATCCTAATACTTTCGTCTAGTGCATCAGCGGTGGTGCCATATACTAACATACGAAGTGCAGCAGTACATTTTTTAATAGGATGAAAGCCTAAGGTACCTGCTGCATTCGGGCGTTGCTTGAAATAAACGTTCGCTGCTTCCATGTCTCCAACAATATTAGAAAACAACGATTTGTGCATTCGAAAACGAAGACGAAATTGATAATCATTATATGTTGAATTATCGATAAAATAATCTCTAAAGAGCCGTTGTTGTGCTGCATCACGTTCTCGTTCAATAAATCTCCTCATATGACCACTGGTATTACTTGATTCCTCGCTCTCCAGTTCTTCAATTCTCCGCTTCCTGATGGCGATGGCTAAATCTATCGCTTGCTCGAGACCGTCGTCGGATGACGACATTTTCGTATAAAATTGAAGTGTATTGAGAATATGTGAGACAGATTAATTTGAAAGTTGAAGATATTGTGTGAAAAAAATGTGAATATGTTGGTTTATATAGGTAAATAAATTAAATAATTTTGAATAAAAAAAGGAAAATGGCTGTTGGAGACGTTGGCATCTCGCCAACGGCTTGGCGATGGTGGTTGGCGAGTAGGATGCCGAGAGAAGCTGTAGTGGTGTTGGCGAGAAGAGGCAACTCGCCAAGACGCTTGGCGACCCTCTTGGCGGTTACTACTCCCTATAGCCTTATGTGCATAAAGGGTGGGTTTTTGGGGTTTCGTTTGGGATGTGGTTGGGTATTTGGGTTTTTGGGATACACAAAGGTTGTGGATGTGGTTGGGTATATGAATGGAAGGTTGACAGGTAATTGGTAAGGGTGAAGTTAGGATTGTGTAGTTTGTGTTAATATAAGCAGCATTTTGTACTAACTGAATGATGATGCAGTCCTTTACCCGATGTATGTATTATAAGCAAGTAATGAAAAAAAGTTGAAATGGGATATAATACAGAATCCCAGTTTTTTTCTGAAACTTTATTGTCCATCAGCAATTGATATGGGGGACCAATGGTAAAAGTAGATTGGTACTTATTGTTGGGATTTTGAAAGGATGGAAACATGTGGGATAATGCAGAATCTTCAAAGTATGTGACTACTTTTGTCCCAAAGTTCCAAGTACACCAGATTATATAATTCAGAATCTGATTATAATAAAGGCATGGACCACATGGCTTTTGTCCCTTTGTGTATAATTCAGAATCTAATTATAATAAAGGCATGGACCACATGACTTTTGTCCCTATGTGTATGTATTCAATTATCATAACCTGAATTGCATGGAATAATCAATTTAATAATGCAACATGTAATATCATTACCAAAAGTGGTATGCATATGCACACCAACATGTTGCAGTTCCTTAATACACATCAATTACTTAAACATACGAATCCTAGTTACACAAGTTTTTAACATACCAAATAAGGATAACACATAATCATTCAACTACAAATATGAAACTACTCCATGGTGACTGGTTTGGATGCTGAATTCCCTTCCACATTTACTCTAATGATATTGCTGGATAGCTTTTTCTTCACAATTCTATCAGATTTTCTGATCTGTGCAAGTTTATCTTTTTTTCACCTGCTTCAAAACTGTTGCATGAGTTTGCATTGGACTTGTTTCCATTGGCATCTGAAATGTTTACAATTATAAGTTTGTTGTTTATTTTGGAATAAAAGGCAAAGTACATTGCTATTTACTACAATTTACTTTAAAAATACATACCTGCTTATCAACTGTTTGATGAGTTTGCATTGGGACCCCTTCAATTTCCATTGGAAATTCTTGTGCAACTCCCTCAGTCTGGAATGCATCATCATCAGCTTCAGGTCTAGTTCCCTTTGATGGTGATTTTATCTGGAATATTTATAATATATTGAAAGTGGCAATAATAAGTATGTTGCATATTTTGGAAAAAATGCCAAAGTACATTACTATTTTCCTAAAAACGACATACCTGTTTCAGAATCATTTTCCTAGGGCGTTTAACATTTATTGTTTATGGATGGGTATGAAAGGTTTTCTGAAAATCAATGAACTAAAACCCTAAGTTCACATGCAACCTAGATTGGATCTATGTTTTCTTACTTTGAACATGTAATTAATTCCTAAAGGCAAAACAAAATTAACTAAAAGAATAAAATATAAAAACTAACCTTTAGTTGTTTCTTGCAAGCTAAGCAGCACAAGTGTCCTGCCTCAAATGAGATCACACCCAGGGAGCCAGGGAGTGGACGAAATCCAGAGAGAGGGAGAAGTCAAAAGTGGCATGAATTATGATGCCTGGGATCTCTATTTATAGGCTCCAGGTGGTTACAGATAAACCTTAGAGATAAACCTTTTTAATTCAAATCAAGATAAACATTTTATCATTTGAATTAAACCTATTTATCCTCTATTTATCAAACTCGAAATTAAGGATAAATACATCCTAAAAATCGCCAACATTAAACCAACCAGGACAGTCATTACTCAACTATTGAGTAATTACAAAATAGCCCCTGCACTTGTAATTAATAAAATTAATCACCAAATTAAATCCAATTAATTCGAGATTAATTTCTAATTAATTACTATAGTTTCTAATTAATATATTATCACTTTAATATATTAATAAACTATTTATTTAATTCTTATTGATTTATTAATCATATAATAAATCAATCTTTCTGTCTCCGGAACTTTCTACCAAACCTCTAGCTATGAGGGCAACCCAAATGGACTTTGCTACTATTAATTAGGTAAATACAAATTATTAGTTATGTCTTAGACACCTAATCCAACAGTCTCCCACTTGGATAAGTCTATGACTATAATTACCAATTTAACCTCTAATTAATCAGCAAACTGTAGCTTCCTAGAAACTGCTGCCAAACTCTGACCTAGTCAGTTCTGTCCATAGATAAGTGATCAAATGATCCTCCGTCCAACAAGATATTTTTCAGACATGAGACATGGATTGAGATCAATCTCTGTCTGATACACTGTTTCCCGATTTCCGATTTTTCTTATGACTTTTAGACTTCTAATTGAACGAATCAATTTAGTCCTGGCTGGCCAGCACTTCAGTCAACTTCAAAATCATCGAGTGGCCAACAGATATCTATTTCCCATTAGGGTCATGGGACGAATAAGCTTTGACTCATATGTTATATCTTTTACCCGACAAATCACTCACAACAGCACGTTTTATAACACCGAGTTACAGATGCGTTTTCGTACTATCAATGAGCAACCGCCTTGCAAATTATAACTCATATCTCCCCACTTCAAGACCATAAGATATTATCGTCTCAACATTGCTCGTGATGTAATCCATGAAGCAGTCTATTGAGCGTGGGTTTATCCAATACTCAAATCTCCATTTCCAAGTACTCATGAACGTTGCAGCAATCTTATTGCTATGTCTAACTCCTTAGACAATCTACAAACCAATTCATGACAGTCTTTCTTCATACTTACTCCCTAAGAGTATGAGCGACTGTGGATATTTGAGTAATCCAATTACTCAGGAAGTAAACATGCAAAAGCGAAACATGAAATCTAACTGGCAGCTACTCCTGCTTATTACCAAGTCTCCACAAGGTAATCACCAAGTCAGATTTACCATAACTATTATCGGTTTCTTATTTTTCTTTTAAACTTTTAATTCAAACCCTTTTATATTTTGTTTATTATGACCTTTTCACTCTTACTATGTATCCAAGTGTCTAACAGTTATACACTTTAATTGCAGATAATCCAATCGGATATTCTTCCGATGATATCTCAATTTGTCATTCCGTATTTCTCTCTCACAACTCCATTCTGGTGATGTGTACTGTGACTACCCATAGTTCTCGGGATCTATAGTCTACATGACTACACCCTAATACTATTTCGAGGTATCATGATGTGCCGGTGAACCACACGCGCTCCATCAGAAAACAACGAAACTCTTCAACCATGAAGTCCTACAACACCATGTCCTGATGTAACCAATTACTGATTCGAAACTCCTTTCAAATCGTTCACCCTAATCATTTCCCAATGTTTTTTTTCCACGTCTGTTCAAAAAATTCATTCAGTATTCTCAGCCAGGCAATATCCTGAATCTAACTTACAATGCTCTAAGCATTAATTCATCAGGATATGTTCATAACACTTCTGATTTGTCCAAGAGGCTCGAGGAACCCGATGTAATCTCATTCCAAGCCCTTTCGGAATCTTAAGATTACCAATAATCCTTGTGTCATGATTTCTGGAAACCATTTCCTTTCGGGAATTTTTCTTATGCATCTTGAATCCCATCAAGATCATATTCTCAACGGCTAAGTCAATACTGTCAGTCTCATCTATCTGATAGATGTCTATGAACTACGTAAATTTGCTGCACCTTCTTTGTTTCTTTCATGCCAATTCATTACACTTTGCAATGACAGGAAACTCCTTTCCTTAGGTTATGCATCTTGAATCTCATCAAGATCACATTGGTAGAATTCTGATCTATCTAATAGATGCTCACAACCACCTGAGTATGTTGTATCTTTTAAAGTCTTTCATAGCGAACCGTTTCTTAACACCAAGTCATTACACTTTCTAATGATAAGAGACGTTTCCTAGAACCAGTATGTAACCCACATACAATGATAGCAGATACTCCCACTGGCTTTGACACCGTTATATGACTCTTTTGGACTATTCACAAAATCCAGAACTTATGGCACATTTTGCGAAACCGAAATCCAAACCTTTCTGACATATTAAAGGAAATCTTTCAGGCTATTCACAAAATCCAGACCTTTTGGCCTATTTTAAGAATCCGAATATCCTTTCTTGCGAGATGCCCATGGGACGAATCCCGGGGCCTTGTACCTTTTGCAATGACATGCTCTATGTGAGTCCTTATTAGTGTGCCGGTAAACCACACACGCTCCACTAACGACTCACACTGTGCCACGCAGAATCCTTTCAGATTTCATCTTCTATTGAGACTGCATCTCTCGGAATCAATTGCTTGACTCCAAGTGATGATTCATTCAATCAGATGTTTTGTAAGTACATTTCTATGTTCCCATCATTGATGATTCAATTACTCCCACTGGTTCCTAGACAGTTGTAAAGATCAATCAAACTGTCACATAGACTGTGTCTCGCGGTAAGGTTCTCTTATTTGGCAGCAACCGGGCTCACCAATGCTTCCGGCAGTCGGATTACTAATCCGTACCATCTTTAGTATTTTACCACTACTCGATATATCACCCGGATCATAACTCCTTATGACGGTGATAATAACTACTGCTCAAGTGAAGAGAGGGTATGTCAGGTTTAACATGAATCTAATTCCTGGTCAAGGCCCAGTGATGACTAAAGGTTCTTTCACTTGGCTAATCCCTGAACTCCTTCAGGATGAGCTCTTTCTAAAAGGGCTCTTCTTTCAAAGGATAACTGGGATGGCCAATGAAACGAGATCGCTGATCAGTTTCAGGCTTGTCAAGAGATTCGGACGAATGCTACATGACCCTGGACTTTCTATGTACTAGTGGGATGATCCCAGCTTTACATTTCAGATAGTGTTGACATAACCTACTTAGTCTAAGATATGGTCGGAATATGGTTTCTGCGATCTGACTGGTTTAATATTTAATTCATGGAAATATTAATCGGAAATGTATCTTATACATCGAGGATCAAAACTATTTCGATCAATGCTCCATCATCTTCCCTAAGACACATTATAACCATTAGTGTTCTTGGAAGAGGATAAACTGTGAAACATTTTCTCAGTCTATGTAGTCATTCAGGTTCTGTTGATCTCATACTTCCTTTGAAATCCTTGAACACTTCAAGGTTCCAATCAATCGCTTATTCCGATAAGCGAAACCATATTTGTCAAACTGTTTGGGAAATATTTTGAAGCATAACTAATCGTGTTCTGTTCGAAGATTCGAGCAATACACAGTAACTTATGTGTCTGTCGCTCAAAAATCTTAATACCTTTATATCTCCATGTAAATTTATGACTTTGTTAATATTGTTCAAGACATGCAATCATCACCTGACTCCAAGTCAACTGATTCCAAAATCCTATCCATTGGATCTTTGGGTGATTCCTTTCTTTCCACAATTAATTTTATTAAGCACTCAATTCATCATGTGACTCTAAGTCAAATGATTCCAAAGTCCTGTCCAACTGGACCTTTGGTTGAAGTGTTCTCATAAAATTCATTTTAACAATCATAAAGAACACAATTTATAAGTCCAATCCCATTGGATGTATCAACATTCAAGTTATTACCATTTATGCCATTAACACATTCACACAACATTTCGAGGATAATTAAAACAATCAAAAGAAAATCAACATTTTATTAAAACACAAAAAACCTCGAACAATGTACTATATGAAAACAATGTCGTCTGCATCTAATAATCTAATAACAAGATTGTAATATCTAACTAAACTTCAATACTGCATGAGCTGGAGATCCAATCCAAAAGTGCTCCTATGCGTCAAAGTCCTGTACCCTACTGATTCCCTGCATACAAACCAAACGTGACTATCACATTATGTATCAAGGAATTATGGATCAGGAGTTTCGAAGTTTTTAGATAAACCTGAGTTTCTAAAGATTTTACCTTGGAGCATTTTCCAGTCTTTCCGTGACTGTATCCGATCCTATGGATTCCCAGTTTAAGACATCTCAGAACATGTCCAGACGATCTGGAACGTTTCTTGCTGCGTCTCTTCACTGGACTCAATCCAAAAGTAGCCGAACCAGTGGAGCAATGCCTGTCCATGAGTGACTCGTATAGGGTCAACAGAGAACGCATTTCCATAAAAGTCTTTTTCCGGTCTTCCTTTCTATACGTCTGAATGAACAGATCGTACCTATTAGTCAGCGAATCAAGTAGGATCTTAACACTTATTTCCTGACTAATTGGATGACCAAGTTTGTACAATTTGCCTATGTATCTCTCAATCTTGAGAACATGCGAATCGATGCTACTTCCTTCTTTTAGCTTGCACTCTGCAAGTCTTTTGAAGATCCTAGCTCGTTCCTCTTCAACAGGTTCTTGGAACTTTTCCTCAACCAATTGTATTAACTCATACGGCCCTAGGGATCCAAAATCCCTGCGGAACACGGGGTCAATGGTCAATAGCATGAGGTCACGAACTTCCTCGGATTCATCAAATAATTGGTCATGCTCATCATAAAGACCTTTTGTGATGACATGTTTTGGTGGAACTGGGATCGAATACTCAATGAGGTGTGGCTTGCCAGCAATAACAAGAACCATTCTCCAATTGCGAAGCCATTCCACATAGTTAAGGCCAGTCAGCCTTTCCATATTTAGCAGGCGCTTTCTGATGCCCTCAGAAATAGGTGAATGAGGAGGAGGATGAGAATAGACACTCGATTCAGACATCTATAAAAGGAAAGAGAATTTATTAGTTTAATTAATCCTTTTAAATAATTACCCAATATATATTATTTAACAAGGCTAGGATCCAAAATACCCCAACTATGCTGTGAAGAGGGATGCCGTAATCACAACACAGTGGTCATTAAGGTAGATAACATTTATCAATTTCAGTCTTATGAAATTCCTAGATCTGTGAGACTCATTGAACTGTTCAATGACATGTTTAATCTCGGATTTGCCCCACCGTTTGTGACTGCGATGCCGAGGATCACAAACCGGGTGTGAATAACCATGCAAATTAGCTTGGTACTCTCGGGGTCCATTATCATCTCAAATTGATGTGCCGGTTAACCACACACGCTCCATCAACAATGATAACACCCGAGAAACCTATTGTCACTCTTTATGAACCCCCATTGGTGTGCCGGTAACCCACACATGCTCCACCAACGTTTCATAAAGTGCAATGTGCAACTTCATGGATTAGCATCAAATTCACATTTTTCCTAAAGTAACTAGATTGGGATTTTTGTAAATGGTTCTAGTACTTTGATCATTATACTTTTAATGATTAAGCGGTCCTATCAAAATTGTTCGGCTAACGACCCTCCACTGATCAGGCGAGCGATGGCCGAGAGTGTTCACCCATTAGACTGCCATTTTATAGGCAGCCTCCTTATACCCACTTTATAGATCAGCTTCGTGAATGAGGCCTATTATTGAATTGACTGACCAATTTTATCTTATACATATAGTATTAACCTTTAATAACATATATAAGATGTATTTTAAAACCCTTCAAAATATTCCAGGTTTATCTTTTAATTTTACCAATTTAACTATTAAATTTAAAATTAAATTAAACCTATAAGAAATCGATTTAATCATCTTTTAATTAACAATTAATTAAATCTTGGTATTTTAAACTTTTTAAAATATTTCAGGTTTATCTTTTAATTTTTTCCAAATTTAACTATTAAATTTAAAATTAAATTAAACCTTAAAAATCGATTTTAATTATCCTTTAATTAACAATTAATTAAATTAATTAAATCTATATATTTTAAACCTTTTAAAATATTTTAGGATTTATCCTTTAATTTTTTCGAAATTTAACCATTTAAATTAAAATTAAATTAAATCCTTGAATTATCTTTTAATTAAACAATTAATTAAATTAATTCAAATGTAGATAGGTTTCACAAATTAATCAAATTAATTTAAACCTATCTTAAACCCCTAATTTTCGAAAAACAAATAATGGGTTTAAGGTTATCCATTTAATTAAACAATTAAAGTTACCAAAAATAGAAAACCTCCTAAAACCCTAATAGGCATTTTCAAAAATACAAAGGGGGGGGGGGGATTAGGGTTTCCAAAACCCTAATCCTAGAAATCGATCCAAGCAATAATTAGGGTTTATAAGCTTTAAACCCTAATTTTAGGAAAACTATTACAGCAATTCAACAAGAAAACAACCAAATGCTCTGATACCACTGTAAGGTTTTCTGCAAATCAATGAACTAAAACCCTAAGTTCACATGCAACCTAGATTAGATCTATGTTTTCTTACTTTGAACATGTAATTAATTCCTAAAGGCAAAACAAAATTAACTAAAAGAATAAAATATAGAAACTAACCTTTAGTTGTTTCTTGCAAGCTAAGCAGCACAGGTGTCCTGCCTCAAATGAGATCACACCCAGGGAGCCAGGGAGTGGACGAAATCCAGAGAGAGGGAGAAGTCAAAAGTGGCATGAATTATGATGCCTGGTATCTCTATTTATAGGCTCCAGGTGGTTACAGATAAACCTTAGAGATAAACCTTTTTAATTCAAATCAAGATAAACTTTTTATCATTTGAATTAAACCTATTTATCCTCTATTTATCAAACTCGAAATTAAGGATAAATACATCCTAAAAATCGCCAACATTAAACCAACCAATACAGTCACTACTCAACTATTTAGTAATTACAAAATAGCCCCTGCACTTGTAATTAATCAAATTAATCACCAAATTAAATCCAATTAATTCCAGATTAATTTCTAATTAATTACTATAGTTTCTAATTAATATATTATCACTTTAATATATTAATAAACAATTTATTTAATTCCTATTGATTTATTAATCATATAATAAATCAATCTTTCTCTCTCCGGAACTTTCTACCAAACCTCTAGCTATGAGGGCAACCCAAATGGACTTTGCTACTATTAATTAGGTAAATACAAATTATTAGTCATGGCTTAGACACCTAATCCAACAGGGTAACCTTAGGACATCTAGCCTTGTTGTGACCTGGTTCATGACAAATACTACACACTAAATTGTCTTCCCAACCTTTGATACTCTATGTTTCCCCACTTTTTCAGTAACATCCTTTTTTCTTTTCACAGTGGATCTTCCAGGCATTCTTCTAGTCTTAGGTGGCAATGGTGGAGTAAATGGTGTTTCAGGCCACATGCTACTCCCATTCATTGGTGATAAGGTATATTTTTATGTCTTTAAGTACATCTCATTGCTGAAATACTGATGAACATAACACTCCACATTCTTGTTAAGGAAACATATTGCAGCCACAGAATGGACACAACCATAACCATTGAGTTGCCATAAACGACAAGAACAATTCCTTTTATCCAGGTCAATATCTCTTTGCAAAACCTCCCAATATCTTTGTTTTACCTTTAAATCATTCAACTTGTGTATCACTAAAGGTGAAATGTCCGTTGACCATCCCCTTCTAGACATCTTGAACATTCTCTCCATCATATACAACCTTATCTCCTCTAACATTGTAATTATGGGTTTTTTCCTTGCTTCCACAATTACTGCATTAAAGCTTTCAAATAATACATTCTCATTTGTTGCACATCTTCTCCCAGTTTCAAAGTATGCCTTTGACCATGTCTTTGGGTCCTTGACCATCAAAAACTTGTTGGCAGGTGGACAAAGCAATTCCAATTCTTTCATAACTTGTTTGAAATGTTGTTCTGTAGTAGCATTAGAGGCTTTCCAGAACAAGTTTTCAAAATGTGCACCAGGGAATTTGTTTTTTAAATATGAGCATATGTGTCTGGCACATTGCATATGCTCAGCTTGTGGAAGCAGTTCCTTGACAGCCTCCATTAGTCCCTAAGACAAATAACAAAGGAGGCAAATGAATAAAGACATAGAATAACAATAATGTTTAAAAAATATACCTTATGTTGGTCAGACATCAATGTTAGCCCATTGCCCAAACATAGATCAAGGTCATCTATAAGTAACTCCAAAAACCATTTCCAATTCTCCTTATTCTCCACACATACTACTGCCTAAGCAATTGGGAAAATCTGATTGTTAGCATCCCTACCAACAGCACACAAAGCAACTCACCACAACAAATTCCCTTTAAGAAACAACCATCTATTCCTATGACTCTTCTACAACCTGCAATCGACCCTTTATTGATAGCTTCAAAACATACGTAAAACTTGCTGAAATATGTCTTTCCATCAGGCATTGCATTTACATCCAATTTCACAGTAGATCCAGGATTTGACCTTCTAATATCTGCACCAGTAACACCATAATTTTGCATAGTGCTCAGTAAGTGTACCCTCTATCAAACTTATTGCATGTTGTCTTGCCCTTCTACGTTGGCTTAGACTAACATATATTCCAAATTTCTTTATCACTTCAAGCCTAAGTTGCCTAATGCTAAGCTTTTGTCTATGTAACATCTCTTTTGTGTAATGACTTCCAATCCAGGAGTATGTAACAATTGAGCCTAACTTGTAGTTTTGTGCACATTTATGTTGACTTATCAAAGATTTTATTTGAAAGGAATGTTCATCTCCCATCCATGAGGTTCATAATCTAAAGCTACATTCCCCCTTGCAACATAACACCATAGTTACATTCCCCCTTTTGTTGTCATTTTTCTTGAAACAAAGTTGGTATCCATTGGCAACAACATAGTTACATAACATATGTTTAAGTTGTTTTGGGTTTTCAAATCCCATACCTAACACAGGGGTTTGATTCCTCCAATGAGTATTTTCATTGAAAATACAATGCTCGATTACACCATCTTCTGTGGGATCATGTTGGTCATCCTGTGTGTCTTCAGGACACATTTTACTTAGGAACTCATCATCACTTGTCATGTTCATCTTTGGAATGTCTTCAGGACCAATTAAATCATCCAAATCATGAAAATTTGGAAACTCGTCTTCTTCTGCAATCTCTTCTTAATTATCAACTTCATCCTTTTAGCTTCCTCTTGTATTACTTCATCTTCTCCTTCGCTACTTCTCACAAGATTCATATCATCATCAAACCATTCTTCTAACCCTGACCCAGTATGGTCCATATACAGAGATATTTCAAGGTTACCTAGAGACTCAAAGGCTTCAATGGCTTCATCCAAAAATTAGGCATAGTCAAGATCATTCTCTATGGGTCTTATACCCCTCCATAAAGGTTGATTTGGGATACAATAATAAAGCTTCTCACATGGTGATCCAGAAAAACGTTCCAGCCAGGTTCCACACACGTGAAGATTCATACCAACAAAATCAAAGTCTGTAAACAAATATGTTTCACCTTCGGCATAAGAACATGGATGTCGCATAAACGTACCATTGTAGTGCAATCGAACTTTGAAATAGACGGGATCAGGCAGATTATTAGCCATGCACTTACAATTTTCCAGTTGTTCCTCCTTCAAAGTTCAGAGATTTTTTTGTCACTCTCTTTGTCTACGAAAACCCTAATCGCCACTAGGTCTTATGGAATAGCACTTCATCTCCTCAACCAGATCATCAGCTTTTATTCAAGCTTTAACATACGTGTATTAATTTTTAGTCTTTATGAAACGATCATAATTCCACATCAGCTTGTACACCGGCTGAATCGGTGGACTGTCCCAAAAGGACTAAAAGGACACCTTTTTGTGTTAAGTGACTTGAAACAACCAAAATAAAGTTAAGGGACCTTTTAAAATAATCTAATAAAGTTTGTTGGGCCATTAGGTCAATAACCCTATATATATATATATATATATATATATATATATATATATATATATATATATATATATATATATATATATATATATATATATATATATATATATATATATATATATAGATCAAATGAGTGGCATAATTGTAATTATAATCCAATTTAAGGACATATTAGGTTTTTTAAAAATGAATACTAGGGTAAATCAGGGACTAAAGATCGATCATATCCCTGTTAATATGCAACCCCTACAAATCAGCTTAATTGACACTCTTTCTGCCTCCCTCTCTCTCCTATTCTACGCAACCTTTCTCCGCCTCCCTCTCTCTCTCTCTCTCTCTCTCTCTATCTCTCTCTCGAATCTACTTCCGCCGACTACATCTCCGCTACCCTCTTCGATAATTCCATTAAACTTCACCGCATTTGTTCTTCAATCAGGGAAGGCGG
Organism: Cichorium intybus; assembly: GCA_023525715.1. NCBI lineage: Eukaryota > Viridiplantae > Streptophyta > Magnoliopsida > Asterales > Asteraceae > Cichorium > Cichorium intybus. Next base: position 95,732,524 of record CM042010.1, on the reverse strand, counting down.
CGTATTCAATTTCTTGTTTAGGCGTGTCGAAAGTGGGAGGGAGGGACCGAGATCAATTTTTGACTAGTCGACGAATCGGAACTAGAGGCATCGTATTTAATTTCTTCATCACATCTGATCTCAATCGAGGACCAATGCTTGCTTTTGTCTGATAATATGCTAAATGATGGGGCTAGTTCCCTGCCCTTGTGTGACCAGGATGCTTGCTTTTGTTCACGGATGGTGATTCCCGGCGATCGTATTGTTCGATAGAAACCATCGATAGCAACCATCAATTGTATTGGTTCGATAGCAACCAACAATCGTATTGGTTCTCTTTCTATATCTATTTATTCAGATTGTTGTTGGGATTTTCTATACATTTTTGGTGGGATAAGGGTTTACCTGGAATTGTATTATCTCAATTCAATTTTTTGGTTCATTAAATTTGGGCGATTGCTAATTTGGCACCAACTCTAATATTCAGTGCAGATTAGGGCTTCATATATTTGGGTCTTCTTGGTTTCTTTAATGTTCAAATTGATGAACCCTAAGATTGGTGATTGTCACATATACTAAGATCTTTGCTGAGATTTACGGTGCATGTTTCCCCCTAAAAGCCACTCGATTCCATGGATGGTTCGTGCCCTTGTCTCTACCAAGGATATACTGATTCAGGTTTTGTTGGGTTTCTAATTTAAGGCAAGAAAACGAAGTGATAAAGCTTCTCCTTCTGTCATTGATATCGTAGAAGCCTAAGTTAAGGTAATTTGTATCTATACGCCTCCTGTTATTATGTTTCATCATAAGATTTACATTTCCTAAGGATAAATCGACCTTTTGCTTTTCTTATTGAAGTCTGTACACATGTTATACACATGTTGTGGCAACTGTGTAATTTGCTAGCAGGCTATTGGAATAGCATCTTTGTTATCTCTTATACTTGAACTGAAATTGCTTTTAGAAGAAAAGAAAGAATGCATACGGGTCCGATCATGGCGTCAATTTCAGTAGGTCTAATGAGTGCTTCCAATTTGCCATATTTATACTTGAGAGTGAATTGCATAAATGGTCCTTGGACTATTCTTACCAACTCTTTTCATCCAATTCAATATGCTCCATATAAAGGTTCATATCATCGTCCCTTCTAGATTTTATCGGCTTAATTGTATTTATGTTGGTTTTGTGTTCTTGCTTTCTGGTGACAATTGTTATTACATATACCAATCCTTGAAGTGAAAGTAAAGTAGAAATTGTGTATCACATAATATCTTTGAACAAGTGATGTTGAATCTGAAACCGTTGAGGCACGATTGCAATCGTTCCTTAGTTAATTCCGGTCAGAATTCTTATAAGTGCATATGTGCACATATTCACATATGTGTATTTTCATATGTGCGTATTTGTACGTATTTTCATATGTGCGTATTTGTAAATATGCATACATGCAAATATGCATACATATATGTGCATATGTGTGAGTTATAGCATTGTACTTATGGATTTCTTTTTCTATTTGTTTGTGTACATGTGGGCGTATTTGCATATATGCATACATATATGTGCATATGTGTATATGCATGTGTATATGTGCACATATGTATATATGTGCATATGTGTATATGCATGTGTATATGTGCACATGCATACATATATGTGCATATACGTGCATATGTGTATATGCATGTGTATATCTGCACATATGTGCATATGTCTGTTCAAACGTATGTGCACATATGCATATGTATATCAATTTGTTCATATACACACATGTGCGTATTTGTATATATGCATAAATAGATGTGCATTGGTTCATATGTGTATATGCTTGTATGTATTTATTTTAATGTTTTTGAATATACATTTATATTAGTTTTAATTAATATTTTGCAGATTTTGAAGAATTTATCAATCAAATTGAAGAATTGAAAAGTGACAAACTAAAAAAATGAAGATATCATGAAATTTTGTTGTTTTTTATATTTTTTGCATGTATTGTTCATTATTTTTAATAAATTTTATGTATCGTTCAAAACAGTTGTATATTATTGTTTTTAATAAATCGATTTTTTGTTGTTTGCATTCATAATTAAAGACAAGAATATGTATATATATGAATTTCGAAAATATGCATATATGCACCTGCGAATATGTATATATGCACCTACAAATAAATAAATTTATGTGCATATATGCACCTACGAATATGTATATATGCACCTGCGAAAACATGCATATGTGCACCTGCGAAAATTTGAAATTCTGAAAACGAAAATTTGATTTTTTTGAAATTTGAATATTCAAATCTAATAGGCTTAATTTTAGGAGATGGTTATTGTTGTTGCCAAAAATAAAAAAATAAGTATTAAATGATATTTGTTAAATGACTATCATGCCCTTTTATGATTCAACCAATCAGAAAGAGTTCTCTAGTTCTCATGAAAATATTGGTTCTCATTTGATCTTATATATATATATATATATATATATATATATATATATATATATATATATATATATATATATATATATATATATATATATATATATATATATATATATATATATATATATATATATATATATATGGAAAAATTACACTGTAGCCCCATCAAGTCTTGGTTGCTGGTCGATTTGGTCACTAACGATTTTTTTTGTCTTATAGGGGTATAAACTTTATAATTACCTAATAAAAATGTCCCTGACCGTTTAATCCAGGTTTCTTTGAATCCAGCTGGAAAAATCGTGACTGCATGGCAACCTTTTATATGACGTCATCGTGCACACGTGAGTAAGGGGGAAAACGCTTACTGTAGCGGCTTGGGGAACAAGGGTTACCGGAGACCTCAATTATTAATTCGAGGCTTTAATTGACCAAAGACACAGACCTCGTTACCCTTACTCATCCAAATTCTTCCATCGATAAACTTCATCGTCTTCGTCGTTACCTTCCGATCATGGATCCGAATGTCGATTTCAGTTTCAGCGAGTTTACCATTAACGATATGCTACCGACCCACATTTCTCTCGATGAAAACCTCAACGTCACACTTCGGCTCGAGCTAGCGCTTATTAGAGAGGAGGTGGGACGCCGGTATGGCCATGCTCCAGGCAGAGAACGACGCCCTCCGGCGTGAAGTTGTTAAGCTCAAGAAGACCATCAAAGCGGCGATTTGAGGAGGTTTTGTAGGGTTGCTGGTAATGGGGATCACATACGCACTGTCTAAGTAAGCGTATGTGGTCGATCGTGAAGGTGAAGCTTGTTATTATGATATTATGATATTAGGGTTATCGGTAGTGTTGGTGAAGGAAAGACATGTGTTTACAAGAGTTTTGGTATTAGGATTGTATGAATGTTTTAACCGATGTAAGGGTGACCAAAATCGAAATATATTAACTAAGTTTAACAATTGTTTGTTTAATTGTTTGAGTTTTTTTTTGTTATTTGAATCAGTATTTTGGAATGGGTATGCAGATCTGTAAACAATATTGAAAAAATGGTAAACAAAATATTGAACAAAAGTTTGAACACATAGATCTGTAAACAATATTTGAAAAATGTAAACAAATTTGATCAGAAAGCGTGTAAAACTGTACACAATAGTGACCAAAACTGTAAACAAAATTGTAAAGTACATTCCCATTATTGCCCATAAAACCATAGCACAACAGCATATTGACCAAAACTGTAAACAGAATTGAGCATCGAAATAATTTTTTTTTCAGAAATGGTATGCTACTTTCATTATTTGTCTTTTAATAGCAACGTACTTCTTCATTTTGTTACATTTTGGTCCTTTTGTCTGAAATATTTAATGGATTGCTCGAAGTTAACATCCAAACAAAACATAATTGTAAAGTATAATGGTATGTTATTTTGTTACATTTTGTTACATTTTGGTCCATTCCATAAATTTTTTTTCAGATTTGGTCCTAATTGTAAAGTACAATGCTATTTTTTACCATAAAACCAAAACATAATTTCAGATGATCTGCACTTAGAAATGGTATGTGATTTTGTTACATTTTGGTCCTTTCCATAAATATGTTTTCAAATTTTGTCCTAATTGTAAAGTACAATGCTATTTCTTACCGTAAAACCAAAATATTTTTAATTACCAAGCAAAAGTCAAACCACAAACATCAAAGTTAACATCCAACATAATTTCAAAGTGACAAATAGTTCTATCAAACTCATTCAAATACATTATTAAAACCAACATAATTGTTAACTAATCCAATTCCATCGGCTTGCCAGAAGTCATTCCTTCACCACCAGGTACCTCAACTGTTTTTCCAAGCTTTCTTTTAAGAATTCTTTCTGATCTTTTTGGCTCTAGCTTCCTGCTACACAAACTCTCTTGAGTCCCTCCAGCATCCACTCCCAAAGGCTGTTGAATCCTTGAAGTGGTGCAGTTGGTTGATGTGGCCATTTTTCTCTTACCCCTTTTTGAAGTAGTGGACTTGGCTGATGTGACATTTTTTTTACATGTTAGTTTGTTGTGACCAGCCTCTTTTCAGATGCCACACAATACACTTTTACCCACTTTTGAGACTATGTGCTTGTTGCTTCTCTCAGATGCATCCTTCTTTCTTCTTATGGTTGGCCTCCCATGCAATCTTCTTCTAATAAGGGGTAAAGGTGGAACAAATTATGGTGTTTCTCATATTTCTGATCCATTCATACCTTTTATTGGATGTTTATAAGTGTTCTTATAAAATGTTGCAAGATATAAAGGATCAACAAATTGTTCAATTGTCCCATTCACAAATGAAATTGTTGCCAAGGAATGCACACATGCATAACCATTGATTTGCCATAGCCTGCAAGTGCAAGTCTTCTTCTCCAAGTCCACAGCATATGCCTCACCCATATTCCTTGTTTCAAATTGCATCAAACCATAGGGCAACACTTGCCAGTACCTGATATTTACATCATTAGTGAATTTAATGTACACATTAATAAACATTAATAAATTGTACCTTTGCTGGACTTTTAAGTTATTGATTTTCTGTCTAAGGACTGGACAAATCTTATAGTCTGGCCAATTACTGCCTTTGAGTTGCATTCTATGCATCCTGTCCATCACATACATCCTAATTTCTTCTAACATGGTGATGATAGGTTTTTCCTAGCCTCAGTAATGACCAAATTTGAAAAAAGCCCTTGACCATGTTTTTGGATTATTCTCCAATAGAAATTCATGTGCTGCATTGCTCAATTGTTGGATTTCCTTCATTATTGTATTGAAGTGGGGTTCAGTTGTTGCCTTATTAGCTTTCCAAAAAAGGTTTCAAATTGAGCCCCTATAAATCTCTTCTTGAAGTTAGCATATATGTGCCTTGCACATTGCCTATGCTCAGCTTCAGGTAACACTTCTTTCACTGCCTCTAAAAGACCCTGCAACATTTGATTAATTGTCAAAATGTAATTTTTTTTTAAAAATTAACAAGTTGAAGCAGATGTACACCATACCTTATGCTGATCAGACATATGTGACACACTAAGACCTGTTTCCAAGTGCAGATCATCTGCAAGATTTTCCAAAAACCATTTCTAGTTTTCTTTATTCTCTACACACACAACAGACCAAGTAATTGAGAAGATCTGATTATTTGCATCCCTCCCAACAGCACTTAAAAGTTCTCCACTACATAACCCCTTCAGAAAACAGCCATCCAAGTTAATGATTCTTCTACAGCCACTTCCCCATCCCTCTTTTAAACCAGCAAAACAAACATAAAATTTACTAAAGTAATTCTTCCAATCTGGCATGTTATTAACTTGGAGTTTCATAGTTGAACCATGATTTGATCTCTTAATCTCCTCACCATATGACCATAGCTTTGTATAGTGTTCAACAATGGTTCCTTCAATTAGAGTTAATGCATATTTCTTTGCTCTACGACACTGGCTCATACTAACCTCTATACCAAAATCATTTCTGACCTCTTCCCTTAATAGTCTGACACTTATTTTTTGGTTGTGTAGTATGTCATTAGTGTAATGACTACCAATCTAAGCATATGTCACAAGGGAACCCATTCTATAATTCCTAGAAAAATTATGCTCTTCTTTAAGGGACTTAATTTGAAAGGACATTTCCTCACTCATCCAAGACCCCCATAACCTAAATGTGCAAGCACCGTTACAACATTTTACTAACAACATTCTACTATCATTTTTTTGTAGCATAACTGATAACCATTAGCAACGGCATAATTACAGAGCATACTTTTAAGTTGTTTAGGATTCTCAAACCTCATACCTAAAACAAGCACCTGCTTCTTCCATTCAACATCTGGATTGAATCTTGTTGAAGACTCTTTTGATCCTGCATTTACATCCATCTCCATTTCTTCTGCATCATCACCCACAATTTCTTCTGCATAATCACCAACAATTTCTTCTACATCATCGAGTTCAATTGTCGACTTTTCATTGACTCTTTTAGGTGACCCCATAACTCTACCAAAATTTTGCTCATCGGGACTAGTAACTCCTTCATCGTCCTCATCTATCCAGTCTTGTATGATAACACCTTTATGATCCATGTAAATTGGCAGTAGAACTCCACAGTGGTATAAAACCTCTATGAACTCCACACACTCCATCTCGTCTTAAATTAAACGTAATCCATAAGGTACGTCATGCTCCGGTAGACAATAGTACATGTTCTTGCATTCCCTTTCTGCAAACCTTTCAAGGAACTCGATACATTCCTTCAACTCCATCCCCGAAAAATCAACGTCGTCTAGGTACTGCTGCATGCCATTTATGTAGCCAAACGGTTCCCGATTGAAGATTCCTTTGAAGTGTAACTCAACGACAACATTCGATCCCATGGTTTAGATCGACTGTAACAATTTTTGGGCGAACTAGGTTTTCGATTGATTTGGAGGGTTTTCTGGATGGTTCATTTTTTTCCTAACACCATTTGAACAGATGAAAGGGTTTTAAATTCAATCAAATGGTATTCGAGTGACATGGCACATGAGTCAGCAGATGACTAGGCTTTGCAACCAGTTTACCCTATCGTTTTATAGAAGAGGGACCTTTTTAACAAGAAAATAAATACTTCATGCCCTCATAACACCAAAAAAAACGTTAGGGACCAAATCGACCAGCAAACAAGACTTCACGGGGCTACAATGTAATTTTGCATATATATATATATATATATATATATATATATATATATATATATATATATATATATATATATATATATATATATATATATATATATATATATATATATATATATATATATATATATATATATATATATATATATATATATATATATATCAGTGTTGTAAAAGTCGGCCTAGGCGGCCGCCTAGGCGCTAGGCTGGCGGGTTCTGCCTACGATTAGTGGTAGGCGGTCAAGCTAGGCGGATTTGGTCAACGGCGGTCAAAATCGGGTTTTTAGGCGGGCCTAGGCGGGTCTGGGCGGGTCTAGGCGGCAAAATTTTCAATTTTTCAAATTTCAAAATTTCAAAATTTTCAAAAATTTTCAAATTTTAAAAATTTTCAAAAATTATCAAATTATCAAAAAAAATATTTTTAAATTTTTAAAATTTAAATTTAGAAAATATCATTAATTATGATAATCGGTGGCTAAGTTACAATTATCGATGCTTAAAATGATAAAAAAATGTCATTAATGAGTCTAAACATTTTGATGTTTGATGACTTACATATTTAAACACTTTGATTTGCAAAATTTTATACTTATTTATTCATTTTTTTAGGGATATAGGTAATATCTAAATTTAAAAAAATAAATTTTGTTACAATTAATACTCTCCGCCTAGGCGCCGACTAGTCCTCGCCTAGACCGACTAGTCCTAGGCCCCAGTCGACCGCCCGCCTACCGCCTAGCGACTTCTACAACCTTGATATATATATATATATATATATATATATATATATATATATATATATATATATATATATATATATATATATATATATATATATATATATATATATATATATATATATATATATATATATATATAAACACACACACACACTAGCTTCGTACCCGCGCAATGCAGCGGCAGAGAATAGTTTCTTTTTGGCCATTAATTACTATTCGCCAGTGAACATTAGTTTCATTTTGACGAATAATTTTCGGTATGCAAATATAAGTACGTTTTTATTTCTAGCGGCGAACATTAGGGTATCCATGCAATGCGGTGAGTGAGAAATACGGGAGGGGGAAGGAAGAGGAAGGGGTAAGAGGTTAATTGTTTCCTTTCGGTGGGTGGGGAATATTGTTTCTCGAAAACATGTACTACCGGTGAAAATCGAACCGGGGGAGGGTATTGTTAAGGGTTTTTAGTTTTGGGGTTCGGTTTTATGTTTAAGGTTTTAGGTATGTGTGTGGATCGAAACGTATATGTTATGTTGTAAACCAGAACTGTCTCGAAAACGATTAATCAATTCGGTTTCGATTCCTTGAATTTTATTTTTTTGGTTTCAGTTGTTTTTTTCGATACTGGAATTGATCTTGTCATAAATGATTAAAATAACATTTGGAACCGCAGTATCATATTCATTGATCTTTTTTAGCCTTTTTTCCCTTGACTTAGCATGGTGTGTTTATGCATCTAGCATTCTTCTATGTATTCGTTATTCTATCTCATTATTGAGTGTACGCCACTCAACCATGTGAAATTAATCATACTCCAAATCTAGTCTCATTATATGTCTTAAATCATTAAGACACAAATATAATCTCACATATCTTTTCGAATTATCAACTTTAACATCATAGTTTAATATATCATTCTCCAACTTAGAACATACTTCATTCACTAAAACCATTTACACACTATTATTATTTCATTTATAGCTTAACCCATTAAGACGATCTCAAGGTACAAGCCCATAACGCATTATGCACAACTACTTTAAGCATAACTCATTGATCATTTCTATGTAATATGGTAACAAGTTCTCAATTCAATTTCACACTACTTACAACCTGTCCAATTGACTCAATTTGTGAGGATATAAGCTGAATTTAACTTTTCCCCAAATTCCCAAATTAGGGTTCATATCAACAACACCAATTTTCCTACCAATTCTGGAATTCAAGCTCCTTTTCAATGCCAATCATCAAAATCTACACTAATTTCGATTTCTATTCTGAATTTATTTGAGTCCATACTATGCTACCTACTTATTTGAAAAAATTATTTGTTGAATTTATTGCTACCTACTTACATAACCAATACAAGTTCAAGTTTTGTCCCTGTTTTTCCGAAATAGCATCCTACTTTGGTACTTTTGCTAAATTCCTATATTCCCTTCATTTGACTTCATGACTCACTTATGTACATCCATTATGGTATGTCTAGGCTGCTGGAACTTGTATTGGTTATGCGGAACTCATAGTTTCCGGTTTTGTCCACGTTTACTCATTATAGCATCGTACTTGGCTATTTTCACCAAAATGAGCATTTTGGCTACATTGGTCAAACTTTCTCTACTTCAACACCTTAAATAAGTTTGTCTAAGGTATTCCATCATTCATATATTATTAATACCCTCCTGTACTAGTACTTGTACTTATTGTAATTCAACACTAGAGCATATTTGAACCATTTTACCTCTATAACACAATAAGCATATTATATACATGTTACACATTCAATACACACTAGACAAGTATCAGCAACATTTAGAAGCATAATACAAACAAAAAAGTATGTTACACATTGCCTGTTTTCAGCAACCTTTTTATTATTATGATGCTACTTATATGAAAGAATCATTTGGAAGAAAGTATTTTTTTTGGTGTTGTGTGTAGATGGCGACTCCTTTGGCTAGCGCACATGATCATGAACTATTGAGACTTCTTAGTAGAATATGCAACAAGGAGAAAATAAGTATCGGATACAGCTTTTCTAAGGATTTTTGGAAACGTTTTGCTGATTTGCTATCAACAAAAGTTGATCATAAGATTTCCTCTTCCGAGTGTATACGGGCGGCCAAATACCACAATATAATATACGACGGTAACCAGGTGATTTATTATTTTGTAAACCTAATTTTTCACGAGTGCCTCACATCTTCTATATGCATCCATATATACATAATTACATATAGAATATAGACACACATGCATACACATAGAGTGACACACATTTGTAACCACTTTTTTTAAGAAAACCTTCTCTTCATTCTTACATTAGCAATAAATCACTGAAAACCTTCTCTAATTCTTACATTGGCAATACATCACTGAAGAGTTTATGATCTTTCCAAATTTATCTCATATGCAATTATTGTAGATTATTTGTTTATTCTATCTTCTAACTAAATTTTATGGTTTTGCTGTATCAATTGAATCTGTCTTGATCTTTTGTGATTTGCAGGTACTCCAGAGGCTATTAGACACCCTACAATGCAGAATGCTGAGTACAGGACTTTGCTTCACTCTATTTACCTAAAGGTCCCGAGACTGTTATACCCGTCAGAGAGCGGAACAGGCAGTGGGGGTCCCATTCGCAGCAGAAGCAGCAAAACATGCTCAACAAGTAGTGGAATGCGAAGGGAGGATTGGACTGATGAATGGAAAGCTTTGGAACCAAAACTGTACAACTCTCTTGGTTCTCTTCTAGTGTGTGTGTGTATATATATATATATATATATATATATATATATATATATATATATATATATATATATATATATATATATATATATATATATATATATATATGTATATATGTACATACATACATACATACATACATACATACATACATACATACATACATACATACATACATACATACATACATACATACATATATATATATATATATATATATATATATATATATATATATATATATATATATATATATATATATATACTAGGATGATCAATTCCACGTATAAAGTTGTTGAAAGAGACGTTTTCTGCAACTTTACAAAGTTTGGACTTCAATCCAAGAAAAATACAAACCAGTGTGAACTACACTAAAACGTTTTAAGCATATTTGTAAACAACAATACTTGTGTGTCCAATGTGACAAATATATTAAAGCAAAGGGTCACAGATTAATTTTACAAAGTACAAAACAATTTCAGCTCCCAAATCGCCTGGAATGCTGTGTTTCAACACCACGTGGCGCCCTCCCCATCTGAAAAGCACGATCACAACGAAACTCAGCCGTGTAAATAAATCTTTACCCCAATATTTCACTCGTAATTCACTCACCACTCACACTCATCATCTTCCTTAAAAATCAATTCGAAGAAAACCCACAAAGCCACCATTTTCCGATTTGATATGGCTTCTCGGAGGCTTCTATCCTCCCTTCTCCGTCGTGTTAAATCACCTTCAATCACAAAATGCCACAACCCACCAACCCCATGTCCACGGTACCGCCCTTCCCCGGCTGGTTTGCTGTTGAACCGTGCAGCGACAGCAGGATACTCTACAGCTGCCGCCGCACTTTCGTCGTCTCCGACATCTTCCAAGGCAACCGGAAAGATTACGGATGAGTATACAGGTAAGGGCGCTGTGGGTCAGGTTTGTCAGGTGATCGGTGCTGTCGTGGATGTACGGTTTGATGATGGGTTGCCGCCGATCTCAACGGCGTTGGAGGTGATGGATCATTCGATCAGACTAGTGTTGGAGGTGGCGCAACATATGGGAGAGAATATGGTGAGGACGATCGCCATGGATGGAACTGATGGGCTTGTTAGAGGCCAAAAAGTTCTCAACACCGGTTCTCCTATCCTTGTAAGCTTTCCTTTTTAAATATTCCATTTGAGAATTCATTGCTTCATGATTCAATGATTTAATTCTCCTTAATCGTATTCTCTCTTGCATGTTACAGGTTCCCGTCGGCAGGCCGACGCTCGGTCGTATTATAAATGTCATCGGAGAGGCGATTGACCATAGGGGTGAACTAAGTAAGTAAGACATTGTATCTATACGCCATTGTTTCTGATTTCTTCACATCTGATTCAAACTACTAACGCTTTTGATCGTTTGAATGTCGAAGAAACGAGTCACTATCTACCAATTCATCGTGAAGCTCCAGCCTTCAACGATCAGGAAACCGAACAGCAGATCCTCGTCACCGGAATCAAAGTGATCAATTCTTCACTTTTACTAATCGTTACTTCTTTTGACGTTCATAATATGTTTCTGATTCCGTTTCCAGGTCGTGGATCTTCTTGCTCCATATCAAAGAGGTGGGAAGATCGGCTTGTTTGGTGGTGCCGGCGTTGGGAAGACGGTGTTAATTATGGAACTTATTAACAATATCGCAAAGGCCCATGGTAAGCAAATTAACAAGCAAGAACATATTTTTATTAGTGATGGAGTACGACGATAAATCGGACTCGTTCTTGTTTACTCCGATCAGGTGGTTTCTCGGTTTTCGCCGGAGTTGGTGAGCGAACTCGAGAAGGAAACGATCTGTACCGAGAAATGATCGAAAGTGGTGTCATTAAGCTCGGCGACCAACAAGCCGAAAGCAAATGTGCTCTGGTGTACGGTCAAATGAACGAGCCCCCCGGTGCTCGTGCTCGTGTCGGCCTCACCGGACTCACCGTCGCCGAGCACTTCCGAGATGCTGAAGGACAGGACGTGCTTCTTTTCGTCGACAACATTTTCCGTTTCACTCAGGTTAATACACATACACCATTAAAACAATCACTAGAAATCGCATCATTGACGGTTTTCGTGTGTTTTTTTTTTTCGATAGGCCAACTCCGAGGTGTCTGCTTTATTGGGACGTATCCCGTCCGCCGTCGGTTACCAGCCGACGTTAGCTACAGATCTTGGAGGCCTTCAGGAACGTATTACGACAACCAAGAAAGGATCCATCACATCAGTACAAGCTATCTACGTGCCGGCCGACGACTTGACGGATCCAGCTCCGGCAACCACCTTCGCCCATCTCGACGCGACCACCGTGCTTTCTCGACAGGTAGCCAATCGTTCTTCTATCATTCCTCCTAAAACCCAATCATTTCCTGAATTTGATGAAAACTCTAACGTAGATTTCGGAGCTTGGAATCTATCCGGCGGTTGATCCCTTGGATTCGACATCTAGAATGCTCTCTCCTCGTATTCTCGGCGAAGATCACTACAACTGTGCTCGTGGCGTCCAGAAAGTTCTTCAGAACTACAAGAATCTCCAGGATATTATCGCCATTTTAGGAATGGACGAACTTAGTGAAGACGATAAACTCACTGTTGCTCGTGCTCGTAAGGTTCAGCGTTTCCTGAGTCAACCCTTCCATGTCGCAGAAGTCTTCACCGGCGCTCCGGGGAAGTATGTCGAGTTGAAAGAAAGCGTCGCCAGTTTCCAGGTATAATTCTTAATTTCCACAATCACACAATCTTTACACTTGATATAACCATGAAAATTGCAAATCTTGACTTATTTTTGTATTCGATTTTGTAGGGTGTTATTGATGGAAAATATGATGATCTCCCGGAGCAAGCGTTTTATATGGTCGGAGGAATTGACGAGGTGATTGCTAAAGCTGAGAAGATCGCGAAAGAGAATGTTGGTAGTTAATTACTAGTGGTGTACCCGTGCAATACGGCGGGCGCTAATGAGGAGAGGACAACAAGGTTCGGCGATTAGTTTTCTTTCTAGGGTTACGTTCATTTGGGTATAAGATATTTGGTTTTGGGTATTTCAATTTGATAAGTTGTATGAGGATATCATTAACGAATAAGTGGCAAACAGTTTTTGCGGCAAATACTTTCCCTTTAAAATAGTTTCTTTATGGCAAACACTTTCCTTTTTAAAATTAAAACTATGTTGTTGTTTGAGTTAAAAATAAAATATATTTTATTTAACAATTGCATTTTTCAATTAAAATTTTTATCAAAATTTTCATTTTAGGTTAAGAATTGTCATTTTCACTCCAATCGACGAGTTTGCACTCTAATTTTCCTAGTATTCTCAAATCCAATGCACTCACTGCAATTGTTTGTGATAAGTATAAGGGTGGGGGGAGTAAATCTTTCCCATCCTACTAAACTCACGCGCCACGTTAGCTTTTCTCTCTCCTCTCACTTCCATTTCCCCAATCTTTCACCAATCTTTCACCCATGAAACCAGTACCCACTGAACCCACAATGCCACATCATATATTTGATATTTAAATGTTTTAATTAAATGAATAAATTAATTTTAACACTTAATTTAATATTAGAAATAATAATAAAATGCACAAAATTTAAAGAAAATTCAAATTACATTTAATTAAAAAACACACTGGTACAAGAAAAAAAAGCCTAAATACGGAAATAAAAATCCTAAAAACGGAAATAAAAATCCTAAAGTTCCCACCCATACATTTCTGCAATTTCCCGTTTCTTCCCAATAACCAATGCCAATTTTGATCCGGTCAAATGATCATGAGATTTAAGGAAGAATTTTAAATCTTTTTGTTCACGAGACCTTTTGAGCGCTTCGATCTCTTGCTCAAGGAGGGCCGATTTTCTCGTCAATTCTTCCTCTTGTTTCTCCAAAACAGCCATTTTCTTTGCACGGAGGGTTTCCTTCTTCTGTGCTTCTGCCTCATTAATATTCGCCAGTGCGGATATCTTATCGACGATGGTCTGATAACCATCTGGCATTGATGAAGATCCTGCCACATTTTTCCCTTTTCTTTGCCGGGAATATGATGATGGTTGTGGGGAAGCTTCATCAAGATCGATTGGTTGAGGCGAAAAGTGTGCATCAGAAGGAGAGTTGGTGAATTGGTTGGAGCCGGATGTCTTACTTCATTTGGCGGAATGATGTGGGGAATGCATCCCCATTTCTTTGACCGTTTCCCATTTGGCATGCTCTTTGAGTATTTCCCATGCCCCTGTATGTGAGAAACTGGACCGGTACAATTTCCGGTACTCTGAATGGGTGGCCTGTAAAACATCCGCATCCCCCCTCCCACTGGCACGCATGTTCATTTTATTGTTGTATATACAATTGAACTTATTTACCTTATTTAGCATATCTTTGTACTTGGAGTTGATTTGATGCTTGGTCCGATCGGTACCTTGAATTTGCGCCTGGAAATGTTCCAAAAGATTCTGCCAGAAAGAATCGGACCGTTGGATGTTTCCGCGTTCTTGGTCCTCAGAACAACTAATGTATGCCTTCGCCAAGGCGATCTCCTCCCTCTCCTCCCAATTTATGCGTTTTACTAGGTGGGTGTAATTCCTTTTACGCGTAGAGGGTTGTGTATCTGGGATAACCTCCTCTGCGTCCTCCTGGTCATCTGCATGCTGCTCCTACACTTGCTCGTCCTCTTGCTCGTCCTCTTGCTCGTCCTCTTGCGCGTCCTCTTGCTCCTCCACTTGCTCGTCCTCTTGCTCCTCCTCGTGCTCCTCCGAGGGTGGAATGGTTTCATCACTGGACTCTACTTGGTTACGGAAATGAGAAGTGTCCGGGACGTAGCATTGTTGGAATTGGTTGGGGTATTGTGGAAACTGAGTTTGATATTGTTGGAATTGGTTGGGGTATTGTGAAAAGTTTTGCTGGAATTGGTTGGGGTATTGTGTGTAACTGTAAATGTGTGGGGATGGGGTTGGGGGAACTTCACGGCTCCTGCTTTGTGAGGAACCGCGACGTTTGGATTTACCACGATTTGAATCCATTTTATAAAAAAAGAGTTTTTTATAAAATAGAGGGCAAAGGGTTTTTGAGAGAAAATGAGAGTAAGAAAGAAGGGTGAAGGTGTGATTTGTGAAGGAGTGGAGATGTGGTATTTATAGGGATGAGGGGAATGTAATTTTTGAGGGATTAAAATTTTTTTTTTATAAAATTGGATGGGTTCATCGGGTTCACCATCATCCCACACCCGCCACCATTGCCGAGCCCGCTCAACCCGAAGGAGAAGGGGCAGCGGTACCGGCGGTAACGCACCCTATTTTTCCTATCCCGCTGCGAGCCCGAACCACTACTCCGTGCACCCTAACAATGGAGACAAAGTAATCAATCACCAAGAAAGTAATTTTCGTCAAATTAATATAGATTGATAATTTTGATTCTCGTCTATTTACATACTCAAGAGTAAGTAACGAGTATATATTATATACTCAAATAAATGTTTTAGCTTTTGTCCTTGTTTACACAAGTAAGAAAAAGTTCATAGAGTTATGTTTATTTTATTTGTCAAATAGTTTATATTTAAAAATATTTGAAAGAATGATATACCTGAAAAAATAAAAGTAATAAAATAAATGGAATTTTACGAAAATTACAACTTAATAAAAATCAATGTTATCTCAGTGCCTAAGAAATTTCAATTTTTGGCCTTGTTATTGAAATATGCCAAACATGAATGACAATCGAAACTATTATATACAAATTTACTTCAAACGAAAATTCCATAAAATAATAACAAAAAATAAATGACAACCACACATATGCAAATACATCCACTTAATGAAAAATAAAAGTTACAGTGATTTTTCACAACCATATGATCTAACCGGATAATTTTGGAAAATTGGGACTTATATATGTACGTAGTTTGCAAAAATAATTATTAGAAAACCAACAGGAACACAACAAATACAACAGCAGGGGCAAAATGGTCCAAGTTTGGACACCAAATACACACACACAACCAAACATACAGCCACACATAGCTACACATAGACATTAGACACACACTAATGCAGAAACTGGAATCGAGAAATGAAAGTAAGAAGCTATAAAAATGAAATAAATCAAGGTAGGATGCTATATTTGATAACACAGAAAACAAACGTATGATGTTATATTTGACAAAAATTCAAAGTACATTGTTATGTGACAGAAGAGAAAATTAAAGTAGGATGCTATGAACACACACATTCATACACATACAGAACACACACATGCGACATACACATACCACTCTAATTTCAAACATAATTTAATATATCCAACAAAATGCCCAAAACTAATCAGATCTGAAACACCTCCAATTGTGGTGAAGTCCGAAATTCCAACGCAAAAGCTTCTTCCTTCGAAATTTTCTCTTGCAATTAGCTTTATATTTAGTAATCTGAAAAAAGTAGCAGAAAAACCATACAAAACACACAAAATCTAGATGCAAACAAATTGAAAAAAAAACATACAAAATCAAGATGCAAATCGAGTTTCATCCTGAAGCAAAATTCACATTGATGATATAAAAGTTTAGGAGATTTAACCTTTAAGAACTTAAAGATCTTCATCCAAATTTAGATCCAGCAATTGTGAGCACATCTTCATCGGACCCTGATCCTGGAACAGAAACCTATGTATGTGACTATGAACAAAAATCAGGGATCTTTACGTGTATGGGTCTTAAAGAACAAAATCAGCGTGAAAAAAATAAATCAAACCTGAAATCTGGCATGAAAGTAAAAATTTTATTAGTTTTGGGCTTGATTCAGGGTGAAAAATATAAATCAAACATGAAATCTGGAAACATTGAAGAGGTTTTAGGCTTGAATCGTAGTGAGAGAGATATATTGAGCCCTTGACCACATACAATGGTGATGACCCGGTGTCTAGGGTTTTTATAAAGAAGGTCTGGTGACAATGGCGGTGGGGGAAAAGAAGGTAGGTGTGGTTTTTCGACTTCCATGAAGATCTGAACTGAAAAGTGACCAGACCCACGTTGAATCCTTCGAAGATAGTGGTAGCCCTGCTTTGTTTACACAACACCTAAATGTTCGCTACTTCGTTCATCTGTGTGTCTTTCGATGGTGGTGTGATTGTGTCGTTGGTGGCTTGATTGGGGCGGTGATAGCAGGGGTAAATAGAACAGGCGTTGATTAGGGTTATGGGGAGATCTAAGAAGGAGGGTGTACACATGTGTTCATAATCCGAATGCTGACGTCATAATCCGAATTGCTAATGTCATAATCCGAATTGCTGATGCCATAATCCGAAGCCTTCGGCTATGAATGTTTATATCTGAAGGGGAGGAGTTGATGTCATATCCGAAGGTATTTGACAAGTTTTCTTTGGAACCCAAACCATTTTTGAACATTTTGAAGCAAATGTTTCAAAAGACTTATTCAAATGAAATGATGAACAACCTTCTCAGCTTCGAGTTCTTTTTGTTGGAACAAGAAAATCTTCATGTAACACATTATACCAACCCGAATCTTTCAAAAAATTTCTTCTTTGAACACAAATATCTGAAAATTTTCTTTTAACCACAAAGAACTTTTCAACAATTTTCACATATGGTTTTGAAGAAACAACATCAGAACATTTCTTTTTAGGAACCTACATCAAATTCGGTTTTGACTTATTCTTTTTCTTCTTTTTCATCTTTTTAGGAATATGAACACAAGATCTGTAACAAAACTTTGTTCATCTGTTTGAATCTGATCATAAACCTTCGGATCATAAACCCTTCGGATTTGATAACTTCGATTTTAAACTATAGTGGGTTTTCTGTAAGGTTTCATGCCTTGAAAGATATCACTTAAGGCTGAAGAACCATCAGATTCGGATTTTGGTCTTTTTGAAGTTTCAGCAAAAAATAACACTTTCACCAAACATTTTTCTATCAAATATGACTCCCCCTTAACCTTTGCAACTTCCTTTTCAGGTTGGGGATCAACCATGGATCCGAAGTGTTCATGATCATTTTCAGATATATGAAGATAAGAACATCATCGTCAAAGTCTTGAGGAACATGAAGACCATTTGCATCTTCAACAAGGGAAACATATTTTCTTACTGATTTTTGGTTTTCTAATCCATGTTTATTGTCAATATCTTTAAGAACTTTTAACATTTCTGAGAACAAATGTTTGTGTGATTCATGTTTCAAAGGATAAAAAATGAGTCTTCCATATGTATCTTTCACACCATCAGAAATAATAGTATCATTTGTGATCTTCTGATTTCTTAACACAAGACTCACAAATTGTTCAAAGTTTACTCTATATTTGAGATTATCAACAATAACTATCCATATTTTCGAATTTCTTGATTCTAATTTTGTTCTAAACAAAAAATAATCAACAGATCTGGAATGAAACAAGAGAGAGAAAGTAGATATGGTAGATCTGAACGAATTTTGATGATAAAAAGTAGATCAAAAACAATTTCTACTGATATATATTGAATCTGAATCAATATTGATGATGATAAATGATGGGAAATAGGCAAAACAGATAAACTTAACTCTTAAGTTCACATCCAACCTAAAGGATCTATGTTTTCACTATTTGAATCCATAACTAAAACCCTATAGGAATTTCGATTTCTATTAAAAGGATAATTAAGAAATTACTAACATTTATTGATCTTTTGGAAGCGAGCACCACAAGCGTCGTGCCTCATGGTTCACACCCAAAGCTAGCAACAAGAAAAACCAGAGAGAGTGATAGAAACCCTTAAAATTTCGAGGCCTTTAGGGGTGACACGTCTAGGCCGTCGCGCAGACAAAAATAGTAAAATACCTCACTCACACTAGTACAGTGGTAGTCAGGGTCGATCCACAGGAGTTTCGTGGTCAAGATAGGCGATAGCTTACCAACTGTAGTGTCACGCTACAGCCAGAGGGACTAACTTCTATTTTTCCAAAAAAAGTTCAAAAATCCAATTCCAAAACAAAGTCCAAAACAAGCATAAACTTAAACTAAACCAAATCAATTTCTAAACTAGGGTTGTTTACTGAAATCGGAAAGTATGATCCAAATCCAGAAACAACAAGAACAATTCAAAAGCATTAAACATTCAAACACCAAAATACCAAAAAACATCAATAAACATGGAACCAAATGATTACTTGTATAAATTTCAGATCCAGAACATTCAAAACAGTAACAAACGAAATTCAGAAACTTTAACCTAATGCTAATGGTTGTCACGCCCAAAAACACCAAGCTAATAACTAAAACAACTAAACTAATATTGAAATTAAATGAAGAAACATAAAATACCACGAATGGCTGCTGAAATTCGAAACTTGGAGTCAAAGAAGCCTTAAGTCCACCTTATGGGTCGTTCATTGCCTGCTGATTTCAACCTAATGGCCTCTATTTATAGTTGTGGAATTTTAAGACCCGCATCGCGCAACTCTGATACCCGCGGTGCTCGTAGAGCCTTATCCCTGATTTTTCGTCATTTAAATTTCTTCCACCGCCTCATCATTGACTAAGCGCGGCGTGCCCACATGCATACCCGCGGCGCGCATGCTCAGGCGACTGTTTTCGTCCTTATCTCCAAACTTCTTCGATTTTTCCTACATTTAACCCCTGTTTATAACTTTTCTTTGCAAACAAGCACTGACACAAAAATTGAGAATACTAAAGCATATATGATATAAAATCACCAAGAATAGGGCTCAACAACGACAAAAATACTTGATATTACTAGGCGTTGTCAAACACCCCACACTTGTGCCTTGCTTGTCCCCAAGCAAGAGAGTTGTTAACAGATTTTAACTAAGACTCAAACAATTTTTGAACGTGTTCAATTTCAAAGCTTATTGTCCCCAAAGTTAGATGGAATAGTTTTTGCAAAAATAACCAGAATATTCTTTGGAATTCACGTCTTTCTAAAAAACCCTTGATTACAAATTTTATCTCAACAGGAGAGTGTACGTACTCATTCAGATTCTAAAGGCCGCTAAAGAACTATCCATGACATTCGATGTTGTCCGTGTAACGAGCTTTCAGAAATACCCATCCCATACCAGACGATCTTAGGTGGCAAGGTGCATAAGCCCCACCCATTTTAGACTTACCAGCTCGAACAACAAAGGTCACTGATTCACAGTCCCTTCCTAAATTCCAATCCTAAAATATCTCAATCTTCTAACTCCTAAAACTCAACTTATTTGACTAAACATATAGCATGATAACAACTAAATAGTATTTCTTGAAAAATACCAACGCTATACATTCACAAGCTATTCGTTTCAAAATTACAATCTATTAAAATTTTTGAAAAATTGCTAAAATTTTTGAAAATTGGTCATTTCCCACAAAAATTTCAAAAACACTCTTTTGACCGTCCACATCCCACACTTAAAACCGTACAACGCCCCCGTTGTACATAAAAAATATTTTAGAACAACGGAGAAAGAGTTACCCCTGAGACGGTTGACTGCTTGATGGTACTTGGTTGTCACAGGTTACAAAAACGAACATCTCTATGATTCAGAATTCCAGGAATTGTAGCGTAACAGTAAAACACGCCGGTGATCATAGCAAGTGGAGGGGGCACGGTGACCTCCCACTTGCCTGAAACAACTCCTCCACGGATTCCCATTTCGGTATTTACATGCAACACTCACAAAAACATTAAATGCAAACGAAACAAAAAAACAACTAAAAACTAAAAATAAAAGTACACAACTAAAAAGTGTCATAGGTTTGGTACAAATATCCCCAAAAAAGTGAAAAGAAAATACATCAGTCATCCTGTCGTGGTCGGGAAGGGCCTGCCTCGTCATCATGTGCCCTGGCTGGAAATGGTGGTGGGCGTCGTCTCTGCTGGGGAGCTGTGTCCAATAAAACCACCCCGATCCAAGCCAACTGGTCCTCAACCCTGATGATTAACATCACAGCGGTCGTCGTGCGGTCAAAAATAGTAAAATACCTCACTCACACTAGTACAGTGGTAGTCAGGGTCGATCCGCAGGAGTTTGGTGATCAAGATAGAACGACAGATTACGAACTGTAGTGTCACTCTACAGTCAGTGGTATTGCTTCTACTTTCCCGAAAACCAACACAAAACGAATACCGAAACAATACTAAAGAAACCAAAACAATCATTCACTAAACTAAACTACTCCAAACTATAAACTAAGATTATTTACTGATTCCAGAAGGAAATTCCAGAAAAGTCAGTAGCAATGACAATCCCAAAACATCTAAACAAGCATTCAACAGTAACAATACCGAAAAAGTGCAATATAACTTGAACCGAATGATTAACTTTTATAAATCAAAAACCAAACATCAAACCAATATCCAAACACTCAAATCTAAACTATCAACTATTCTACTGAAATCAGAAATTATGAATCCAAACAAACATCGAGTAATCGATGTAAATCCCGATTACGGGATACCTCGATACCGAGTTGATAAAACAAGAGAAAAACTAAATTACTAACCAAATATTGATTCCCACTGAAAAACTGACGAAATTGTGCCTTCGAATCCCTCCTTTGTGTCCCGGGATGCTCCAAAAGTCGGACCGGACTCCGATATTTATAGTTGTGCGAAATTAGGGTTGCCGCGCCACGGCCAAGCTAAATCCACGTCGCGCGTATCGACTTATCCCCGTAATTTCGGATTTTAAAAGTAAAAAACGGAGATTTTATGATTTTTTGACATTAGCGCGCTAATGTGGAAATTAGCGTCGCTGCAGTTATCGCAGTCAAAAATCAAATAACGGTCATAGGCCGAGATTTAAAAAAGTGGTTATCGCGGTGGGATAGCGTTGAGATACCGGTTTTTTATATTACATAGAAATTATATATATATATATATATATATATATATATATATATATATATATATATATATATATATATATATATATATATATATATATATATATATATATATATTCACACACATATACTATGTAGAATTAATATCACAAAAAAGTTATATAAAACTCGTAGCATAAATATATGGTAGTGTCATATTGTCAAACATAATTAATCGCGATCCATGGGTTTGACATCGGAGTCAACATTGTCTAAGACATTCACTTCTCCATCTAGGTCATCACCAACATCAAGATCTTCCACTTGATCTCTAATCTCATAATCATCATCTCTATAATGCTCCGTTTTGCTCCTAGTACTTGGTACCCATGTCTACATTTCCTTCCCTTGCTCTCGTAGCCAACCAAAGAAGACCATCCATTTCATTCACAAAGTCTTGAAGCTCATTGTCCGTCGGTATCGTGCACTCATAATTTTCCTCCATTTCTCATAATAAAATAGGATCGATTTTTCTCCTAATACTTGGACCCGTGTCTAGTATATGTTTGATCAACTGGCCACAAAATAAATAGCCCAAAATGTCATTTTATAAAATAGCGGTATTTCACCGCAATAACGCAATCAATATAGCGGTCAAATTGCGGTAAATCTCGGCGCAAATCTCGGTTCCGCAATTCCCAACCACTATTCGTAACCGCTATTTTATCTAGGGCCAAGAACCGCTATCTTACTGAGATCTCACTGAGATCTCGGCGCTATTGACTGCATAGCTAATATGTGCTTCCAGAAGATTCCTCGCACGCGTTCGAATTTTGAATCTGAATATTTCCTTCCTGTGAAGATTAGCGATGCTGACTATAAAAGTTAGCGACGCTAATATCTGCTGACTTCTTTTTCTTGTCCATTTTGCTCCGTAACCTCTCCAGAATTGCACTAAAACCCCTGCATTTACACTAAAAACATTTCTAAGCACTTTGACACAAAAGTAAGTGATATTAGCCAATTAATAATGATAAATTAACTAAAACACGGCTAAACAACGCCTAAAATACTTGATATTACTAGGCGTTGTCAATGATCCTGTCAGTCAGCTCCCGAACCGCAGTCAATACATCCTACAACTGTGGCTGGGGCTGATCCTCTGCTGGTGCCTCTACTCTCCGACGTCTCTTTGCTGGCTGGGCATGGGCTGGTTGGGGTGCCTGTGGTGCCTCTCTCGCCACCCTCACATATGTACCCGCACGCGGCTGATAAATGAGCCCCATGTTCTCCAGAAAACAGGCTGAAATGCGTACGGGTGGTATCGCCGTCAATGTCGCTATGGTCTCGACAGTGAATAAGTCGTAGGATCTGGCCAAACGGGTAATGAAGTGCCCGCCGACAATGGGGGTGTTGCCTGATGCACCCGCTACTCGGGTAGGCAGAGAGATCACCAGCACGTAGGGCAGATGCTGGAATCTCGTGGGATCGAGGAGCGCCCACATAAATGTCATGTCCTCCCCGGACACCTTCTCACCTCCTTGCTTCTGCATGACAGAAGTGGAGATGATATGGTGCATAAGGCGGTGAAGTGGGTTGCGGAGCTAGCTCTCCTTGGCTGACCCTGCCTCAAACTGAATATTGGACATCGTAGCCCAAATGACCGCGTTGTTCTCCCGCTCCGGCTGTCCCTGAATGCACGCCCGAAGAAAAGGCGTGAAGTGGCGGCTCTCCAGCTCCTCCGTCGTATAGATCTCTATGCATCTCCCAAAGTCCTGGAGATTGCACTCCCGGCTCTCTCCCCCAACCGAAACCTAATCATCTTGTACCGTGCCTCCTGTGAAGCTGGTGTGTATCGAACCGTGGACAGGACCTCCAGAAGATGCTCCGTGTAAACAATATCATCCGCGTTGGCCATCAGCCTATCCCAGCCGTGGCACGTAAATGTAAATCCTCCAGCAGACCAAGTGCGATGAATAAATGGCTCCAGCTCGCCCCACAGCCCGGCCTGTGTAAGAATATCCCGATCCAATATGCTCGCCTCGAGAACCCGGCGAGAAACCAGCTCATCCCTCCACGACACATACTCCGGTGTGTTCTCTAGAATCTCAGGAAACTGAAGGAAAGGGTCATCACGTCTGAAAGCCATCTATGTAAACGAACGACACAAAACATATTTTTTTGCAAAATAAGACCGTTTCTTCCCCACCGAGGCGCGGCGCGACCCAAGAACTAGGGCGCGGCACACCGTAGTCTGTCACGAAACCAAAAACCCCAATCGATAATTTGACCTGTTAAACTCGATCCAACACTACTACAAGGTAGCCTAAGCACCGACTAGCCCCTCTAGGGTGATTATTTTGTAAACAAAACACCCTACGAGCCAGCATTGCCGATTTCTAAGTTTTCTAGTTTTTGAAGAAATCAGTCAATTTCGCTGCCTAAATGCTTGTAATAACTAGTATAAATAAGTTAGAACAACGTACCTCGATCGTAGTAATAAAAAACACGAGAAAAACGTAAGAAAATTTCTGGTCGATCGATGCTCTGGAGCGCGGCATGGTTACAAATGAACATAGACGTACCTTATAAAGAATTTTTCTGACCGATCAACTTCCGCGTCACGCCTAGGAGCAAACCGCGGCGTGCGTGTCTCCAATCCAACCCCTGCGCATCGGGTTGCATTGATTTCCCGCGTCGTGCCAAACTCCGTACCGTGTCGCGGCTTTCAAAACCTCCAAAGTCCTTCGTGTGACCCCACACTTGCCTCAGACCAATTATACATGTAACGATGATGATAGTAATCTCCTAATTATTCCTGAAAATACAATACCAAACCTATAAGGGATGGGTTTCCTCCCAACAAGCGCTAAGTTTAACTTCTTCAGCCAGATGGGTTACTCCTATTCCTCCCATCCTTCTTGAGGCATCATTTTCTTCATTTCCGGTGCAACATTATGGACCATCGCCGTGATCAATGTTGTGAGCTGCGTCATTCGATCACTTACTTGGCTAATCCATTGCTGTTGTGCATCCAGGAGCTGGAAGACCTTTGCCTCCCTGCACCATGTGTCTTTCTCGTATTGTTGGTGCTTTAACTCCATCAATTCCATAAAGTCGAGCAGCTGCACCTTGTCAGTGGTTGACAATGGATGTTGCTTTGCCTCCCATAAAATTTCTTCTTTTCCATCTTCACAAGCATCCATTGCTTTCCTTTGTCCTTTATTCCTGGTGCCATGAGTGGTTTGTTACTTAAGTACTTATCATTATGCCCCGGTGGCAATGATATCGGGCATCCGAACATATTCAGCCTGCGTTTCCTTGTTCCAAAAGAGATATCCAAGTCTCCTCGTCTTACAGTCTATGACAGCCCCCGCTGTGGCTAAGAATGGACATCCCAAAATTAACGCAGGTGCATCCTCCAAGCGCTCATATTCCATCACCAAGAAGTCGACGGGATAAAAGAAGTCACCAACCTTGACTATCACGTTGGTTAACTTGCCTCGTGAGACCTTAGTTGACTGATCAGCCAGCTGCAATACCGTCTTAGCGGGCTCTAATTCCTCATTCTTGTACTTGTCATACAGGTATCCTGGCAACACGTTAACACTTGCTCCTAAATTGTAACACCCGGCTTTTAAAACAAAAACACCCCTGAAAATTTTCATTTTTAACAAAGGTTTCAGTACATAAAACCATAAACAAAGGGGTATATTTTTAATAAGAACGGGTACAAGTGTATCAAGGAGTATACAAATATAGTAACCTCCATATAAGTCGGGCTGCTACTGACAGCATCTACAAGTCCACTTCTTGAGTCACGGACTTAATCCTTACCCTTATCAGGGTTATGCTAACCTGTAGGGACATTTAACAAATGGTATGAGCTACAAAGCTCAGTGAGTAATCGTATCTGCAAATAACATGTATAAAAATACAATCATATATCTGTCTGGATATCGTATCCAAACTCCTAGCCTTACTGGCTGACCAAATACCTCTTAGGATTTCACATCCTAATTTATAGCCCTACAGGCTAAATTACAATAACCTGCAATTATTAAGCCACATCAGTTATTTGCACATATAATCGTATCTGTCCCATGTTTCTTAGTCACAATGGACCGCACCGTATTTCATGGCTATTTAAGCCGCACCACAAGTCATAGCTAAATAAGCTGCACCAAAACATTTTCAGTATATATAGCCATATAGGCCGCACCAACAGTTTCATAGTTTAGATCATAGCCCGAAGGCCGCACCATTTTAGGTTCAATAACCCAAAATCATGGTCCTAAGACCGTACCATTTAATTTCAAAGATAATTATCATATCTAACCTGTTATTTGCACATTAACTAACTCAAATCTGTTAGCCACATAAACCATACGTATATAAGAGAAAATAAACATATAAATTCCCAGTTACCGTTTCTGTCCCATGTTTCATAGTCATACCTGACTGCACCAGATATCATGGCTAGATAAGCCGCACCATGTGTCATAGCTATACAAGCCGCACCAGAATAGTTTCAACATTTATCATAGCCTTCAGGCCGCACCAATTGGTTATTATAACCCGGTATCATAGCCATAAGGCCGCACCGTTTCCATATAACAATACCATAGCCATCTAGGCCGCACCAGTTGGATATAACATCCGAAATCATAACCATATAGGCCGCACCAATTGGATATAGCATCCAATATCATAGCCATATAGGCCGCACCAGTTGGATATAACATCCAAAATCATAGCCACAAGTGGCCGCACTATTTAATAACATTTCCTGTTGTAATCGTTTATGGCTCACGGCTCCGTTCTTGTCATTTTATTGACTCACGGCTTATCCGGTATTGCCTTTTTTATTGACTCACAGCTCCGTTCTTGTCTATCGCAGACTCACGGCTTATCAGGTATTGTCTTTTTCACGCATCTGTAAACTATCAAGTTTCTTCCCCCAAATCTGTTCAACCTGTAACAGTTCAATCATCATATATCATATATGATATCAGTGAGATTACTCACCTGGACGCTAGCTGCATTTAAATCCCGGTTGTTTCTTGCCTTTGTGTGCACCACAGCCATTTTGTCCCATACCTATTTATCCATTTCATATTAAATGATAATAGGTTAATAATCATTTCAATTGACTCTACTACATAAGAGTCCAATATTATGCAACTATAAACCATGCCTAGATAATAAACTTTACATTTACTATCTTTTTATGAATTTTACTATTCACCGAGGCATTTGAATCGATCTACAGTGCCCCCTAGGGGTCGAAAACTCAATATAAAAATTTTCCCAAACTTTTCAGACCATAACGAGCCTACGGTTCAAGTTTGGGCTAAATAGGACAAGCCAAACAAAAGTTAGCGTTTCTGATTCCTGTCTGGTGGGCGCACTGCGCCAGGTATCAGGCGCACTGCGCCTGGGCGCACTGCGCCTGGGCGCACCCCGCCCTGATCCTGGGCGCACTGCGCCCTGCGCCTGGGCAGTCTCCTGATCAGTCGCGATTTATGCACTGTAGCACGCAGTTTTGGCCTATTAAGTCCTTAATCCAGTTCTTAATCGTATGGGGTTTGTTTACCGACTAAAACCCTTTAATAATACAAGGTTTTAATCCAAAGAAACAACCTCAATCAATCAAATACAAGAATTAGGGTTCTTAGTTCCAAAACCCCAAAACTTCAAATTCATCACAAATAGCAATCTACTTCCATTTTCTTGAATTAAGTCCTTTTAGCATGACTTAATGGAAGTATTAAACCATTTAAACCACATAAACATAACTGAAATTTACAAATTTCATTTTCTATAAAACACATTAAGAACTTCTTCAAGAACTTGTCTAAAAAGGCAATCTACTTACCTTAATTGCTTGGAAATCACCCCTTCCAACAATTGTTCCAAGTTCTTGCTTCAATTCCATGATTTCCTGCAGAAATCGCACCTGTAATGCTCATCCCGTTGCTGCACAATGATCAGTCAAAGAAGAGAGTCAACTCTTCTATATATACTTCCAATTTTTGCAAATTTAGTCCCTAAGTTCATTTTATTGAACTTTGACCACAACAAACAAGTTTTATGACAATAAAACTCTCTTTTCTTATACTTTTGCCACAAGCAACAATATTTTTACCCAATTGGTTCCTCACATGGTCAAATGACCAAAATACCCTTTTGTGGTAAAACGACCAATTTCAGTTTTTATAACATTTTAAGTCCAAAACTCAAAATATTATTTCAAACCAAATTCTTTTCTGTCCAAAAGACCAAATTACCCTTCTAAGGTAAAATGACCAATTTACCCTATTTATTATATTTACATAAAAACAGTGTCTTGGCGTTACAAATTCTCCCCTCCTTCAAAAAATTTCGTCCCCGAAATCATACAAACAAGCGAGGGTAATTATTTCTCATTACAATTTCGGTTTCCCATATCATATGGAAACCTCTATGGTATTGCCTAAGCACTTAACCATACTAGTCTTCTTATTTCGCAGTTATATCACTGTTCATTGAACATTCCTCCGGTTGTCCCGCGTACCATAACTACTTATCTACCTTCATTTCAGCATAAGGTATTCGTTTAAATTTATCAATCTATGTTCTCAGAACTATGAGACCCATAGAAAACATTACAAATATCTTGAAGTTTATCAAGAATCTTCGATCGGTACACCCCAATTCTTACTCTTTGGAACCTATGGAAAAGTCCAATAGATGAGGACTTAACTTTCCTTTCGTCCCAAATAGATTTTTAGTCTTTCCAAGGGATATTTTGATTACCCCGTCCTCCCTCATCTGGAATTTCAATGATTTTACTCTTTGGTTCATGTACTACCTTTACTGCTTCTTAGTCATTTTCAACTTTTTCTCGTATTCATCAAGTTTTTCTTTTAACTTGTTTCAAAATCTAGGATCTAGCCAGCGGTTTTTTCACAATTTCAATCTAACTAAGTCAAGTAGGACACGGTATTCTGTACCCCACACCATATAAGTCATTAAAATACTAGTGTATAAACTATTATTTCTTACAAATTCTACCAACGATAGACGATCTTCTCATCTTCCACTAGGGTCTGTTGTGCAAATTTCAAGCACATCTTCTAGAGTCTGCGTCATTATTTCACCTTGTTTATCAATCTGAAAATCTTATACAGTACTTACTAGTACTTTTAAACTAATTATTCTTGATATTTATGCCAAAATCAGCGAATAATTCTACTATCTTGACCCGATACAATCGACACCAGTAACTCATGTCGACTATTTACCCTATCTATGTAGCTTTTGTAACTTTTCGATCTTGATTTTTATCACTGGTCAGTACAAGTTTGCACTGGCTTCATCAATTAACCTGCAATTACCCATATGGTGTCATACCCATGCGGTACTTGCAAAGACTTTATTATAAAGTCTATAATATTTTCGTCCCATTTCTTCTTTGGGACCGACAACGGCTAAATTTTTCGTATGTTTCTACTGGTTTGACTTTACTTGTACACAAGTCAAATACTTTTCACATGTCTTTCAATGTCTTTCTTTAGCCCCGGCCACCAATACATAGGTTATATCATCCTACACAGTTTGGTACTGCCCCGGGCATTCTGCATATCTACCCAAATATACATCTTTTAAGGGTAAATTTTCATATCTCGCTTTGCTTGGAACTCACATACACAACCCCAAGGGTTTTCAATTACCGTGAGTTTCTAACTAGCTTCTTTCAATAGCTAATCATTCATTCACTTTTCACGTTTTCAGACTGGCACACTTCCTCTTGTGCTACCCGAATCAACTCAGGTAATCAATTCGTCACACTCACGCATGTGGTTGTATCTTTCAAAAGATACTTTTTCTAATTCAAGGCATCTATAATCACATCCGCCTTCCCGAGATGGTACAAGATTTCATAACCGAAATCTTTAAGTAACCCATCTATCTTTGCTATCTCATATTCAGTTTCTTTTTGATCAATTAAGTATTTCAAACTCTTATGATCTGAATAAACAGTAAGCTTTATACACCATATAAATTGTGTTTTCAAAGCTTCAATACCAAAATCATAGTTGCTACTGCAACATCATGAATCTACAGTCAAATTTGGATACATTTCTATGATCCAATTTATCTTCTCCACTTAGCATAATGCTAACACCGGAGCTTCACACAAGGTTTATTTCAAACCTTTAAAAGATACTTGTGGTCTTTCTACCACTCAGACTTTTCACTTTTCTTACTCAACCTTAGTCAACTGAACCACAATCAAGGAGTAGTTTACTATAACTCTCCTATAATCATCCGCCCATCCAAGGAAATTACTAATTTCAGTCAAATTCCAAGGCGGTTTCTGTTTTATCACAGCATCGTTTCCACTGAATCTGCTTTATCATCTCTGGCATTATTAACATGCCCAAAGAATATAAAACTTCTTTTAGCCAAATTTATCCATACTTGGAGAATTTTACATATCACTTAATTCAGTGAAGTAACTCCAATATCTGGTACAAATGTACCTCATATTCAGTCTGGTTTCGAGAATATCAGATTCTCAGTAGTCAATGTGCATACACATTAACTTATCTTCTTCTTTTCAAACAGATAGGGCTCCACACGATGACACATTCGGCCATATGAGACCCCAATTCAAAACAATTCCTTCCAATTGTTTTACCACTCTGCCATCTCTGTAGAGGCTAATCAATATAGAGCCTAAATAACAAGAACGGCTCCCAAGACCAGCTTAATCATAAGCTCTTCTCGCCAATCTGGCAGAAATCTTGGAAGTTCTTTTCAAAAGAAACATCCGAGAATTTATTTAAAGTAGTACACTACTATCACCGCTTTCTTTAGCTTGGCCCATACCACGTATGCCAACTACAATATCATTCCTTTACTAACTCTTTTCCGAGTTTAAGCAAAGGAAAATAACCGGTATTCTCTACAACGGTCATTTACCATGGATTTTCGTCCATTTCATTTCTGATTTTAGAACCATCATGTTCATTTTCTACAATTCATGTTAGCATCATTCATTGCTAACCAATTCATGTGTACGATTTCTTCAAATTCATTGGTAGGCTTCGACTCTAGATTTTTAGGGAAAAATGGTCCCGTAAATCCTAGGCAGACTACCTTCCAGGTGTTCAATATCTTGAACATATTTTCTATTTGCTATAGCCAGTTCCAAAATTTCATCCATAATCGTTGATGAAATATTCAGACAAGACATCAAAGTCATCGATCCAAAGCATAGCTTCATGGATCATATATAACATATACGAAAATTATATTCAAGACAATGATATCTGAGACCATATCAGTCTACTCACGAGCTTTTTCCACAGTCTGCTGGAATGCTCATGGTATCACTGGTCCCTTTCGACCATTCGTTTCTTCTTTCTTTCCTCCCCGTTCTTTCCTGGGTTCATCACCCATTACTCCACATTTAGCATGTGAGTATTTCATAAGAAAGTGTTCTATAGCTCCGCGCTAGACACACTTCCGTGCCATCCAACAAGCTCGAGCAATATGCTCCTATTTTCTGCAATTCCAGCATTTCAACGGTAGAGTCTCAACTCTACAATTTTCTGAGTGCTTTTCCTGCACTTCTCACAATACATAACTGCTCTGTTTTGGTCCCTTCCCTTTAAGGTTGGACCCAGTCTGTGGTAACTTCTCCTGAAGCGTCCACTAATCGTTTTCTGCTTTTTCTTGTAGTCTCAGCTACTTTTCTTTCACCTTGATATCAATCAGGGTGAGCACCCAATTTCTTTCTCTGACCACAGCAACTACTGTTGCTTATCATGTGGATTTTCTGCTACTTGTCTCTGTGCCCCTCGTTCATTGGAGCCTTGAGAAATGGCTGGTCTACTTCTTAAAGCTCCACGCCCTAAATTCCTTCAAATAGGATTCGCTGCTCGTACTTCTTATACGTTAGAAGTCAGCAACGGTTAGGTTATATATGTATAATAGCAACCTATATACACCTAACTATATATCATGTCTACTATCTCAAGGTTTAAGTCCAGGAATCTACTCTATAGACACCTAGTTCACTTAAACCACGGCTCTGATACCAACTTGTAACACCCGGCTTTTAAAACAAAAACACACCTGAAAATTTTCATTTTTAACAAAGGTTTCAGTACATAAAACCATAAACAAGGGGGTATATTTCTAATAAAAACGGGTACAAGTGTATCAAGGAGTATACAAATATAGTAACCTCCATATAAGCCGGGCTGCTACTGACAGCATCTACAAGTCCACTTCTTGAGTCACGGACTTAATCCTTACCCTTATCAGGGTTATGCTAACCTGCAGGGACATTTAACAAACGGTATGAGCTACAAAGCTCAGTGAGTAATCGTATCTGCAAATAACATGTATAAAAATACAATCATATATCTGTCTGGATATCGTATCCAAACTCCTAGCCTTACTGGCTGACTAAATACCTCTTAGGATTTCACATCCTAATTTATAGCCCTACAGGCTAAATTACAATAACCTGCAATTATTAAGCCACATCAGTTATTTGCACATATAATCGTATCTGTCCCATGTTTCTTAGTCACAATGGACCGCACCGTATTTCATGGCTATTTAAGCCGCACCACAAGTCATAGCTAAATAAGCTGCACCAAAACATTTTCAGTATATATATCATAGCCATATAGGCCGCACCAACAGTTTCATCGTTTAGATCATAGCCCGAAGGCCGCACCAATTTAGGTTCAATAACCCAAAATCATGGTCCTAAGACCGTACCATTTAATTTCAAAGATAATTATCATATCTAACCTGTTATTTGCACATTAACTAACTCAAATCTGTTAGCCACATAAACCATACGTATATAAGAGAAAATAAACATATAAATTCCCAGTTACCGTTTCTGTCCCATGTTTCATAGTCATACCTGACTGCACCAGATATCATGGCTAGATAAGCCGCACCATGTGTCATAGCTATACAAGCCGCACCAGAACAGTTTCAACATTTATCATAGCCTTCAGGCCGCACCAATTGGTTATTATAACCTGGTATCATAGCCATAAGGCCGCACCATTTCCATATAACAATATCATAGCCATCTAGGCCGCACCAGTTGGATATAACATCCAAAATCATAGCCATATGGGCCGCACCAGTTGGATATAGCATCCAATATCATAGCCATATAGGCCGCACCAGTTGGATATAACATCCAAAATCATAGCCACAAGTGGCCGCACTATTTAATAACATTTCCTGTTGTAATCGTTTATGGCTCACGGCTCCGTTCTTGTCATTTTATTGACTCACGGGTTATCCGGTATTGCCTTTTTATTGACTCACAGCTCCGTTCTTGTCTATCGCAGACTCAAGGCTTATCTGGTATTGTCTTTTTCATGCATCTGTAAACTATCAAGTTTCGTCCCCCAAATCTGTTTCAACCTGTAACGGTTCAATCATCATATATCATATATCATATCAGTGAGATTACTCACCTGGACGCTAGCTGCATTTAAATCCCGGTTGTTTCTTGCCTTTGTGTGCACCACAACCATTTTGTCCCATACCTATTTATCCATTTCATATTAAATGATAATAGGTTAATAATCATTTCAATTGACTCTACTACATAAGAGTCCACTATTATGCAACTATAAACCATGCCTAGATAATAAACTTTACATTTACTATCTTTTTATGAATTTTACTATTCACCGAGGCATTCGAATCGATCTACAGTGCCCCCGAGGGGTCGAAAACTCAATATAAAAATTTTCCCAAACTTTTCAGACCATAACGAGCCTAAGGTTCAAGTTTGAGCTAAATCGGACAAGCCAAACAAAAGTTAGCGTTTCTGATTCCCTGTCTGGTGGGCGCACTGCGCCAGGTATCAGGCGCACTGCGCCTGGGCGCACCCCGCCCTGATCCTGGGTGCACTGTGCCCTGCACCTGGGCAGTCTCCTGATCAGTCGCGATTTGTGCACTGTAGCACGCAGTTTTGGCCTATTAAGTCCTTAATCCAGTTCTTAATCGTATGGTGTTTGTTTACTGACTAAAACCCTTTAATAATACAAGGTTTTAATCCAAAGAAACAACCTCAATCAATCAAATACAAGAATTAGGGTTCTTAGTTCCAAAACCCCAAAACTTCAAATTCATCACAAATAGCAATCTACTTCCATTTTCTTGAATTAAGTCCTTTTAGCATGACTTAATGGAAGTATTAAACCATTTAAACCACATAAACATAACTGAAATTTACAAATTTCAGTTTCTATAAAACACATTAAGAACTTCTTCAAGAACTTGTCTAAAAAGGCAATCTACTTACCTTAATTGCTTGGAAATCACCCCTTCCAACAATTGTTCCAAGTTCTTTCTTCAAGAACTTGTCCCTCTTTCTTTGATCCTCAGCCATCTGAGCGATCTGCCTTTCCATGTTGGCGATGACTTTGGCATTAGCCTGGGACTGCTGCTGGGTGGCATTGAACATTTCATACATCTTTGCAGTCATGTCTTCCTGGTTTCCTGTGGCATTATTATTATTATTAGCCTTGTTGTTGTTGTTGATGCTCCCATTTGAATTACTAGTTGTTCACCGGTTGGAATTTCCTCGGTTGATTGGACGACTGCCCTTGATAATTATTTTGCCTCTGATTGTTGAAATTCTGAGAACCTGATTCACCACCTGGGTCCTATGTCCCTGTTGGCCTCCTTGTTCCTGATTCTAGGGCCCATTCTGTAAGGTAGACACTAACCTATCAAACTTCTTATTCAGCTCACTAATTTCCTTCTTGACCTCCTTCCAATCTGTGTCTGCTCCTACTGCTGCAGCTGTGCTTACCGGCTTCCTGGTAGAAAAATTTGCCTTTGATCCGTTGCTAAGCTGTTCCAGAAATTGCCAAGCCTCATCAAGATCTTGCATCATGATGGTACCACTGGATGATGCATTGATCATCGCTTGGTTCGTTAAGTCCACACCTTCAAAGAAAAGCTTGACCAACTGCCACTTCGGAATATCATGGTGAGGGCACGACCTCATCAATTCCTTCGTGAGATGCTTCTCCAGGCTTCTGCTGAAAATCTTGGATGGCTCGCCTAATCTCTGTAGTTTTACTCGACGGGTAGAACTCTTGTAAAAACTTAGCCTTCAGCTGCTCCCATGTGGTAATACTATTAGACTAAAGAGATGTAAACCAATACTTGGCTTTATCTTTTAAGGTGAATGGGAACAGTCTTAGCCTAAAGATATTCTTGTTTATGTTCCTAGGGGTATTGGCATTCGCTATGGCTATGGCTCTAAATTCAGGCAATATACCTAAAAGTTGTGGCCTAATTTCTACTTGAGCATCTACATTTTCAAGAATATAAATGGGCGATGAATCGTCATACTCCCACGGTTGGAAGTGCGACGCAACCAATTGCCCTCTCGGTTGTGCAAAGTATAAAGGTTGAACAAAGTTCCCGTTATAGTGATCGTTGTTGTAACCTTGTTGACCTTGCGGATGCTGTTGCTGTTGTTGTACTCTCCTTGGAGGTCCCCGACCTGGGTTCCATTGTTGCTGCTGTTGCTACTGAGGAATCCATCCTTCTTCTTCCTCCTCATATCTTTGCTCGACCTCCTGATATTGATATTTTTGTGGTGGAGGTTGTTGTTGATATTGTTGTGGTTGTTGTGGTATGGTTTGAAAGGCGGGTTGTGGTTTAAAGATGGGTTGTTGGTATGGTGGTTGTAATGGTTGTGGTTGAGAAATGGTGGTTTGCTGTCTAGGCGGTGGGTTGTCATCTCGGGTCGGCGCTCCCCAAGCCATAGCAGCTGAAAAAGGGTTGGTGGTTTGTGGTTGTAAAGGTGAGACTGAAGGCGGAGTGCATTATGGTATCGATGCGGGGGCTGAAACCGAACCACCAGTAGCACTCGTGCTCCCAAACTGGAATTCTGACATTGGGGGTATAAATGGAATCCCCCCCCCCCCCCCCCGTTACCTCACCCAAGGGTTCATGGGTAACATCCTCTATACTAACATTACTTGGACTCATCTTATCTAAGCGCCTACGCACACACGTTCTTGCGCATTGTTCGTTCGATCTCCGAGTCAAAAAGCAAGGGTGATAACTACCCACCCCGACGGGTACGCATGCACTAGTGCAGAACGCCCATCAAAACCAAAACAAAAATACTAACCAAACTCAAATCTCAAAACTAAAACTAAAAATCAGAAAACAACTCCCTACAGGTCGCCTACTCTTAAGCTCACAACTCCTCGGCAACGGCGCCAAAATTTGACACGCCTAGGTCGTCGTACGGTCAAAAATAGTAAAATACCTCACTCACACTAGTACAGTGGTAGTCAGGGTCGATCCACAGGAGTTTCGTGGTCAAGATAGGCGATAGCTTACCAACTGTAGTGTCACGCTACAGCCACAGGGATTAACTTCTATTTTTCCAAAAACTGTCCAAAATCCAATTCCAAAACAAAGTCCAAAACAAGCATAAACTTAAACTAAACCAAATCAATTTCTAAACTAGGGTTGTTTATTGAAATCAGAAAGTATGATCCAAATTCAGAAACAACAAGAACAATTCAAAAACATTAAACATTCAAACACCAAAATACCAAAAAACATCAATAAACAGGGAACCAAATGATTACTTTTATAAACTTCAGATCCAGAACATTCAAAACAGTAACAAACGAAATTCAGAAACTTCAACCAAATGCTAAGGGTTGTCACACCCAAAAACACCAAGCTAATAACTAAAAAAACTAAACTAATATTGAAATTAAATGAAGAAACATAAAATACCACGAATGGCTGCTGAAATCCAAAACTTGGAGTCAAAGAAGCCTTAAGTCCACCTTATGGGTCGTTCCTTGCCTGCTGATTTCGACCTAATGGCCTCTATTTATAGTTGTGGAATTTTAAGACCTGTGTCGCGCAACTCTGATACCCGCGGCGCACGTAGAGCCTTATCCAGTTATCCCCGATTTTTCGTCATTTGAATTTCTTCCACTGCCTCATGGTTGATTAAGCGCAGTGGGCCCACATGCATGCCCGCGGCACGCATGTTCAGGCGACTGTTTTCGTCCTTATCTCCAAACTTCTTCCATTTTGCCCGCATTTAACCCCTGTTTATAACTTTTCTTTGCAAACAAGCACTGACACAAAAAGTGAGAATACCAAAGCATATATGATGTAAAATCACCAAGAATAGAGCTCAACAATGACTAAAATACTTGATATTACTAGGCGTTGTCAAGGGGGTACTGGGGCTCCCTATTTATAGCCTCAAGGGTTTAGCAGATAAGCCTTATTTGAATTTAAACTAGATAACCTTTTATCTTAAATTCAAACCCTTATTTATCTAGTATATATTTCAAAAATTATAAGGATAAATATCCTTACAATTCCGTTCACCATATATATATATATATATATATATATATATATATATATATATATATATATATATATATATATATATATACTATTATTATCTATTGTCCAACTATTGAACAATTACAATTCAGCCTCTGCACTTTTAATTAATCCAATTAATCCCAAAATTAATTCCAATTAATTTCTGATTAATTATTAAGTAAATAATACTATTTCTAATTAATATATTATCCTCATAATATATTAACAAATTATTTATATTGATTTATTAATCACATAATAAATCAATCTCTCTCTCTCTCTAAAAATTATTCTGTCAAATTGCCAGCTATGAGGGCAACCCAAAAGGACTTTGCTACTATCAATCAAGTATATACCAATTATAGTCATGGCTTAGACACCTAATCCAACAGTCTCCCACTTGGATAAATCTTTGACTATAACTTCTAAATCAATCAGCAAATTGTAGCTTCCAAAAGCCACTGCCGAACTCTGACCCAGTCAGTTATGTGTCCTAAGATAAGTGATTATATGGTCCTCCGTTCTACAAGATATCATTCGGACTTGAGACATGGGTTATAATCAATCTCAGTTCGATACTATGTTTCCCGATTTCCGATTTGTGATGATACAGGACTTGCAATAGAACACATCAATTCAGTGCCGGCTGGCTAGAACTTCAGTCAACACCAACTCACCGACGGGCCCACAGATATCGCTTTTCCCATTAGGGTAAAAGGAACGAATAAAATTTGATTCATATGCTTGTATCCTTTACTCATCAAATCGCGCACAACAATACGTTTTATGACATCGAGTTACCGATGCGTTTACGCATTATCAATGTATAAGTGACTTGTAAATATCAACTCATATGTCTCCGTTTCAAGAACATAAGATATTATCATCTCAGAATTACTCGTGATATAATCCATGATGTAATTCTCTGAGCGAGTTTTTGTCCAATACTCAAATCTCCATTTCTAAGCACTCATGAACATTACAGCAACTCTATTGCTATGTTTAACTCCTTAGACAATCTACAATTCAATTCATGACAGTCTTAATTCACTACTTACTTCCGAAAGTATGAGCGACTGTAAACATTTGAATAATCAAATTAAAGCGAAACATAAAAATCTGACTGGCAGCTACTCCTGCTTATTACCAAGTCTCCACGAGGTAATCACCAAGTCGGATCTATGATAATATTGTTATGTGTTTCTTGGTTTCTTTTAAACTTTCAATTCAAGTTTTATATCTATGTCTATATACCCAAAATGACCTTTCAC
This sequence comes from Cichorium intybus, assembly GCA_023525715.1. NCBI lineage: Eukaryota > Viridiplantae > Streptophyta > Magnoliopsida > Asterales > Asteraceae > Cichorium > Cichorium intybus. The sequence continues at coordinate 95,693,391 of CM042010.1, read as the reverse complement.
TCTTGCTATGTATCCAAAATGTCTTACATTGATACACTTCATTGCAGATAATCCAATCAGATACTCTTCTGATCATATCTCAATATGTCATTCTGTCTTTCTCTCTCCAACTCCATTCCGGAAATGGTGATGTGTACTGCGACTTCTTATGGTTCTCGAGGTCTTTAGTCCAGATGACTGCACCCTAAGACTATTCCGAGATGTTATGATGTGCCGGTAAACCACACACGCTCCATCAGAATACCAACGAAAATCTTTAACCATGAAGTCCTTTAGCACCATATTCTGATGTTAATAATTACAGATTTTAAACTCCTTTCAAATTATTATTACATTCACCCCAATCATTTCTCAATGATTTTCTCACGTTTGCTCAAATAATCCGTCTAGTATTCTTAGCTAGGTTGTATCCTGAATCCAACTTACTATGCTCCAAGCATCAAGTCATCAGGATAAGTCCATGACACCTATGATCAATCCAATTTGCAGAAGCTCATGGAATCTGATTTGTTCCATTATGAATCTTTTCAGAACCTATGGATTACTCATTATCCTTGTGTCATGACTTTCAGAAAATGTTTCCTTTTGAAGACTCTTTCTTTCATGCATCTTGAGTCATATCAAGATCATACTCATAATGGCTAGGTGTATACTAACAATTTCATCTATCTGACAGATGTTGGCAATAACGTGATTACGTCGTATTTCTTTTAGATCATGCCAATTCATTACACTCTATAACGACAAGAAACTCTTTTCTTGAAGTCATGCATCTTGAATCTCATGAAGATCACACTTACATTGGCATGGTCTATACTGATGATGTCATCTATCTGATAGATGCTTGTGACCACCTGAGTATGTTGTATCTGTTCTAGACTTTTCACAGCGAATCATCTCTTAATGTAAACTCATCACACTTTGCAATGATAAGAGACGTTTTCTAGAAATGGTATACATTGATATACAGATCACAACGACACTCCCACTGGACTTGACACGGTTGTAAGACTCTTTTAGACTATCACAAAATCCAAACCATTTGGCATATTTTGAGATTCCAAAATCCAAACCTTCTGACATAATCATAGGATTCTTTCAAACTATTCACAAAATCCAAACATTTGGCACATTTTGAGAATTCGAAAATCCTTCCTTGCGAGGTCCCCGTAAGATGAATCTCGGTGCATGTACCTTTTCTGTTTGGATATATCAACATGTTCTAAACCCCTTCTGTTGCGTCTACACTTAACCTTTGTTTTTTACATTTAAGGAAAGCGGTTCAGATCATCCAATCTTGCTATCACTCACGAAGTGCAGTTACAATAGATGATATCCCTTCAGATTTATTTTAGTTCTGTTGAGAGCGTTTCTCTCAAAATCAATCTCATGACTTCGACTATCGCCTCACTCAACCATTCTTGCTCAGAATGCATGTACATTTCTATATATGTTGTCTTCTTTTGATGATCCAATTACTCCCATTGGTTCTTAGGCCAGGTGTAATATCAAACAAATTATCACATAGATTGAGTTTCGCCCTTAGGTTCTCTTATTTTGGCAGCAATCGGGCTCACCAATGCTTCCAAGTAATAGGATTGCTTATCCGTGCCAATTTTAGTGTTTTACCACTAATCGGTATGTCACCCAGATCATAACACCGTATGACGGTGACTAATACTACTGGTCTGCAAAGAGAAGGGTATGTCAGGTTTAACAAGAATCTGATCCCTGGTCAAGTCCCAGTAATGACTAGAGGTTCTTTCACTTGTCCAATCCTTGAACTCTTCAGGATTACTATTGCTCCCACTGTTTCCTCGGAATGTGAATCCTTTCTAAAAGGGATCTTCTTTCATAAGTGCTTGTGGGATGGCCAATGAAACGACACTGTTGATCAGTTTCATGCTAGTCATGAGGTTCAGACGAATGCTACATGACCCTGGACCCCTATATGCAAGTGGGACGAACCCTGCTTTACATTTCAGATGGTGTCTGCTAAACCTACTTAGTCTAAGATGTGGTCGAAATATACTTTTATGGTCTGACTAGTTGAATATCTAATTTATCGAAAACTAATTGGAAGTGTATCTAATACATCGAGGATCGAACCATTTCGACCAATGCTCGATCTTCTTCCCTGAGACACATTATCACCATTAAGGTTCTTGGAAGAGGATGAACTGTGAAACACTTTATTAGTTTATGTTTTTCACTCAGACTATGTTGATCTTTATACTTCCTTTGAAGTCCTGGAACAGTTCAAGGTTTCAATCAAATGCTTAATCTAATAAGCGAAGTCATATTTGTCATACTGATTGGCAAATATTATGAAGTATAACTAATTGTGTTTTATTTGTAGATTCGGGCCATTCACTAATGTGTCCATTGCTCATAATCTTAACGTCTTTTACATCTCCATGTAAATTTATGACTTTGTTAATTTGTTCAAGATATGTATTCATCATTTGACTCGAAGTCAACTGATTCCAAAATCATGTCCATTTGATCTTTGGGTGATACATTTCTTGCAAAAATTAATTTTATTAAGAATTCACTTCATCATGTGACTCCAAGTCAAATGATTCCAAAGTCATGTCCATCTGGACCTTTGGTTGAACCGATTCTTATGAAAGCTTACTTTAACAATCATAAAGAACACAATATATAAATCCAATACATTTTTGATGCACCAACATTCAAGTTATTACCATCCATGCAATTAACACACTCATACAACATTCTAAGGATAATTTAAACAACTATGTTTTGAAAAGGAAAATCAACATTTTATTAAATCAAAATTATCCTCAAATAATATACTATATGATAACAGTGTCATACGCATATAATAAGCTAACAACAAGATCAAAATATCTGACTAAACTTCAAAATTGCACGAGCTCGTGATCCAATCTGAATGTGCTCCTATGTTTCAATGCCCTGCATCCTACCGAATCCCTGCATACAAAGCGAATGTGATAATCACATCATGTATCATGGAATTAAGGATCAGAAGTTTTGAGTTTTAGATATATCTGAGTTGTCAAACAATTTGGCTTTAGAGCATCTTCCAATCTTTCTGTGACTTTATCCCACCCTATGGATTCCCAGTTCGAGACATCTCAGAACCGGTCCAGACGATCTGGATTGTTTCTAGATGTGAATGTGTGAATGATTTGACTGGTAAAAGATATAAGCATATGAGTCGAAACTTATTCGTTCCTTGACCCTGATGGGAAATAGATATCTGTAGGCCTCTCGATGATTTTGAAGTTGACTAAAGTGCTGGCCAGCCTGGATTAAATTGATGTGTTCAATTAGAAGTTCTAAAGTCATAAGCAGAATCGAAAATCGGGAAACAGAGTATCGGACAGAGATTGATCTCAATCCATGTCTCGTGTCTGAAAATATCTGGTTGGACGAAGGATCATATGATCACTTATCTTTGGATAGAACTGACTAGGTCAGAGTTCGGCAACGGTTTCTAGGAAGCTACAGTTGCTAGTCAATTAGAGATTAAATCAGTAATTTTAGTCATAGACTTATCCAAGTGGGAGACTGTTGGATTAGGTGTCTAAGCCATGACTAATAATTAGTATTTATCTAATTAATAGTAGCATAGTTCATTTGGGTTGCCCTCATAGTTGGAGGATTGATAGAAAGTCTGGTAGAGAGAAAGGTTGATTTATTATGTGATTAATAAATCAATAGAAATTAAATAAATAGTTTATTAATATATTTGAGTGATAATATATTAATTAGAAACTATAATAATTAATTAGAAATTTTTCTGGAATTAATTGGAATTAATTTGGTGGTTAAATTAATTAATTAAAGGTGCAGGGACTAAAACTATAATTATTCAATAGTTGAGTAAGTGACAGTTTTAAGTGAGTGTGTGGTTGGCGAAATTTATATATATATATATATATATATATATATATATATATATATATATATATATATATATATATATATATATATATATATATATATATATATATATATATATATATATATATATATATATATATATATATATATATATATATATATATAATTTCGATGATAATATATAGATAAAATAGTTTGATTAATTAAGATAATAGTTTATCTTAATTCGAATTCAAAAAGGTTTATCTGGTAACCACTTGGAGCCTATAAATAGGGAGGCCCATAAACCCTGCTGACCATCATTTTGACTCTCTCTCTCCTAAAGATTTTCGGCCAAGACTCCAGCTAGGGTGTGACTGTATTTGAGGCAAGAGATTTCTGTTGCTTTGCTTCCAAGTTTCACTAAAGGTTGGTTTTTTTTATCTTTTCTTTTAGTTTATATTTTCTGGCCCTTTTAGGATTTGTTATAAGTTTAACTAGAAGAAAACTTAGATCTATATAGGTTGCATGTGAACTTAGGAATTTTAGTTCACATAGTTGCAGAAAACCTTTCAGTGGTATCAGAGCTATTTGGTTTGTTTTATTGTTAAATTGCTATATTTGTATCCTATAAATTAGGCTTTAATGATTTTAAACCCTAATGTGGCCAATTCGAATAATTACGGTTTGGTTTTGAAAACCCTGGCCGGCCCCCTCCTGCTTGGCGTGTTTTTGTGATAGGGTTTAGAAGGCTTTCTATTTTTGGTAACTTTAATTGTTTAAATAGATAAACCTTAAACCTCTTATCCAAAAAATCGAAAATTAGGGGATAAGGATAGATTTAAATTAATTTGATTATTTTGTGACTCCTATCTGCAAAACTAATTAATTGTTTAATTAAAAGATAATTAAAAGGATTTAATTAATTTCGATTTAATTGTCATTAATTTCGAAAATTAATAGATAAAATCTAGAAATATTTTAAAAGGTTTAAAATATCAAATTTAATTAATTTAATTAATTGGTTAATTAAAAGATAATTAAATCGTTTTTAATGGTTTAATTTAATTTTAAATTTAATAGCTTAAATCGACAATAAATTAAAAGATAAACCAGAAACAATTTTTTAAAGGTTTAAAAAATTACATCTTATATATATTATAACTAGAAAGTTATTTTTATATGTATAAGATTAAAATGGTTAGTCAAATCATTAGTAGGCCTCATTCACGAAGTTGATCTATAAAGTGGGTATAAGGAGACTGCCTATAAAATGGCGGTCTAATGGGTGAACACTCTCGCCCACCGCTCGCCTGATCAGTGGAGGGTCGTTAGCCGAACGGGTTTGATAGGACCGCCTAATCTCATTAAAATTATAATGATATTATTCAAAGTACTGGAACAGCTGAATAAAACCCAAATCTAGTTACTTTAGGAAAAATGTGAATTGGTGCTAATCCATGAAATAGCACATTGCACTTTATGAAACATTGGTGCAGCGTGTGTGGTTTACCGGCACGCCAATAGGGGTTCATAAAGAGTTGCAATGGGTTTCCCGGGTATTATCATTGTTGATGGAGCGTGTATGGTTTACCGGCACATCAATTAGAGATGATAATTAACCCGAGAGTACTAAGCTAATTTGCATGGTTATTCACATCTAGTTTGTGATCCTCGGCATCCCAGTCACAAACAGTGGGGCACATCCGAGATTAAAGATGCCATTGAAAGGTTTAATGAATCTCAACAGATCTAGGAATTTCATAAGATGAAATTGATAAGTGTGTATCTACCTTAATGACCATTATGTTGTGATTACGGCATCCCTCTTCACACCATAGTTGGGATATTTTGGATCCTAGCCTTATTAAATAACATATTGGGTAATTATTTAAAAGTATCAATTAAACTAATAAATTCTATTTTCTCTTATAGATGTCAAGTGTCAATTCTCCTCCTTCACCCATTTCTGAAAGCATCAGAATGCACCTGCTAAATATGGAAAGGCTGACTGGCTTCAACAGTAAAGAATGGCTTTGTAATTGGAGACTGGCTCTCGGCATTGCTGGCAAGTTACATCTCACCGAGTATCCAATTCCAGTTCCACCGGAACAAGTCATCATAAAAGGTTCTTATGATGAATCCGAAGAGATTCGTGACCTCATGCTATCAACCATTGACCCCGAATTCCGCAAGGATTTTGAATCCTTGGGGCCATATGAGTTAATGCAACTGGTTGAGGAAAGGTTCCAAAAACTGGTTAAAGAGGAACGAGCTATGATCTTCAAAAGACTTGCAGAGTGCAAGCTAAAGGAAGGAAGTAGCATCAATTCGCATGTTCTTCAGATTGAAGGGTACATAGGCGAGTTGTACAAACTTGGTTATTCCATGAGTCAGGAGGAGAGTGTTAACATCCTACGCGCTTCGCTGACAAATGAGTACGATCTGTTCATTCAGACGTATAGAAAGGAAGACCAGAAAAAGACCCTCATGGAAATGTGTCCACTGTTGACTTTATACGAGTCATTCTTGGACAGGCATAGCTCCAATGACTCAACTACTTCTGGATTAAGTCCAGTAAAGAGACGTAAGAAGAAACTGTCGAGATCGACTGGACATGTCTCAAACTGGGAATCCGCTAAATCGGATACAGTCACGGAAAGATTGGAAGACGCTCCAACTCTTTTGAAAGCTCAGGTATATCTAAAAACCTCAAAACTCCTGTTCCAAGATTTCTTGATACATAATGTGACAGTCACATTTTGGTTTGTATGCAGGGAATCAAGAAGGCACGGGACTCTGGCGCATAGGAGCACATTTGGATTGGATCTCCAGCTCGTGCAGTTTTGAAGTTTAGATAGATATTGAAATATTGTTATTAGTCTTTAGTTTCATTTCGACATTGTTTATTACATTGTTCAAGGATTTTGTTTTAATAAAATTGTCATTTTTCTGTTAACACCTGTTGTCTAAAATTGTCCTTGAAATGTTATATGAATGTGTTGAATGTATGTTTAGTAATAACTTAAATGATGATCCGAAATGTTTTGAATTCAAGAATTGTGTCATTATGATTGTTAATACAATTGTTATAAGAATCAATTCAACCAAAGGTCCAGTTAGACAGGACCTTGGAATCATTTGACTTAGAGTTACTTGATGAATTGAGTTCTTAATGTGTCAAGAAATTAATCAACCAAAGGTCCAGTTGGACAGGACTTTGGAATCATCTGACTTAGAGTCAGATGATGATTAAGTTCTTCATAAAGCACATGTGGCAAGAAATGAATCACCAAAAGATCCAGAGGATAGGATTTTGGAATCAGTTGACTTAGAGTCAACTGAAGAATCCAAGTCTTGAACAAAGTTAACAAAGTCATTAGTCTACATAGATATGTAAAAGACATTGAGATTAAGAGCAACAGACACACCTGTTGCGGTGTGTTGCTCGAATCTTGAGATAGAACACAATTGTAGGTACTTCACAATATTCATCATTCGGTATGATGAATATGACATTGCTTATCGGGATAAGCAATTGAATTGAAACCTTGAACAGTCCAAGGACTTCAAAGGAAGTACAAGTTCCACAGAACCTGAGCGATAACATAAACTGAGAAAAAGGTTTCACAGTTCATTCTCTTCCAAGAGCATTAATGGTTATAATGTGTCTTAGGGAAGATAATGGAGCATTGGTCGAAACAGTTTGATCCTCGATGTATGAGATACATTGCCAATTAGTTTTCAATATGTTGAATGCTATACCAGTCAGTCCATATAAAGCATATTCCGACCACATCCTAGACTAATTAGGTCTTGCAGACACTGTCTGAAATGTAAAGCTGGGATTATCCCACTCTTACATAGAAAGCCCAGGGTCTTGTAGCGTTCATCCGAAGCTCATGACTAGCCTGAACATGATCGGCATTGTCGTTTCATTGGCTATCCCGCTGTAACTTTAAAAGAATAACTCTTTTAGAAAGAACTCATGTTCTAAGGAAACAGTGGGAGTTGGGACAGTCCTGAATGAGTTCAGGATAAGCCAAGTGAAAGGACCTTTAGTCATCATTAGGCTTGGAGCAGAAATCAGATTTCTGTTCTACAACTGACATAATCTTCTCTTGACCAGTAGTATTGATCACCATCATAAGTAGTTATGATTGGGGTGACACACCGATTGGTGGTAAAACACTATAGTTGGTATGGATTTACAATCTGACTACTTGGAAGCATTGGTGAGCCCGGTTGCTGCCAAACAAGAGAACCTCAGGGCGAGACATAGTCTATGTGAAAATTTGATTGATTTTACACCTGGTCTAAAAACCAGTGGGAGTAACTGAATCATCAAAAGAAAGCAACATGGATAGATACATACCTTCAGAACATCTGGTTGAGTGAGACGATACTCAGAGTCAAGTAATTGATTCCAGGAGAAGTAATCTCAATAGAGGATGGAATCCGAAAGGATACTGTACGGTACATTGTGAATCGTTAGTGGAGCGCATGTGGATCACCAGCACACTAAGCACACTAATAGGGACTCACAAATAGGGATGTCAACGGGGTCAAATGGGACGGGGATAGCTTCCCCCGCCCCCGCCCCCGCCCCCGAAATTCCCCCGTTCCCCCGCCCTCGCCCCCGCTCCCGAATTCCTTGCAAGTTTTGCCCCCGCCCCCGCCCCCGAATCCCTAGAGTTTTCCCCGCCCCCGCCCCCGTTTCCCCCGCCCCCGATTTTTAAACTAAAAAATCTTTTTTTTGGCTAAAAAAATCAATTTTGGGTTGAAAATTTATTTTTTTGGGTTATATATATATATATATATATATATATATATATATATATATATATATATATATATATATATATATATATATATATATATATATATATCTTAACGGGGCCCCCGTGGGGTTTCGGGACGGGGTTGCCCACCCCCGCCCCCGCCCCCGAAATCAAAACTGGGGTAATCTTGCCCCCGCCCCCCGCCCCACCCCCGAATTTTTCATATCATTACCCCTGTACGGGTTCGCGGTCCCACGGGAACGGGGCCCCACGGGGGTTTTTGCCATCCCTACTCACAAAGAGAGTCCCGGTACAAAGGTAAATAGGCCCGGGATTTCCCCACGGGCATCTCGCAGGAAAGGATATTCAGATTCTCAAAATATGCCAAAGGATTAGATTTTGAGAAAGGGCTAAAAGACTTCCATTAAAATGTCAGAATGGTTTGGATTCTCCAAATGTACCATAAGTCCTAGATTTTGTGAATAGTCTATAACCATGTCAAAGCCAGTGGGAGTCGCCGTTATCTACTATCTCCATACGTGGGATACATACTGTTTCTAGGAAACGTCTCTTTTCATTACAAAGTGTAATGACTTGGTGTTAAGAGACGGATCGCTATGAAAGCCTTAATAGAAATATGGCATACTCAGGTGGTTGCAAATATCTATGAGATAGATCCAGACTCTGCCAAAATGATCTTGATGAGATTCAAGATGCATAGACCCATGAAAATGTTTTTCTTATCATTGCAAAGTGTGAGGACTTGTCATGAATGAAATTAAGAAGGTGCAACATACTCACACAGTCATCTATTGGATAGATGAAATCGCCAGCCTAGACCTAGCCATTGTAAGCATGATCTTGATAAGATTCAAGATGCATGAGAAGAGTCTCTGTAAGGAAATAGTTTTTCGAAAGTCATGACACAAGGATTATAAATAATCTTTGGATTCTGAAAGGGTTTGGAATAAGATCGGATCGGGTTCCACAAGTTCTTGGATTGATCAAAGTTTCATGAACATATCCTGATGACTTGATGCTTAAGGCATAGTAATTTGGATTCAGGACATTGTCTGGCTAGGAATACTGGATGGATTGTTTGAACTCAAGTGAGAATTCATTAGGAAATGATTGGGGTGATTGTGTTAATTTGAAAGATTTTCAAATTGGTAACGTCAGGACATGATGTTAAAGGACATGATGGTTAAAGAATCTCGATGGTATTCTGATGGAGCGCGTGTGGTTCACCGGCACATCATAGCACCTCGAAATAGTCTTAGGGTGCAGTCAAGTAGACTAAAGACCCCAGAACCATAGGAAATTACAGTACACATTACCAGAATGGAGTTAGGAGAGAAATTAATAGGATAACATATTGAGATGTTATCGGATGAGCATCTGATTGGATCATTTGCAATAAAGTGTACAAGTATAAGATACTTTTGATACATGGAAAGAGTGTAAGGTTCATAAAGACATAGATGTAAAATTAGAATTGAAACTTTAAAAGAAATCATGAAACCGATAATAGTTTATGACAAAGTCGGACCTGGTGATTACCTTGTGGAGACTCGGTAATAAGCAAGAGTAGCTGCCACTCAGATCTTTATGTTTTGCTTTCGCATGTTTTACTTCCCGAATAATTTAATTATTCAGAAAGGTCCACAGTCGCTCATACTTTGGGAAGTAAGTATTGAATCAAGACTTTCATGAATTGATTTGTAGACTGTCTAAGGAGTTAGACATAACAATAGGATTGCTGCAACATTCATGAGTACTTAGAAATAGAGATTTGAGTATTGGATAAACCCACGCTCAATAGATTGCTTCATGGATTATATCACAAGCAATGTTGAGACGATAATATCCTATGATCTTGAAGTAGAGAGATCTGAGTTATAATTTACAAGGAAGTTGTTCATTGATAATACGAAAACGCATCGGTAACTCAATGTTATAAAACGTGTTGTTGTGAATGATTTGACTGGTAAAAGATATAAGCATATGATTCGAAACTTATTTGTTCCTTGACCCTGATGGGAAACAAATATCTGTAGGCCTCTCGATGATTTTGAAGTTGACTAAAGTGCTGGCTAGCTTGGACTAAATTGATGTGTTCAATTAGAAGTTCTAAAGTCATAAGCAGAATCGAAAATCGGGAAACAGAGTATCGGACAGAGATTGATCTCAATCCATGTCTCGTGTCTGAAAATATCTGGTTCGATGAAGGATCATATGATCACTTATCTTTGGACAGAACTGACTAGGTCAGAGTTTGGCAGTGGTTTCTAGGAAGCTACAGTTGCTAGTCAATTAGAGATTAAATCAGTAATTTTAGTCATAGACTTATCCAAGTGGGAGACTGTTGGATTAGGTGTCTAAGCCATGACTAATAATTAGTATTTATCTAATTAATAGTAGCATAGTCTATTTGGGTTGCCCTCATAGTTGGAGGATTGGTAGAGAGTCCGGTAGAGAGAAAGGTTGATTTATTATGTGATTAATAAATCAATAGAAATTAAATAAATAGTTTATTAATATATTTGAGTGATAATATATTAATTAGAAACTATAATAATTAATTAGAAAATTTTCTGGAATTAATTGGAATTAATTTGGTGGTTAAATTAATTAATTAAAGGTGTAGAGATTAAAACTGTAATTATTCAATAGTTGAGTAAGTGACAGTTTTAAGTGAGTGTGTGGTTGGTGAAATTTATATATAGATATATATATAATTTCGATGATAATATATAGATAAAATGGTTTGATTAATTAAGATAATAGATTATCTTAATTCGAATTCAAAAAGGTTTATCTGGTAACCACTTGGAGCCTATAAATAGGGAGGCTCATAAACCCTGCTGACCACGATTTTGACTCTCTCTCTCCTAAAGATTTTCGGCCAAGACTCTAGCTAGGGTGTGACTGCTTTTGAGGCAAGAGATTTTTGTTGCTTTGCTTCCAAGTTTCACTAAAGGTTGGTTTTTCTTGATCTTTTCTTTTAGTTTATATTTTTTGGCCCTTTTAGGATTTGTTATAAGTTCAACTAGAAGAAAACTTAGATCTATATAGGTTGCATGTGAACTTAGGAATTTTAGTTCATAGTTGCAGAAAACCTTTCAATTTCTTCTACTAGCTTGCACACTTCAAGCTCCTTGAAAATCCTAGTTCGTTCCTTTTCAACCGGTTCTCTGAACCTTTCCTCAACCAGTCGTGCTAACTCATATAGCCTCAGGAATTCAAAATCCTTGCGGAACTCGGGGTCAATGGTCAATAAGATGAGGCTACGAGCTTCCTCGGATACATCAATTAAGAAGTCATGCTCATCACAAAGTTGTTGTGTGATGCTATCCTTCAGTGGAATGAGGAGTGGATACTCAATCAGATATGGCTTGCCAGCAAAACTGAGAACCATTCTCCATTTGCGAAGCCATAGTTCAGGCCAGTCAGCCTTTCCATATTTAAAAGATACTTTCTGAAACTCTCAGAAATGGGTGTTGGAGGAGGAGTAGGAGAGTTGACACTGGTTTCAGACATCTATAAAATCTTAATTTGTTAGTTTAATTTTAACCCTTTTAAATAATTACCCAATTATTATTTAACAAGGCTAGGACCCACAATACCCCAACTATGGTGTGAATAGGGATGTCGTAATCACAACATAATGGTCATTAAGATATATATACGCTTATCAAATTCAGCTTCAATGAAAATCCTAGATCTGTGAGATTCATTGAAACTATTCAATGGCATGTTTCAATCTCGGATTATGCTCTTCTATTTGTGGCTGGGATGTCGAGGATCACAAACAAGATGTGAATAACCATGCAAATGTGCTAGGTAACCTCAATGTCTTTTATCATCTCAATTAATGTGCCGGTTAACCACACACGCTCCATCAATAATGATAATTTATGAGAAACCCATTACCACTCTTTATAAGCCCCTATTAGTGTGCTAGTAAACCACACACGCTCCACTGATGTCTCATAAAGTGTAATGTGCAATTTCATGGATTAGCATATCTTTCACATTTTTCCTAAAGTAACTAGATTTGGGATTTTTATAAAATGGGTTCTAGTACTTTCTTTAATAACATTATACTTTTAATGAGATTAAGTAGTCCTATCAAATCCGTTCTGCTAACGACCCTCCACTAATCAAGGGAGCGGTGGGTTAGAGTGGACACCTATTTAACCGCTATTTTATAGGCAGTTTCCTTATACCCCCGTTATAGATCAGCTTCGTGAATGAGGTATACTAGCGATTTGACTAACCAGTTCTTATACATATAAATATTAACTTTTAATAATAATATATATAAGATGTATTTTAAACCTTTTAAAATGTTTTGGTTTATCTATTTAAAATTTTGAATTAAACCTTTTAATTTAAATTTAAATTTAAACCTTTGTTGATTTAATGTTTATCTTTTAATTAACAATTAATTAAATAAATTAAATCAGATAGGGATCAACAAATTAATCAAATTAATTTAATCCTATCCTTTACCCACTAAATTCGAAAAACACAAAAGGGTATATGTTTTTCCATTTATTAAGTAATCATAATTACCAAAAATAGAAAAACCCTAAACTACCTAGTGAAAATCGAAATTTAAGGGGACTAGGGTTTCTAAAACCTTAGCCCAAAAAAAGAAATTAAGGCCATTAGTGCTTAATTTCTATAAACCCTAATCCAAAAGGTTTAACAATTATAACAAATTCAAAAGAAAACAAGCCAAAAGCTCTGATATCAGTGATGGGAAATAGGCAAAACAGATCAACTTAACTCTTAAGTTCACATGCAACCTAAAGGATCTATGTTTTGTCTATTTGAATCCATAACTAAAACCCTATAGGCATTTTTGATTTCTATTAAAAGGATAAATAAGAAATTACTAACCTTTGTTGATCTTTTGGAAGCGAGCACCACATGCGTCGTGCCTCTAATGGTTCACCCAAAGCTAGCAACAAGAAAAACCAGAGAGAGAGAGAGAGAAACCCTTAAAATTTTGTGGCCTTAGGGGGTACTGGGGCCTCATGGGTTTAGCAGATAAGCCTTACAGACAAGCCTTATTTGAAATTAAACTAGATAAACATTTTATCTTAAATTCAAACCCTTATTTATCTAATATATATTTCGAAAATTATAAGGATAAATATCCTTAAAATTTCATTCACCATATATATATATATATATATATATATATATATATATATATATATATATATATATATATATATATATATATATATATATATATATACACACACACACTATAATTATCTATTGCCCAACTACTAAACAATTACAATTCAACCCCTGCACATTTAATTAATTCAATTAATCCCAAAATTAATTCCAATTCGGATTAATTATTAATTAAATAATACTATTTCTAATTAATATATTATCCTCATAATATATTAACAAATTATTTATATTGATTTATTAATCACATAATAAATCAATCTCTTTCTCAAAAAGTTATTCTGTCAAATTGCCAGCTATGAGGGCAACCCAAAAGGACTTTGCTACTATCAATCAAGTATATACCAATTATAGTCAAGGTTTAGACACCCAATCCAACAATAAACAAATCAGAGATGAAGAACTGAACAAAATGTTGATTCTATTTCAGAAAAGCTCACAAAAGCTGAAGATTTGATTCTAATTTTTGAATTATGATTGATGATGTAATAGGTTATCTAATCAAGAATCGTTCCTTGAAATAATCTCTTTAATCTTCAAGGTTTGGCTCTGATACCAATTGTTATAACAAGATTTGACAAAATGTACAATAAGAACGAACACCGATCAGGATCCAAAGAGTCGAATGATTGTATTCATCAATGACTTTTACATTTGATGTATTTCTCTCTCTACAATATGACTCGCTCCTTCTAGAATCCTTAGAAAACAAATAATAAATAAACACTATTTGTAGTCTAGACATAATAAAGAGTAAGATGCACAAGCCCACAAGCCCATAAGCATAAGTAGGCCTTCCTCATGCCACCAAGTCATCATAAATGTAGAATTTTGCACCCAACACGGCCACTCTGCAAGTCCCACAGAGCTCCACTGAAGCACATACTTCTATAATGCATTTTAAGTTACTCCAAAGTATACTGACTAGCCTTACTATAAATAGATACTTATAGTGTTACTTATAATTTAAATATTTCTACTTTCGACACGCACTGTGTCTCAACCATGGACCCCTATCACATTTTCCTCAAAAAATGAAATATATACCTTAGATAGGGTTGGTTAAGTCTAGGGACCCACTTATAATACTCATGGTCAAAACCAAGACAAACACCACAAAAGGGAACTTAACAGCAAAGCAAGATTTTTGACCCTGTAGCAAACTTTGCAACTTTCAACCAATGAGGGGTTCAAATTAAATTCTGAGAAAAATCATTCATATAGTAGACCCAAATAAAATATCACAGGCTTGACCTTAGGTCAAATTCATTTTCCATAAATAAATTATAAGTACTCAAAGCTAATTGACTTGATCAGTCCACCCACTGAACCACACTTCAAAGATACAACAAAATCTCAAAATGGAAAAGGATTTGGGTTCTAATTTTTGGTGTTATAAAACTAAACTCCTAACCGAAACGTTTCCCACAAGCCTTGCCCCCAAATGATTTTTTACATTTAATTATGAATATAGAAAGACAAAATTCATTGTACAACACAACCCTGGACTAGTCAGTGGTGATTGCAACATTCACCTAACCTAAAATTAGAATTAGGCCAAGGCCTTTTGGACCAAGAATCTTCATTGAAATAAGATTCCAGGGATGTAAAGTTCAACCCAAATGGATACTTACATGATTTTATACGAATTTTGAAAAGTAGCCTAAATTCAGTCAAATGTGATTCACATGAAATAACAAGTATGGTTAGGTTCGCACCCACCTAACCCATTAAAACCACAAAAGGTCTGAATGGAACTCATAACACAGAAAAGAAGATCAAGAAAAACATTCATTAAGCAATGGTAAGCATAACCAACATACACACATATACACACAACATACACCTACACCTACGGTGGGGTTATGAGATGGTGGTGTGGGTGTGGTTCTCGGCAAAGAGAAAAGAAGAATACAATAATTCCCGACTCACTTAGCAGCTGCCCCAACCGACCTTGACAGCCCTCCTCCTTCCTCTACCTCCTTCTTCCCCTCGGTTTTCTTCCTCTCGGCATTAACACTTCATGCGTGGAGAGTAGGATTAGGCCTTATGGGGTTCGACTACGGCTATAGTGAGTCGTATGTGTGTGTGGTACGTGTTTGATAAGCTGACAGCAAAAGCCGAAGGCCATAGGTTCTTCTTTCCTCCTCTCATCGATCACCAAGAATCACCAAAAAGAAAAGCCCTTTGAACTTTCCACAAAAGTCACATTTAGTCCCTAGGTTATACACTTTATTTTGTATTTTACCCATGTAAGTTTTATATTTCACCTTGGATTTTTATAAATGACAAGTCACCCCCCTCACAGGTAGTTTAATTTCTAGAAATTATTATTTTTATTATTATTAGCTATCATTTATTTTAGTTATACCTACGACTTAATTTTAGAGTTTACCTTCTAAAATGTAAGATTTGAAAACTTGATGATAATTCTAAACGCTAATGCTAAACAAAACATAGGGTGTTACAAAGGAGGAGTCGCATCGGATGATATCCGTATGTATTAATGGTTATGTTCTTGTCACTCTTTTATGTCGTTGCCTATCTTTTTGTTTATGTTGGGAGCAAGTAGTAGCAGGATCTACCTTCGAAGGGCAGGTAATGAAGGTTGTCGTGGATGGGTTGGCGTTGGGCCGAGGATTGTGTTGTTCGATGGAGCGATGGTGGCTACGGTAGGCAGCAAGTAGCAGTTCGAACCCTAAGTGGGGGATGACCACTAGGTTAGGGAAGGGAGTTTGACGTCATGCGGTCTTTGTTGGGTTGTAAGAACATGTGAGGATCCCTTGCATTAAGGACCGGCATGGGTAGGATTCGTTGTTTGTCCTGGAATGAAAATGGGTCGGTAGTGGCAAGAAGTGGCAATAGGTTAGAAACGCTTGTTGTGTGTTGCACGTTCTTCGTGTTTCCCTTGAGGAGTAAGTGGGAAATGTTCGAATCGGGCGTGGTACAGATTCCTTGGCCGAGCGTCATATCGCCATGCACTGCTGTGAAGAGTGTGTGTGTGTCGTCGTTTTAATTTCAAAGGATGTTGAGAAGTCAAGTGTCAGTGCTAGTTCTAAGAGTGGTGTTGGCTCTAGTGTTTGTCTCTGTGGGGATTATCGTTGGGCGCGAGTTATAGGATGGGGCCCTGAGGGCCATCGATCAGGTTGGAAGTTGTTGGCTGAAGTCGGTGTCTGCATCAGATGTTGATCCAGTGAGACATTGTTATGCTTCCCTTATTGTCTATCTTTAGTTTCAATGAAAGATTTTGGACTTGTACGGAGATGTCTTCGGCTATTGTGTGGGAGTAGTCGGCTTGTCTGTTTCGTTGCAAAATAGCGGCCTTAATGTGACTTAGGGTGTTGGATGATCCGTTTGGTCAAACATGTTCGGGGCTTGGTTGGTATGGCTTTGGGCTGCAGTTTGTACCGTCAAATCTGTAGTGTCGCTTGTTGGTTTATTGCTTTAGTGTCACCTTGATGACGTTGGTCATTTGATAAGAGATAAGGTTCTTGTATTAGGACAATTTGAACATTGAGGATGCAGTCGCGAGATTGGGCGGAGGACGAGACGAGGTTCCAATGAATTTCTCTCCTATTCGTATTGTACGCTCAGGATGAGGAAAAGTTATAGTTGTATGTTTTGTCTTGGGTTTGAGCAACAACTGTCGTGCATGTGGAAGGTTCGAACCCAAGTGGGGGAGAACCAGGAAGGTTGGGTATGCATCTTTCGTTCGGCAGTTGGGATACCATGATTTCTTTAACGAGGGGATGCTAAGCTTAGCTCTACATGATTATCTCATGAGAAGATGGGACGGTTGTGATGGGATCTCTTGGAATTGGAAGATTTGTGAGCAGTGATATAAGGGATTGTTTGGGTATTCGACTCGGGAAGCGTGTGAAGGTTTAACCAGCTGGATTCCGGCTTAGGCCATGATCATCGGAGTTCGGAGGGGTGTCTTTGTAGGAAAGCAGGGGTTATACAGCCTTGCCATGATAAGGAATTACGGGCGAAAGGATCGGACGTTGTTAAGATGGAGCTGATGTGGGAGCCGACTTGTTGACCAATAGGGTTGTCGACTGCTGTCTGGGTTCATTCTCAAGGATAAATGTAGTTATGTCTTGTCTTGTCTCTTGTCTCAAGGTGTCGAAGTGACTTCTTTCGTGTATCAGAATGTCGGTTAAGCACTTAGTCATCAATGAAGTGGGAATTAGGATGAGATAGCCTCATTGCCAGGAAGCAAGTAAGGGTGAATATTACAGGGACGAAATCATTTCAAGTTGGGGAGATTTGTAAGACCCTAGTTTCGGTTTAAGTGGGTCGTAAAGCTTCAAGGTTCAAAGTCAAAGAAGAAGGGTGAAGAGGCCATCGCGACGCGACAACATGGTGGTCGCGACATGTGTTCGAGAAGGTACACGGGGAGCCGTTGGTTGCGTTGACTAGTTTCAAGCTTTTAGACTTAGGGTTGGATGTTTGGACATGCATTAGACATGCTTGACCATAAAAGTGGTGACTTTATGGATTCTTAACCCTTTTGAGTGGGTTCTGGAAGATATGGACCCCTAGCTTAGTGCATTAAGGACTGAATTGGATGTTGGACTGTTCGTCCAATGCGACACGACCGAGGGAGGGTCACAACGCGATCTTCGGCTGAGCCCCGATCTAAGTTTGAGTCGTAGCGACGCGATAGAGTATGGGGACGCGACACGATCGCGTCTTTTGAATTTGACTTTGACTTTAACCTTTGACCATTGACTTTTGACGGTTTGACATTTGGTCAAACTTGGTGGGTTCGAATTGCCGATTTAAGGGGTTGACCTTATTTTGTGTTCGAAATTTGCTAAGACATGCTTATCCTAAAATTAGGAAATTCGCGTATGTTATTTTCTGAGGCCTCATGTGTGAGGGTGTATATTGGCTCGGTGGATCTGATGAGTTTTTGACACGCCTAGGTCGTCGTGCGATCAAAAATAGTAAAATACCTAACACACACTAGTACAGTGGTAGTCAGGGTCGATCCACAGGAGTTACGTGGTCAAGCTAGGCAACAGATTACCAACTATAGTGTCACTCTACAGCCACATGATCTAGTTTCCGACTTTTACCAAAAACAATCCCAAAAATTATAACATTCAACAATTCCAACACAAGCATCAACTAAACTAAACCAATAACCAATAACTAATCCTAATCACCTACTGAAATCAGAGGTATAACTCAGAAGTAATCAAGATCAAATCAACACAATCACACATTCAAACATCTAAATGCATCCAAGAGCATAAAAACCATAAAAAGAGCATTTAACACTAACCGAATGATAAATTATTAAAAACTCAGATCCAAGTGTTCAAAAACAGAAAACATAAAATTCAGAAACTAAGAATTAATGCCAATGGTTGTCACACCCAAAAACACTAGCCAAAGCTACTAAAGCTACTAAACTAATTGGAAATTAAAAGAGAAAAACATAAAATACCAATTATGGTTGCTGAAAACTGAAACTCGGAGTCAAAGAAGCCTTGGGAGTCGTTCCTATGCCAGGTCTTTGCTGCATTTTTCGACCTAGAACCCTGTATTTATAGTTGTGAAAAATAAAGGACCGCGCCGCGCACAAGTAGAATCCGCGGCGCGCGTGCTGGTTTATCCCCGTTTTTTCGGCATTTGAATCTTCTCCACCGCCTCATTGCTGAGTCACCGCGTCGTGCCTTTGTACATACCACGGCGCGCGTACGAATTCGACTGTTTTGTCTTTATCTTCAAACTTCTTCCATTTTGTATGCTTTTAGCCCCTGTTTACGTCTTTTCTTTCCAAACAAGCACCGACACAAAAAGTGAGAATACCACAGCATATATGATATAATTTCACCAAGAATAGGGCTCAACAACGACTAAAATACTTGATATTACTTGGCGTTGTCAAACACCCCACACTTGTGCCTTGCTTGTCCCCAAGCAAGAGAGTTTTTAACAAATTCTAATAAAGACTAAAACAATTTTTGCATGCGTTTAATTTCAAAGCTTATTGTCGTAGGAGTTAGAGTGAAATAGTTTGTGAAAACATAATCGGGATATCCTTTGGAATTTATGAGTTTCTAAAGAACCCTTGATTACAAATTTTCTGTCCACAATAAAGTGTACGTACTCATCCAGATTCTAAAGGCCATTAAAGAACTGTCCATGACTTTCGATGTTGTCCGTGTAACGAGCTTTCAGAAATACCATCCCAGACCAGACGATCTTAGGTGGGAAGGTGCATAAATGCCTCTTCGAGGCCACCCTTTTCGGACCTACCGGCTCGAACAACAAAGGCCACTGATTGACAATTCCCTCCTAAATTCCAATCCTAAAACACTCCGATCTTCTAACTCTTAAAATTCAACTTATTTGACTAAACTAATAGCATGATCACAACTAGACAGTATTACTCGAAAAATACCGATGCTATAACATTCAAAGTTATTCACTTCAAAATTACAATCTATTAAAAATTTTGAAAAATTGCTAAAAATTTGAAAACTGGTCATTTCCCGCAAAAATTTCAAAAAAAAAAAACTACTCTTTCGAGCGTCCACACCCCACACTTCAAACCGTACAACGTCCCCGTTGTACATAAAAAATATTTCAAAACAAGGGAGAAAGAGTTACCCCTTTGACGGTAGATTGCTCGATTGTCACAGGTACACAAACACGAACAAAAGTCCTCGACTCAGAATTCAGAAGTTGTAGCGCAACAGTGAAAGACGCCGGTGGTCAAGGCAAGTGGAGGGGGCACGGTGACCCCACACTTGCTTGAAACAACTCCTCCATTTGGTATTACATGCATCACTCACTAAAATATTAAATGCAAACAGAAAATAAAAGCTAAAGGAAAAAAATTGTACAACAATCAATTTTTTATGTGTTGCGGATGGCCGCGGCGCGTGATGGAAATGCACCCGTCGCGGTAATTACGAGGTTTGAAGGTACCGTCAAATTGAAAATGACCGCATCGCGCCCTATAAGAGTGCCGAGCGCGGTAATTACAGAAAGTTCACCCAATTTCAAACACTCATAAAAAGATAGTCAACACAAAATTATCTAATTTTATTGCTTTTTCCTAATGCCCAAAGGCTTATTCGTATACTAGAACATTAAAATCCTAAAAATTACTACTAAATGTTCAAAAAATGCAACTAAACTAGAATCGAAACAAAACACTTAACTAACAAAGTAATTACACTACCCTAAATTGTGGGCGGTGTAATCCTGTTCTCCCTCTTCTTCATCTACCTCCTCTTCCTCCATGGGCTCGTCTTTTTCTTCTTAAATATTTGGTGGCTAGGGTCTCGGGATGGGATTTTGGGACCCATTGATGAAATTTATTACACATTCCGACAGCCAAAGAAGCTGTGTATGTGTATTCTTCGTACGTCGGTCAACCTCGTGCATCGCCATTGCTTGAACCCTGTGTTCTAATTTATGGGTGTGCAGGGCTTGCTGGACCGCCTTCACTTCATTAGCCAAAAACCGGGATTCCATAGTGGCAGGAGAGAGTCCTCGGGGCAAACTGACGGTTGCCCCCGATCGCTTCCTGGATGTCGATGGTTCGGCTCGTAGAACAGGGAAGGGTGCTCAATCGACCGATGTAATCCCATCGTCAACATAAATAACATCTCAGGAAGTGGTGGTCGGTGGGCTAAAGGGGACTGGCTGAATAAGTGTTAATCCAAGGGTAGTGTATTCGGATAACAACCCGTAAGACTGTGCCAGCCTCATCACATAGTGTCCACCACCGAGAGCTATATACTTCAAGGGCGCGTCCGTCAACTGCTTGAAGTAGCTGGAGACAAAGTATGGAATGTTGCATGTCTGAGCATTCGTGTCAAACACCACATGAGGTGTAGCTCACGTGGTAAAACCTGTTCCTCGTCCGCACGAGGCCAAAACATGGTCGATATCAACCGGTGCAACATCCGGTGCGCCGATACATGCATCAGTCCCTCTCGCACGGTATTCTCGTGATACCGCGTAGATGATATAGTGCTCCAGTAATCAGCAGGAGAAAAGGAATCGTCGGCATCATAGTTGGCACGTCTGTGGAATGGCCCGAACCCTGGCGCCTCCGACTCCTCCTGTGTGTACAACCCAATCCGATACCCAAACTCTCTCAGACTACAGCTCCGGTTGTGATTCCCCAACCGAAATTGGACCATCTCCTCCGTGTTCATCCCTAATGGCTGATCATCAAAGTGACAACTTGCGAGAAACTACAAAAACACCTCGCGATAAATGGGTTCTTCCATTTGAACTGCATTCTCGATTGCCCGACACGTGTAAGTGAGTTCGCCTTCCTCGTACCCCTGTTGCACCAGCCAATCTTGTAAGTGTTCAAGGATTCCCGATTCCTTGGTCGACTCCCAGTTGACCGTCCGAGAAGGAAGAATCCGCTTGTGTTGTTGAATTGATCGGCGGTTGTAGAAATTGTAGGCGAGTGTCCTGTTAACTCCTGTAGCCAAGGAGTTCCAGTTGATGGATTTTAAACTCACAGATGAAGACATTGTTGCCTGCAAAATTTAGCAAAAACCCAAAATAAGCTACTGTTCAGCGTACGCCGCGGCGCAGGACACAAAAGCCGCGTCACACTGTTTGAAACTTCATACTCCTCGTCGCGCTCTGTAACAAGCCGTGGCGCGGCGTATGAAGTTCATAACAGAACCGACGATTAAACATGATTTCTGGTCAAAATTGCGATTCTAATTACTGGGTTTTGTAGCATGCATCATCCTAAACTAAATGGCAGCATCAATTCAATCCTAAGATCACTACATTGCAGTATACAGGCGATTTTCAACAGTTTCAAGACTTTTAAAGAAAAGAGGAGGAATTAGTGAACTTACTTGATTCTCTGGAAGGTAATATGAAGATGAAGTAAAGAACACGATGATTTACGCGAATTGAATTATATACAAATGTGGGGTTTTGGAGTTGTTCTCAAACTCTGTTTTTGTGATTATCTCTAATTTCAAATTAAGATAAGGACGCGGCACGGGAAGCTTCTATCCGCGTCGCGTATAAAAATCTGATTTTATTAATAATCGCGAAAACTAAACACGCACGGCACGGATCTTAAGATCCCGCATCGCAGTGTTGCAAAATTACCAAGTTGACCCCACACTTGTTCCTTTCTTACCGTGACCAATCAAGTGTGATTAATTACTATTGAAAATGCAATTTATACATATGATGATCGGGTTGCCTCCCAACAAGCGCTAAGTTTAACGTCTTCAGCCGGACATGCACGTACCTGACCTATAACGTATATACATGAATGTCTGTCACGAACTCCACCGTTTCCACTTCCAATTTTTGAAATGTGCCTGCAATGACATAGGGTTTGAGTCTATGTCCGTTGACTTTGAATGGCTGTCCACCTTTGAAATCTCGGATCTCTACTGCACCATAATCTGTGACACTAACCACTTGTATAGCCCATTCCATTTGCTTCTTAACTTCCCAGGAAACATCTTCAATCTTGAGTTGTACAGCCATACCTTTTGTCCAACTTCAAAAGTTTTTAGCCGGAGCTTAGCATCATGATATCGCTTTATTTTGGACTTGTACGTAGCTGCATTCTCGTAGGCTTCATCTCGCAACTCTTCCAATTCAGACAGCTGCAACTTCCATTCTTTTCCAGCTTCAGTGTAGTCCATGTTCACTTGTTTGGTAGCCCATAAGGCTCGATTGGCTAGCTCTACGGGCAAATGGCAGCCCTTCCTATAAACCAACCTGTACGGAGTAGTTCCGATCGGTGTCTTATAAGCAGTTCTGTATGCCCATAATGCGTCATCCAACCGTTGCGACCAGTCTTTCCTGTATACCCTGACCGTCTTCTGAAGAATTTCCTTGAGCTGTCTGTTGGATACTTCTACCTAGCCGCTTGTTTGTAGGTGATAAGGTGATGCGATTCGATGATTCACCCCGTAATGCTTTAGCAGCCTCCCGAATTTGAAGTTCTTAAAGTGTGACCCCCCATCACTTATGATAACCCGTGGGACTCCATGTCGAGTGAAAATATTTTTCTTAACAAATTTGCACACCACATGATGATCATTTGTGCAGGTCGCTTCTGCCTCAATCCATTTAGACACATAATCCACTGCGACAAGAATGTAGACATATCCATGCGAGGTGGGAAATGGACCCATAAAGTCGATTCCCCAGACATCGAAAATATCTACCACCAAGATTGGATTTAAGGGCATTTGATCCCTTTTCGATATATTTCCCAGTTGTTGGCAATTCAGGCACTCCTTTGCAGTTTTGTGAGCATCCCTGAAGATAGTCGGCCAGTATAGTCCTGCTTCCAAAACTTTGTATCTTGTCTTCTTGCCGCTGAAATGTCCTCCACATGCTGAAGCATGACAGTGTTCCAGAACATCATCTATTTCACTGTCGGGTACACATCGACAAATTATTTGGTCCTCCCCCACCTTAAAAAGATCAGGATTGTCCCAAATAAATCTCTTTGCATACGTACGAAACTGCTTCTGCCTCTGTTTTGTCCAATGCGTTGGCATCGCTCCTGTAGCTAAGAAGATGACATAATTTGCGTACCATAGGGCTCCGGTGAGCTCCAACAGCTGCTCATCTGGGAACCAATCTTTAATTCCAGCTTCTAACCCCTCTGCTGGCAGTCGTGAGAGATGGTCTGCCACTACATTTTTTGCTCATTTCTTGTCCTTCATTTCCACATCGAACTCTTGCAAGAGAAGTATCCATCTGATCAGCCTTGGTTTAGATTCCTTCTTCGCAAGCAGGTGTCGAACAGCACTGTGGTCGGTATAGACCACCACCTTTGATCCCCAGATGTAGGATCTGAACTTATCCAATGCAAATACTACTGCAAGTAACTCCTTTTCGGTGGTTGTGTAATTCAATTGCGCCTCAGAAAAAGTTTTACTAACATAGCATATGACTACTGGCTTCCTATCAATCCTTTGTCCTAATACTGCACCAGCAGCATAATCACTAGCATCACACATAATTTCGAAAGCTTGGGTCCAATCAGGAGGTTTTAGAATGGGAGCTTCGACCAATTTAGTTTTTAGAATGTTGAATGCTTTTACGCACTCCTCATCAAAAATAAATGGTGCGTCCTTCAAAAGAAGGCCACAAAGAGGTTTAGAGATAGTACTAAAGTCCTTAATAAATCTACGATAAAAACCAGTATGGCCTAAGAAAGATCTAACCCCTTTCACAGATGTCGGGGGTGGCAATGTGGAGATGACTTTGACCTTAGCACGATCTACCTCAAATCCTCTCTCGGAGACCACATGACCTAAGACTATTCCTTCCCTAACCATAAAATGGCTATTCTCCCAAGAAAGCACCAGATTAGATTCTACACATCTTTGTAACACCATTTCCAATTGACTTAGGCATGCCTCAAATGTTGATCCAAAAATCGAGAAGTCATCCATGAAGATCTCTAAAGCGTCACCAATCATGTCGGAGAATATCGCCATCATGCACCTTTGAAACGTAGTAGGAGCGTTACACAGGCCGAATAACATTCTGCGAAATGCAAAAGTACCATATGGATATGTGAATGTGGTCTTTGCCTGATCCTCCGGGTGAATGACAATCTGATTATACCCAGAATAGTCGTCCAGGAAACAATAATACTTCTGTCCGGCCAGCTTTTCTACAATTTGATCAGTGAATGGTAATGGGAAATGGTCCTTAGATGTAGCGACATTGAGTTTCCGGTAATCAATACATACTCTCCATCCAGTTACAGGTCTTGTGGATACCTTATCACCATCTTTAGTATCCACTACAGTTATACCAGATTGCTTTGGCACGGTTTGTGTCGGACTAACCCACTCACTGTCGGAGATTGGATATATGATCCCAGCATCCAACCATTTCAGAACTTCCTTCTTCACAACTTCCTTCAAATTTGGAGTCAATCTTCTTTGCGTATCCCTAACAGGTTTGCCTCCTTTTTCTGTGATGATCCGATGCATACACGTAGTTGGACTAATACCTTTCAAATCTGCAATCGTCCAACCAATGGCTTCCTTGTGTATAGACAAAACCTTAAGTAAGTCCTTCTCTTGTTCCATTGTCAAATTTGCTGCTAAGATCACTGGTAAAGTTTCTTTTTCTCCTAAGAAGGCATACTTTAAATGAGCTGGTAACGGTTTTAACTCTAAAGTTGGCGGTTCCTGTAAAGACGGTTTTAATGTCTTAGGGATCTCCGTCGGCAGCTTCTCGATGTATGCGCATTCTTCATGTTTCATGCCTTTGTCCTTTCCTGCTGCTTCTTATTGCTTCTCCTGCTCAGCCTCTCCTTCTTCTTGAATATCCACCACCTCTTGTTGTAACACTTCAGGAGTATATTGTTGCATTAACTCATCTATGATGTCCATTTGGTAGCATTCTTCATCCTCCATGGTACTTCCTTTGGCATTAAAAATGTTAATCTTAGTTTGCCGATGCCCAAAGGAAATCCCCATCTCTCCTGTACGACCGTCAATGTTCGCATTAGCTGTAGCCAAGAAAGGTCGCCCCAAAATAATTGTCGGTTGTTCTCCATTGGCGGCCTGACGGGTATCCAGAACTAAGAAATCTACTGGGTAATAGAAATCTCTCACCTTAATGATAACATCTGAAAACATTCCCCTCGGAATCTTTGTAGACTTATCAGCAAGCTGTAAAATTACATCAGTAGGCCTTAAAGTACCGAATTCATACTTGTTAAAGAGATGTCCTGGTAGAATGTTCACTCTTGCACCCAAGTCTAACAGAGCTTTCTTGATATGCACATCACCTAAATCAACTGAGATGAGAGGGACCCCTGGGTCCTTCATCTTGGGAGGTAATGCATCCACAATTAGAGAACTTACATTTTCGGGCAAACTAATCCTTTTGGGCAAATGTGACAGAATATGCTTCTTGTGAATACACATGTCTTTGAGAAATTTTGCATACGCAGGGACCTTCTTGATAAGCTTAACCAATAGGATGTTGACTTTGATCTAACTGAACAGATCCTACATATCCTCTGCTTGTGGTCCTTTTTTTCCCGTATGGTCTTCTTTCAGGCTTCTCCAAAGCCGCAAGAAAAGGAGTTGTCCCACTTGTTTCTCCCTTTTCCCATGTACTTGTTGGTTTCTTCTTTTGTGCTTGTTCCTCTTTTTCTCTCTTCTTTTCTTTTCCAGCTCTTCTTTCTCATCAAAAATTATCTCCACATCACTATCTTCTTCTGCTGGTGGAGCTGTAACTTTGTTGTCCATCTTCTTTCTGCTTCTGAGCGTGATAACTTCATTTACTTGCACCTTTGGCGGTTATGCTTTTTCCTGTTCTCTGTCCTTTTCCAACTTAATGAGCAATTCTCCTAACTTCAAGATTGCTTGCGAATTGGCATCTTCCACCTCCTTGAGCTTAACTAATATTCCAAAAATCTCCTGCATGCCAATGTTTGTAGTTCCTGCTGGAGGTGCTGGTTGCACATGTTGGTGCCTTACTGATGGTTGTCTTACTTCCCTCTGCTGATTATTTCTGAATGGTCGTGGCGTATTGTGGAATTGACCATATCCGTGTACCTGACTGATTTCCTCATGTGTCATTGAGCATTCATTGTGGTTATATCCTATTTCACCACATGTATTACATATGCTTTGTCCATGCAATACATATGCTCCTTTCTCCTTTTTAAATCTCATGAGCATTTGATTAAACTTTTTTGTAACAACACTTAGCTCATTTTGGTTTTCCTTTTTCCACTTATTTTCTGCTTCGATATTTGCCATATACACTGTGTTATCCTTCATGGATCCGCTGACCTTAGATCCTAGACTCAACTGTTCCAAAAATCTCCACGCATCTTCTGGCTCTTGCCACATGAATGTCCCACTTGATGAAGCATTTATCATTGCCTGATGCGTCTTATTCATTCCTTCAAAAAATAATTTTACCAGCTGCCACTTCGGAACTTCGTGATGTGGACAGGAACGTAGCAACTCCTTCAATCGATCGAAAGCCTCGTGAAATGTTTCTCCAGGCTTTTGCTGAAAATCTTGGATTGCGCGTCTAACTTCAATAGTCTTACAGGCTGGGTAAAATTCTTGTAAAAACTTAGCCTTAAGTTGATCCCAATTAGTGATACTATTAGATGGAAGAGATGTAAACCAGTACTTGGCTTTGTCCTTTAAGGTGAAAGGAAACAATCTTAACCTAAAAATATTCCTATTGGTGTTCCTAGGAGTATTGGCATTTGTGATGGCTAGGAATTCATACAAATTATTATATGGGTTATCCGTCTTATATCCTCTAAATTGTGTTAATACTCTTATCAATTGAGGCTTAATTTTTACTTGAGTGTCTATATCATCAGGAATATAAATGGGCAATGAATCATCGTACTCCCGCGGTTAGAAGTGCGATGCAACCGACTGCCCTCTCGGTTGTGCAAAGTACAAAGGTTGAATATGATTACTGTGAAAATGATGACCATTATACCCTTGCTGACCTTGCGGTGGTTGTTGTGGTGCTCTTTGTCGAGGTCCCCGACCTCGGTTCCATTGTTGCTGCGGTTGCTGCTGCGGAACCCACCCATCCTTCTTCCTTATCCTCATTGCTCTGCTCAACCTCCTGATACTGTTACTGCTGCTATGGAGGTTGTGGTTGATGTGGTTGTTGTGGTATGGGTAGAAAAGTGGTTTGTGATTTAAAAATTAATGGCGGTTGTGAGCGTTGTGATTATGGTTGAGAAAGGGTAGTGTGCTGCATAGTTACTGGGGTGCCATCACGGGTCGGCGCTCCCCATGACATAGCAGATGTGAAAGGGTTTGTAGATTGTGGTTGAAATGGTGGAACAGAAGGCGGAGTGCATGATGGTATTGATGCAGGGGCTGAAACTGCACCACTAGTAGCACTCGTGCTCCTAAACTGAAATTCTGAAACAGGGGGAATAAACGACATCCCCGTTGCCTCACCCGAAGGTTCCTGGGAAACATTCTCTAAGCTACTACTAACATTACTAAAACTCATTGTATCTAAACGCCTACGTGCACGGTTCTTGCGCGCGGTTCGTTCAATCTCTGAGTCAAAACGCAAGGGTGATAACTGCCTACCCCGACGGGTACGCATGCACTAGTGCAACACGCCCGCCAAAACCAACAAGAAAAATACTAACCAACTAAAATATCAATATCAAAAACAGAAACTAAAAGTCCTACAGATCGCCTACTCTCAAGCTCACAACTCCCCGGCAACGGCGCCAAAATTTGACACGCCTAGGTCGCCGTGCGGTTAAAAATAGTAAAATACCTAAAACACACTAGTCCAGTGGTAGTCACTAGTCCAGTGGTAGTCAGGGTCGATCCACATGAGTTACGTGGTCAAGGTAGGCAACATATTACCAACTGTAGTGTCACTCTACAGCCAGAGGATCTAGTTTCCGACTTTTACCAAAAATAATCCCAAAAATCATAACATTCAACAATTCCAACACAAGCATCAACTAAACTAAACCAATAACCAATAACTAATCCTAATCACCTACTGAAATCAGACGTATAACTCAGAAGTAATCAAGATCAAATCAACACAATCACACATTCAAACATCCAAATGCATCCAAGAGCATAAAAACCATAAAAAGAGCATTTAACACTAACCGAATGATTAATTATTAAAAACTCATATCCAAGTGTTTCAAAACAGAAAACATAAAATTCAGAAACTAAGAACTAATGCCAATGGTTGTCACACCCAAAAACACTAGCCAAAGCTACTAAAGCTACTAAACTAATTGGAAATTAAAAGAGAAAAACATAAAATACCAATTATGGTTGCTGAAAACTGAAACTCGGAGTCAAAGAAGCCTTGGGAGTCGTTCCTATGCCAGGTCTTTGCTGCATTTTTCGACCTAGAACCCTCTATTTATAGTTGTGAAAAATAAAAGACCGCGCCGCGCACAAGTAGAATCCGCGGCGCGCGTGCTGGTTTATCCCCTTTTTTTCGGCATTTGAATCTTCTCCACCGCCTCATTGCTAAGTCACCGTGTCGCGCCTTTGTACATACCGCGGCGCGTGTACGAATTCGACTGTTTTGTCTTTATCTTCAAACTTCTTCCATTTTGTAGGCTTTTAGCCCATGTTTACATCTTTTCTTTCCAAACAAGCAACGACACAAAAAGTGAGAATACCACAACATATATGATATAATTTCACCAAGAATAGGGCTCAACAACGACTAAAATACTTGATATTACTAGGCGTTGTCAGTTTTCTCAGTATACTATGGGTGATATTACATACGTAGGTAGCCTTACTTTACTATGTGTAGTATCGTGTACTAGATAGGTGTGCCTTACGTTGTTTGACTGCGTTGTTGATAATTGGAACTCATTGGGTCAGACTGTATGCATAGGCTTCTATGCTGGTATGTGTTAGTCATCGGGTTTGTTCTGGCGACTGAAGAATGATTGCGGAGCAGGCAATCCGTGAGCCTAACTGTTTGGGGTAAGCTCGAAGGTCGAATAAGAATGATGGCGGATCGGGGTAAGCCCGAGAGCCACGTTGTTCGGGGCAAGACGGAGACCAATGAGAATGTGCTTTATTTGATGGATCGTGTGGTATTTTGGGAAACTCACTAAAATTTGTTCTTACTCTTTCACCCTAAATGTTTTTCAAGTATTTACTAGCTTGAGCTTGGAGCACGGCGCTACTGTATCACATATGAGATTTTGTTATTCAAGTCTTCCACTGGATAATGTATGTAACTATTTTGATAATCACAGGTTTAAATGTTTTAATTATCGAGTTTGGATCGATTGGGTTTATTTTCCAACCCGTTTATGTACATGAACCGTTTTTAAAATGAAAAATTGACTACAGAAATTGGCGCGTTACAGTATCAACACATGCGTAACTTTTTATTGATTTTTTGTAGACTTGCAACATTGTATTGCTTATTTTAACATTGGACAATGTTCTAATCATCGATGGTTAACAACATTATTAGCATAGTTTAAAAACAATTAATTATGCTAATCATTAATGTGTACCTTCGCAATAAGATTCATTGTTTTACTGCTACTGTATGATTGATTTTCCCAGAACTTGGCATCAGTGCTTGAACCATCGATATGATCCATTCAACTTTTTCTAAAGAAATCCAACAACCTATTGAAGAATTGATCTCGAAGTTATTGAATTCAGTGAACGTTCAAACTGTGAAGATTCAATTATAAATAAGAAGCTATCTTTGATTTCTTGCTGATGCTATCTCCGATTTCTTGCTGATGCTAGCTCCGATTTCTTGTTGATGTCGATGTATATTCCTAATTGTTATAAGATTCTCCTTATTGTTTGGTTTAAGATCACTATAAATATGGTAAAATATTTGACGATATCCCATTATTATGGGTAACAATTATTATTTTATTGCTGTTAATTATTAATGGAATGATGCAATTACTAATATACCCTTATGATTTGATCGGCTTCTAGCATCGCTATGGTCGTATAATTCTTTTGAAAGTCACGTGATATCGAATTGTAGTGTCGCGACGGGTCCTCCGTCGTGTCACAAAATATGAACAAAACAATTTTAAAAACGATTTTTAAATGATGGTTTTAATGAGTATAAAACACTAATAGAAGCAGGAATGAATCAAAATTACTCAGTTGAATTAAATAGTTTAATTTATATTTGTGAACGCGATACTTTGATTTGTTGTATATTAAATGCTTGTATGATTCAAGCATGAAAGTTATACAAACATTTTATGTACAATGTGGTTGAATACTGAGATCTTTTGGATGTTTGTTTATGGCTCTCAATCAAAATATTGTGTAGTAGGTTTAAAATATACTTTAGTTATATACAAGCATGCATTGAATTTTTATGGATTCGGCAACATTCTACCTTGACTAGACCCGTGGTTGTGATGTATGGTTGGTTGTTTTGACGGTTTGGTTTGCGCATGTCGTTTTGTTTTTTCATTATATGCAATGTTTTTTTAATTTGTAATTGTAATAGATTAGTTAGGAAAAAAAATCATATTAGTATAGTTGATGTAACAAAACAAAACCAAAGACCACCAAAAGGGAGACAATGGAGCATGATGGCAACGCAAGAGTAGCTGATGCATCCTTGTGGTTGTTTCTCCTTAGATTTGACCATGTTTTCCTCGTGTTGGCTCATGGGAAAATGCATAGGATCCAAGGTGAATGTTACCGTTAATATCTGTGTTTGTTTATTTGTATTTTGCACTGTTGCTTAAACTAGAATTAAAACACAAGTACATAAAATTGATCTTTTTATAATGACTTAAATTTAAAATACTGTTTTCTAAAAGGTTAAAATGTTTTAACTAAACAAAACAGAATCCCGTTTTATGAAAATGTAAATATTATGCTATAAATGAAAACCACACATTTAACTGTATTTCTTCTAGCGTGGGAAGTGCCATAGCCAACACGCCGGATAGGACTCAGCAAAAATGATTTAATACTCACAATAACTCATGAATCATGGTTCGGGTATCACGTGGGTTCTTCGTGGTCGATTTACCATCCAAACCTGTAATCCATGGAATACCCGTCACGGGGGAGGATGGGCATAAAGGGATTAAACATGCCATTGAAAGTTAGTGAATCCCGAAAAATCTATAAGTTTCATAGTGATTGAAATTGGCAAAGAGTATTGGCTACCTAAATAACTTCTAGGTGTGACTATGACATACCTCTTCACCACCAGAAACTAAATACGGATTCTAGCCTTGAGTAAAATTATTTTTGGGTAATTAATTCTTAATGATCGATTAGACTAACTAAAACTATACTTTACACATATATATAACTAAAACTATACTTTACACATATATATGGCTCCAAACCCAAATTCGAATTCGGTTGCAAACTTCTCACTTTTACAAATCATCTCTAAGGATAAGTTGAAGGGACCTAATTACTTGGATTGTATTCATTCTTTGAGGATTGCCATCAGGCACGATAAGAAAGAGTGGGCTCTGGATGAGGCTCTTCCTGAGGCTCCCGCTGACGATGCAACTAAAGCGGTTAGGGACGCTTGGAAAAAATGTAATGATCAGGTGTATGAGGTTTACTGTCTCATTGTGACGAGCATGGTCCCAGAGCTCCAAAAGAGCTTCGAGACTACTGGGGCGTTCGACATTGCCGACTAGCTCAAGGACATGTTCCAAGAGCAGGAAGGAAAGACAGGAACGATTCGACACCATGATTTTCCTACTAGATTGTAAGCAGTAGGAGGGAGCCGCTGTCAGTGTACACATGCTTAAAATTAAAGCTTACATTGATAGATTAGAGCAACTCGGATTTCCAATCGCTTAGGAGTTGGCTACGGATATAATCATCCACAATATAAAAAATACTTTTGTGACACAAATTTTATGTCGGTAAAAACTATTGCTATTTAAAAATCCATGATACTTTTAATGGCACATAACCGCATTATAGACATTGATTTACAATATATAATAAAGACAAAAATATAATTACAGAAGTGATAACATCATCACATTAATTACAAGTTAAATCATCTTCCAAAATATTTCAAATTTTTGGAAACATGTCTGAAATTGTCAAATTAAGCCTAAAAACCAAACACAAAATCACAAAACTAACAAATAACTGAATAAAAACTTGAAACTTCATTATGATCATGAACCTCTTTCAGAATCTTCATGCGACTAAAATGATCCTCGTGTTAGCTCTTTGTTAGCAATGATATTAGCGGTTACCTATGAAGAAAATAAAAACATTTAAATATTATAAAGTTTTTTAATATGCAAACAAGGACACTATTCAATATGCAAATAATAAAGTATGGCCCACTACATATGTGAAAAGTGGAACAACAAGGCCTTGAAAGATGAAACGGAGTGATGATAAATGGAACATAAGAGATATTGCAGTCAAAGTCTGTAGTTATAAAAATTGAGCAGGGGAGAAGATCTGAACACATATGGTGATTGTGGGACAGAATGAAAGGGTTCAAAGTCTACATTAATAAAAAAAGAAATTTTCAAGTAAGATAGGTGTGGGTGTTTTTGGACGATAATGCCCCTATATGGAGGAACTGGATTTTTTTAATTCGAAAATCAGTCCGTCCATAAAGAGAAAATAGTTGGGAGGTATCTACAATAAAAGCAGGCATTTGAAGATTTCACTGCTAAGTTTCGACAAAGATGGACAATTTCGCCACTGTAGCAATATAGTTGGTAAAAAAGTAGGTATAGACTTGGAAATTGATCAAAAGATCAACATTACTGCTCGAAAAAGTTGTAGGGATTTGCATAAATGTGGTGTATTATGGACGATATTGCCCCTAGAGTGATAGAGTTGGTAAAAAGCATGTTGCAACTGGATGCTTGCACAAAAGTTCATTGCTATTCTTTTAGTGATGCAGAAAGTACATTGCTAATTCTTAGAGCTTATATTAGGTTGTTTTAAGCAGTTTTTAGGCTTTAAGTTGTTCATTGCTACGTTTTTTATTGAACTATTAAAATCTGAAACTTCATTAATGCATACATTAATTACTTATTCTTTATTTAACTATTAAAATTTGGAACTTCATTAGTGCTTACATTAATTACTGAAAAAACGAAGTTCCCTGATATCTTCATTAACTGTGTATTTCTAAATCATAACGTAAATAACGTGGGACAAAAATTAAGCGACTGTCTTCTTTTTTGTGTCATCAATATGAAAGTGGTTTATATTTGATAAGTTGGTACTTAAGCAGGTTCTTAATAAGGAAATTACATTGTATGTTCTCTTTTTTTGTTCTTTTTTAATAAAATTTGCTATTTATTAAGTGTATAATTTAAAGTCTGTAACTTCACTTTAAATCATTATTGAGTGTATTATTTAAAGTTTGTAACTTCATTTATTGAGTGATTTTTGTGTTCTCTGTATGTCTTTAACTTCTTTACTCTGGAAGATGTAACATGTTACAAGTCAAAGGCACTAAAAAGTCAAACAGGTTCACTTTTGGTGGATTAGATTTACTCATTCAATCGTACACATGCTATGCATTTCAAGTAAAACCAAGTATAACACATACTTACCAATTACCCATTGCCATTGGACAACCACAATATATCATACGTATTAGAAGTAAAGAAACACTAACATGGAGCACAGAAGAAAAAAACAAAGCATTAGCGACGAAGCTATAGCAGCGACTTTTTTAGGGGCGACATGTCGCCGCTAATGTCTTTAGGGGCGACATACTGGACTATTAGGGGCGACATCTGTCGCCGCTAAAACCACTAATCCTTGTAGTGTTTTTATGTTATACGAGAAAGCTAAATGGAAATTTTTGATTGAATTACAGATTGAAATTACTAGAAGATTTGTATGCAACAACTTGATATCGGTTATGAACTTAGTTGAATTTAGAGGGAAATATAAATGATGTTGAAGTTCGGCCACGATATATTACGCATCAGATACAAAAAATGCATATTATAAATATAGTTTAATAAATATGTTAGTTGTAAATATGTGTGTGAAGGTGAATTCATACAACACACATAACTATACACATACGAGTTTTTTTAAGATCACTCTATTTTTAATTGTTTTTATAGGCTTTTAATGGATTTTTTTTGTGTCATTATTGACTTTGTTTATTAATGACATAAAATATAAAGTTCCACTAAAACTATTTATTTCTTTTATAGCATATGCAAAGTGATCACATTAAAACGTAAATTATTGGCACAAAACTAAAATGCCGCTAAATCACTATTTTTTTCGTAGTGATTTTTTCATAAACTTGTATTCAAAGGTTGCATCTGTTAATTCAAATTATAAAAATCGGTAATGACTAACTACTTTTATTTATTTATCATAATACTTATTAGTGATAGCAATTTTTTTCGTACTTTAATTGAGAATATTCTAAAATAGATTATTACTATTGTTATTATTATTATTATTATTATTTGATAAACATATATAATAGATAATTAACGGAACCAAAATATTTTCCACGCTAATAACTTAATATGATCTCATAATACACAAGGCAGAGGGTTTGCGGAGGAGTAAAAGAAAAGACTAACAACAATTTATTGCAAACTCAGAAACACAATCCATTGTTATATATTTAAAATTAAAAGAATATCAGCAAAGATTTGCAAATTTACTTTTGCATGCTAAAAACAAAAAACTTACGGCCCATGATCTCTGTCGATGTACACGTTATTGCTCTGCCCACCTTTAATTTGACTGAGCATGCGTATGGAATAGTGTAAACAGTAAAACACAACCTGCTTTCCCAAAATATAAATAATTCAAGCTGTTCCCCATTACTAAGAAACCTCTCCACTTTCGCTATCCAGACTTCTCGATCACTCCATTGTTTTGAACTTCTTTGGATGTTGAGGCCAGGTAAAACCGTAAAATGTTGAGCTATTTTTCTTCCATTTCTCATTCTTCTTTTCTATTAAAGCTTTGTTTTTTTTTTAAATTGTTGCATCATGAGATCTAGTTTTGTGTTTTAGGTAGTGCCGGGTGATATGTATTGTTGACCAAGTTTTTTTAATTAGAGAGAAATAGATATTGACTAGTGTTGTTTCGAGCTATATGATGGCCGTATCTAGTTCTAGTGTTTCTAGGTTGGTCCTTTCAGAGAATTTGTCCACTTGTTGTTTTGATTATTTGTGGTTTGTTTCAAGCTTTTTATTAGAAAAAAATGTAGTAACTACCAGGTCGTATTTACATATTTAAACATTTTATGATATTTTTTTCATTCGTATTTTTCGCTTGATAATTTTGGCATCGGTACTGCATGCAAAGTGTTCGTTCTTCATATTTTCATACTGACTTTCTGTTTAAATGTTTAAATTGGTAGGAACACACAAATATGTAGGCCGTGGTAGTAGCGCGAGTTTGATTCGTTTACACAGATCTCATTTTACGGGGAGACACGTAGAGGACAGTGAGATGAATTTTGTAGACTTTGCTTTTATTGGAATGGGTTGCCTCGGAAGACTACTGCACTACAGGTAACTTGTATTAGATGTTAACTAGCAAAAGCTCTGTTTGTTTTTTTTGGCGTTTGGGTTTTTTTTGGTTGTTATTGACGTGGGAAGATTTTATGTCCTTATATGTTTGTGTAAGTAATATCAAACATTAGTGACAATTGATTTTCATTGATGATGATAAGGCCTTACATGGATAGTTAAAACAACAAAAAAAATAACAGACAAGTTTGCCGTGACGTTTTATTATCAACAACCCACCATATTTGCTACGTCTTCATGAGAGATTTAGTTGGATGAGGAGGCGTGTTCGGGAATACCTTCCTCTTCGCGATTTTCGTAGTCGATGGTCTTGAGTTTCTTTTTGTGCCCCTGGATTTCATCTTTTAACAGCTCGTCCTCATCTTGTAAGAGCTCTAGAATTCTTGTGGTATTGGTGTTGGTTTCATGCATCGCCGCTTTCGCTTCAACGAAGTTGATAAATTTAGGCTTCGAGTCTGGATCTCCGTAGAAACGGTTTTTAATGTTGTGATCATTCCGCAGTTTTTTTCGTAAGTTGTCGAGTAGCTTGACATGTTGTTCGTTTTTTTGATGAGTGAGAGGAGCATGCTTTCTAAATCAGTGCCTTTCATGTTGTATGTTGGGAGTTTGGTGTGCTGGAGGAAGATGGTATCGGTTTTTATAGTGGAGAAGATGAACGATTGGATGTTTGGATGGTGAGATGTGGTTGTAGGGATGGTCGCTTGTAATTAATGTTCTTAGAGCATCCACAATTAGAGCATCCACAATAGGGGAGCTTTTTCACAAACCTTTTTAGTGCTTTTTAGTGTCA
The DNA here is from genome assembly GCA_023525715.1 of Cichorium intybus. Classification (NCBI taxonomy): domain Eukaryota; kingdom Viridiplantae; phylum Streptophyta; class Magnoliopsida; order Asterales; family Asteraceae; genus Cichorium; species Cichorium intybus. The sequence continues at coordinate 95,655,680 of CM042010.1, read as the reverse complement.
CGTCATTGACACATCACTAGAGCTTTTTCATCCACTATAGAAGAACTTTTTCACTTGAGCTTTTTTGTGGTCCCACAATTTCAATCACACATTTAAATAATGTTATATAAAACAATCTATTAAAAACTAACTAAAATAAATAAATAAATAGTTTATAATTATATATAATTTTCTTTAATTGTAAAAAAGTAAAGTAAAATATATAAAACTTAATTAATATATTAAACAATAATGCATTACAATATTTAAAATAAGAAAATTCTCATACATGATCACTATTTGACCAAATATGTTCAACCAAGTCGGAACGCAGTTCATGATGAAGTTGGTTTGAGCGTATCTCGGAATTTCTTTGAAGATATCGTTGGAACTCACTTGTTGAACCTTAAATATATGTGTAGAGTTATCTACTTCATCGTCGCTCCAATTGTTTATTTCATCACCTTCATCTTCAACAATCATATTGTGCAATATTATGCAAGTTTGCATAATATTCTTCATCTCTTCTTTATACCATAGTCGTGACGGTCCTTTAACAATAGCCCAACGAGATTGAAGCACCCCAAATGCTCGTTCAACATCCTTTCTTGCGCCCTCTTGTCGTTTTTTAAACAATTTTCTTTTTGCATCTTGTGGACATGGAAAACTCTTCACGAAAGTAGACCATTCGGGATATATCCCATCTGTTAAATAATATCCTTTCGTATATTGCGTACCATTAGCTATGAAATCCAAGTTTATCTCTAAATGCATACACCAACCCTAATTAATATTTCCATTTATTGAGGTAATTAATATACCCATTCTTTACGTAATTAATTGATTGGATGTAATAGTCATTTGCGTAAATCTTTATCCATGGCAGGGTGTTTGTTTTTTCTAATATGCATTCTTGTAGCATCAACCCGTTAAGACTTTTTTTGTGTAAAATTGCACATTCAAAACATTTAATATATATATATATATATATATATATATATATATATATATATATATATATATATATATATATAGAATAAAAAGATAAATAAAATAATATTATTTTTGAAAAAGCTTTAACCACAAAGCTTGCTAATTAGCAAGCATTTTGAAAAAGCATGATTTTGAAAAAGTCCCCACTATAGCTTGTTAAAAATAAATGAGCTTTTTTAGTGAAAAAGCTTTTGAAAAAGCTTTGAAAAAGCCCCTATTATGGGTGCTCTTAAGTTGAGAGGACTTCTGCATGGCGATAGCTAAGAGCATCCACAATGGTGGAGCTTTTTATAAGAGCTTTTTCAAAAAAAAAATTGACATGTCATTGCCACATAATTATATTAAAAAGCTTATAAATCTTCCACTATAGTAAAAGCTTTTTCATTAAGTTTTTTCATAAATCTTGATACCTTTAATTATTTTGTATAAATACAAATATCAATAAAATAATAATAAATATTAAAAAGCTTGAGTGGTAGAGCTTTTTAATGGCAAAGTTATATGAAAAAGCTTTGTAAACAAAAAGCTTCCACTATGGTTGTTAAAGCTTTTTTAATTGAAAAAGCTCTAAAAAAAGCTTTGAAAAAGCACCATAGTGGATGCTCTAATGATGGCTGTCAGTTGATTTGGTTGTAGGGTAATCAGCTAAACGATTGAATGCTTTGGTGGGTTTTAAATGAAATTGTTTTCATTTTTGGTATTAGACTTCTGTATTTGGGGAAACCGTAATATCAATTTTATTGGAATATATATATATATATATATATATATATATATATATATATATATATATATATATATATATATATATATTATTTTCCATTAACAGTGGAGGCCTTTTTTTGTGTAATGTTTTTTATAGTAGTTTTTTACAAATGTAATATTAAATAAATCGTTTATGATGAAACACGTACCATATAAATAAGTTTGACATGTTTATGTGTTTTTTGTAACATTACCATTCATTGAATATTTTATTGACTATAATATAATAAGAGTGTTTGTAATCGATCTCTATTTTTACTCCAACATAAAGTGAAATTTAAGACAAACAATGTTTAGTTTCCAGCATTCTGTTATTTTTAATTCTATTACTATTTTGTTTTCAGCCTAATTCTTTTTTTAACAACATTTTTTACTGTAAAAAAACATTTTCCTGGTACGTTTATTTTAAACTTAAAACGATTGTGAGAGGTTCTGTTGATGTGTAATGTTTTTTATAGTTTTTTTTCGTTATCTATTTTAAAATTTGAAAAGTACGTTTTAGGGCCCTTTTTTTTTGGGAAGTGGTTTTCGTTATTTATTAGGGTAATAATAAGTTAAGTGTTTATTGCTATTTGGGTTTTCTGTCGATTGGGTTAATCTTTTGCTATCTGCGGTCTCTTCTTCTTCTTTATACGTGAAGTCTGATCTTTTGTAAAGGTATGTTTTTTAGTTTTGTGGAAGCTTTTCATCGGAGTTAAGGCTTCCATTTGTTGTATGGCTTTATATTAGGAGATCTTCTTCATAATTATTTGTTAGAGTTGTAAATTGTGTGTTAACTGTTATTTGAATGTTCTATCATTTGGGTTATTTTTTACTACTTGGGATATCTTTTTCTTTTTTATGTGGTGATTCCGATTTGTTGTGAGTATGCGTCTTTTTTCTTTAATGGAAGGTGTAACGGGAGTTTAGAATTCGTGTATGTTGTTTTGCTTTATGTTATGAGATATTCTTTGTAATTTTTTCCTTTTTTAGTGTGTAATTGTTTTAAAGTTGTGTTGCTTTTTAGATGGCTTTTAATGGATTTCGTATGAGAGATCGTGTGGAGGTAATTAATGAGGAGGAAGGTTTTGAGAATTTTTATTATGCAGCTGAGATTGTTGGATGGACACTCGAGCATGTAGCTGTTAGATATGAGACTTTAGTTGATGAAGATGATGATTTCCCTTTGGAAGAGGCAATCTCCGTGGAGAGCATTCGTCCTTATCCAGCAACTGTGATGGTAGATTGTTGTCCTGGGGATATTGTTGATGTTTGGCATAATGAGGGATGGTGGAGGGGTAAATATCGTCGGTTTGATTCGGACAGAGTAGGCGGTAAGTATTGCCGAGTATATTTTGATTACATGGATTCAGGAATGCGGTTCGAAAGTTATCGAGTTAAGGACGTGCGATTGCATCAGGAATTCTACTTTGAGGACTATGTGAATTTTAATCAGGTGTGGATATATAAGAAAGTGTGATTGAGAAGGTCCATATGAAAAGGATGTTTTTTTGGTGCGTGCAGAACATTTTGGGTACTGGATTTGGAAGGTTTTATGATTTTGTATAAACTTTAGTAATTTTTTTAGAATTATTTTTGGAACTGCTTTTATGTTTGAAGCTTTTATTTTGTTTTTTAAAACGCTGTTATTATTTGGGGTATTGTTCCCTTTGGTTTAAGTAATTCAGATTTTTGAATGCCATTTGGATGTCATTTTATGGGTATATTTTGGCCTACATGATGGCGTAGCGTAAATTTTTTTTTTTTGGGTGTCTTATGAGATGGAAAAATGGATTGAGATTAGCGTAGCGAAAGTGTAAAGAAAGTTTAACTATGACTCAATATTTTTTTGAATTCATATATAGTTTGTAATAATTTTTTTTTGGTGCAAAGCTTCGTCTCTATTGTAGCGTTGATTTAGGTGATTTCTTTTCTTTAAACATTTAGTATATCAATGTAAATAATTAATATCTTTGTAGTAGACGGGTATAACTGTAGTTTATCAGCCGATTACGTTTGCATGTGATGATTCACAGCTATTAATTGATCTGCCTTGCCGTCAATCATAAAGTTGAAATGGTTAATAGGGTGACTCAGTCATTGCGTTCTTATAAAATGCTATATATGTATATATGTATATATATTTATAAATGAAATAAGGCTGTTATTTTATAAAATTCGTATCGATATTTGGAATGAAAACCATGGTTAGAAATTGTTTTGAATAGATACACAGATTTGAAAAAATATTTTTAAAGTTATTTATTAAGCTAGTTATGTCATAGAGATGGCTATATGGGCTATGCTAGTTAATCAGAACAGTTTCCCTTTGATTAAGTAATGGGTATAGAAGGAAATAAAAAATAACAAAATATGTAAACGTAAAGTTTTAAAGTTAATAATAACGTTGGTTATAGATTTAAAAGAAAAAAAAAAGGGGGATTCTTATTTAAACCTTTCTTAATGCGTCAAATAAAAGAAGGTGCCTGAATAAAATTAATAATGTATGATGCTCATCATATTTTGCGTTATTTGCTTTTAAAAGTGTTTAAATTTTCTTAAAAAAAAAAAGGGGATTCTTATTTAAACCTTTCTTAATGCGTGAAATAAAAGAAGGTGTCTGAATAAAATCAAAAACGTATGATGTTCATCATAGTTTGCGTTGTTTGCTTTTGAAAGTGCTTAATTTTTCTTATAGTTTTGGTAATGTAATTTAAGTTTATTTGATTTCGTCACTCATTAATTGTGGGTAGATGAATTGCCGTTATGGTGTCTTCTTGTAACGCTTAATAAATATTTAAAAAACATTATTCGAATGTTTTGACCTCGTTAGGTTGCATAAAGAAATTGTTATAATATATATTTTGCAATTGATTGCTGTAGTTAATATTTCATTCACATTTTGTTATATATACTGTGAACATAGAATAGTTAATCTAATAAGAACTTATTTTATTTGATAGTAAGATGACAACACATCGTAGTAAAATGTAAAGAGGACGTAGACATTATACACATTGCAACAGGAAAGAAAATGCAAGCATTTATGAACTTTCTAAAACAAAGCGAATTTTTTTTTATGAATTATTATAGTCCTCATATGCCATCGATGGTGTTCAAAGTCTTTTTGATTTTCTGACAAAGTAATACTATAGAATCGATGGCTTCGATAATTTGTGTTGTCAAATTGTTGCCGACCATTTGTAAGTTCTTGATTATCCTGTCAATAGCATTCTGATCCATGCCTTCTTCTATAACTTCGATGGTCTCTTTCAGCGTGTCGTCGTTTTGAATTGCTGCATTCACAACATTCATTAGGATGTCTTCCTGCGCATATAAATTATCGAGTTCTTCATTTTGCTGTGTAAAAAAATCTTTTGTAAGTTGATTGATTTGTAGTGGTAGAAAAAGAAGAAGCCATTGTGATTGTTTATGAATCAAACACAAAGTTTACGTTTTGGGATGTTGGTGTACATAGTTGTAGCCGAGGCTTTCACTTATATAACGTGTCTCTTGGTATAGCTTTTGACATTGTGAATTTAAATATTATTTCGTTTTTGAGTTGTAAATGTATGCGCTACGTGTTGACGATATAATTTTTTAATGCAACGTGGTGCAATATGTCGTCTTTTATGAATGGTGTGGACTTATCGATGTCTGTGTAGTCAATACGTATTTGCGTTTTAACTGAATGACATTTCGGAGACGTAAATCCATTTATTCGTTAGAAATTATAATTTTATTTTAAGTTAGTTATATTTAAGGCTATCCCAAAGTTTTTTGTTTAAATAAAGGAAAATCGTTACATGTGTCTGTTAAATTTGTTTATGTAACGTTCTCTAAAACCGTTTATAAACATTTATAAAATAAAAGTGCTAAACATTTTTTTTTCTAGAAGTTGAATTAATATTTGCATTGTTTTCTTAAAAATATATTGTTATTAGAGTTTCTGATGTCATTGTTAACTAAATTAGGTAATAAATTGTTTGTGCATATATGTATTTGTATTTATCGTATAAGACTTTGCTGTGTCTATGTATTAATTTGTGTATAGTTAACAGATATCTAAGTTTTAATTTAATCACATTTAAGATGTGTAAATGCGTTGGTTAGTTAGAAATTATAAATTCATTTTAAATTAGCTATATTTAGTTTGTTCCAAAAAAAATTTAAAAAAAAAAAAAAAAAAAAACCGTTACAGGTGGTTGGTTAAGTGGTTTATGTAGTATTCTCTAAAACCATTTACGAACTTTGATAAAATTAGAGTGCTAAATATATAGTTTTCAGAACTTTAATTATTTGTTGTTGGGGTTTTTAATAACATATGGTTATTAAAGTTTTTGACTCCGTTTTTAACTAAATCAGTAAAGAGGTTCTTTGTGTACACACCCATTTATATCTTTCGTATAGGATTTTGGTTTTTCGTAACAACCCATTTCATTCTTAATTAAATCAGGTAATAGATTGTTTGTGCATATATTTAATTATTTGCTGTTAGGGTTTTTAATAACATATGGTTATTAAAGTTTTTGACTACGTTTTTAAGTAAACCAGTAAAGAGGTTGTTTGTGTACACATCCATTTATATCTTTCGTATACGATTTAGCTTTTTTGTAACAAACCATTTCATTTTTAATTAAATTAGGTAATAGATTGTTTGTGCATGTATGTATTTGTATTTTTTGTATAAGACCTTGCTGTATCTATATATCAGTATGTGTATAGTTAACAGATATCTAAGTTTTAATTTAATTACATTGTAGATGCGTAAATGCGTCGGTTAGTTAGAAATTATAAATTCATTTTAAGTTATTTATATTTAGTTTTTTTCAAAATTTTTTTTAAAGAAAATGAAACCGTCACACGTGGTTGTTGAAATGGTTTATGTAGTATTGTTTAAAACAATTGACGAACATTGATAAAATTAGAGTGATAGATATTCAGTTTTTAGAATTTTGATTATTAGTTGCTGGGGTTTTTTAATAACGTATGGTTATTAAAGTTTGTAACTTCGTTTTTAAGAAAAGCAGTAAAGAGGTTCTTTGTGTACACATCCATTTATATCTTTCGTATAGAATTTTGGTTTTTTGTAAGAAACAAAGGATGGGGTTTTTTAAGAAAACCAGTAAAGAGGTTCTTTTTGTACACATTCATTTATATCTTTCGTATATAATTTTACTTTTTTGTAAGAAACAAATGATGATCATAAAACATTTGGATATGATTTAAACAGTTACGCACGTATGAGTAAGACAAAATTCAAAATCAGTACAACTCCGTTTAGCAGTTTTAATCTTTTACACATATATAATATTATGTTTTTAATATATGCAAAACAGGATGATGCTCATTTTTATGTATGAGCATCTGTTACATTACGGTTAGTCTAGTGGTAACTGAAAATGTTGGGATGGCTATTCCGATTTATATTTTACAGGAGTTAATCCCTTTGGTAGTATTATATAACATAGCCATTCCCATATGGAGGATTCCAAGACAAACTATTGTTCCTAATTACATATGTTACGCATGGAGACACTGGTTTTTAACTTGAATTTCATTCCTTGTGCCGACTGTTGGAACTCAAATGTTCTTTTATTTAATACTCAAACTGAAATACAAAATTTTTTTTTGGTGTACGTCGTTGGAAAGGTCTCGTTCCGCAGATTCCGAAAATATATTTTTTCGAATTTTTTGAACGTCGGAAGACCTCCAAATCACCGGTCAAAGTTGGTCAAAACTCGCCGAAAAGTTGGCTGGAAAAAACCAGTTCGCCAGAGAAGACGACACTGTAGCACCGGAGTTTCGCCGGAGAAGACGACACTGTAGCGTCGGAGAAGACGATACTGTAGCAATTCCTGTAGCGGTACTGTAGCAATTCCTGTAGCGGTACTGTAGTAGTACTGTTGCAGATTTCCAAAAATTGCAAAACTGGTCCCTGAACTTCAGAAAAATTGCAGTTTGGTCCCTGAACTTCTGGAAAATTGCGGTTTAGTCCCTGAACTTCAGGAAAATTGCAGTTTGGTCCCTCAACTTTGTCAAAGTCGCAAAACAGTCACTCAAACATTTGTTTTGAGCAGTTTAGCCAGAAAATAATTTGGGTGGGGATTATATTTTGCAAATAATGAGCCAAGAACAGTTGAATCAAAATTCTATTTAATCGGTGAAGAACAGTTGAACTCAGAAGAAATTTAAAGAAATCGAAAACCAGTGCCAACAGCGTTTGTCGGGTTTTATTGATTCAGTTTAAATTTTCAGTTTCTGATTCTCAGTTCGGTATTCCGCTGTAGTTTAAATAGGTTGATTATTTAACAGAGTTCAGAAGAACAGTCGTTAAGTTCAAACAAGGCTTCGTTTAGTGAAGATTGAAAAGTTGGTGGAAGACGCAGATTGAGGCATTATGTGTTAGAAAGTTCAAGATGTGGTGTTGGTAAAGGGAGAAAATTAGTGAATTACAAAAGATCAGACGTTCAGACAAATCCAGCGATGATCAGAGTTTTAGGGGTTCAAGAACAGATCATGGGATGAACAGATCAAGTAATTAAGAGAAAATCCGTTTTCGGTAGATCCAACAGTGATTAAAAAGTCAGCAGACTTAGATGTAATCACGGGATCAGAAAGTTCGGTGTTATTCATGACATTGAGGTGTGGACATTCTTTAGAGTCGATGTCCAAATAGAGGAAATTCTGCTTCTGAGAATGTGTCTGGGTTTGATGTATTGGGACTCAGTGGAAGGCAGTGAAGACTCTTGGGTTAAGAATTCTGGTGCTTCATTTCACGCTACCCACAGCAGTGAAGCACTGCAGAATCTGAAAGTTGGAGACTTTGGAAAGGTAAGACTTGTGAACGATGAATGTTCGCTGTATATGGTCGGATTACCGTCTGAGGGAGTGACCGTCCCAGTTCAGAAGAGAAACAAAGTCCGGTTTACAGAATCTCATGGGCAGAAGAGGGTGACCTTTTGCAAGTAGGAAGCCTAGAGCTACAAGGAAGATTCAGGTTGAACGAGCATGGAAAGGTTCAGAAAAATCAGTCGAAGGATATTGTGGCAATAAGAGCACAGAGTATTGTTTCAGTTGCAGGGTTTTGCAACAGTGGGAGCATAGGTCGTGTTTCAATCATAGGTCCAGGACGACAGTGGATTTAGAACCAGTTTTCAGCTGTAAAAGTCTCTCCGGTTTTGATAACTTGCTAAATATGGAGAGTGTTGTTGTTTGTTCTCAGATTATTCCAGGATTCGGTAGTTCGTTTTCAGTAGGAGCCGATAGGGACAGAGAACGGGTCAAGGGCAATTTAAGTCATGACGAACATAGTTGAAACTCATGGGAGTTTTAACGGGCGTTTCAGGTTAACTGATGAGAAGGTCGGGGGAACTAAGAAGGAGTTTACGGAAATACAGATGCACAGTTGAAGCACAGGTGAAGATTGTTCTGTGGCTTCAAGTGGGAGATTGTTGAGTGTGAAGCCACTCTTGTGGTTTGTCAAAGTTGGTGAATGTGAAGTTGGTGAAGTCAATGGTTGGTGAGTCCAAGGTTGGTGAAGTTTGATTTCACATTTCACAATTCACACTACCTTCTCATATGTATAAATAGAGCTTCGGTTGAAGAGATTTATGTACCACACCACAACAATGTAGTTGAATATAAATTCCTAGTTACCTGGTGGACGTAGGTCAGATTAGACCGAACCACGTTAAATTCTTGTGTTCTTAATTTGTGAGCTGAGTGTGTGAGTTTCGTGTTCGTATGCTAAGTGTCTCGATCCTAACACCGACCTCGTTTAGTGGGATTCACAGCCTCGATATCATCTGCATTTTCATAGTTTAAACTATCAGTATCTTAGTACATAATAATGGTTTTTCATATGTATGTACCTGTGTCACTGCATATCAAATGCCTTCTTGCTGTGGACTTTTCTTTAAGCTTGGTGGGGGTTACGAATGAACTGGATTTTTCAGGTGAATCAGTTGCCGGTGTAGAAGGTGGTGGATTTGCTGTTGGGGACATTTCAGGGGATGCAACAGGTGGAATATTTTTTTCACAAATAGTTGTTAGTTTCCCTGAGGATGTCTGTTTCCGTTCGTGACTTAAGTCTACAACTACGAAACTTATCTTATTACTGCTAGATTTCTTGGTTATTTCGACATACAGATTTAGCACCTCTGTTTTATATATTTCCAGTTCAGGAGGCAAAACCTTTCGATCATCATAACCATCTAGTAAAACAAACTACTCACATGTCTTGCCTGTCAATTTCTTCATAAACGCATCAGTAACCATGACTCTAATAGCTTCTGTTCCGCCATCCAAGATCACATGTAAGCTGAAGCTGTTATAATCATATTTGCAGACATAAATAATTTTATTTGAGTATAAAATAATACAATTAACATATTTTTACTTACAAAAACGTTGGATTTTGAATAGGCCCGTGAGTCACGCAAAACCATGTCTTTCCTTGTATGGGGATTCTTACTTTACACTTGTCACATGTAGAAATAAACCAACTATCCTCACTCTGAAAATCCACAATTCTTGATTTCACACAGATTGTTTTTCCCTGAAAAAGGTTTACTTATTAACACAGAAATTACGGGGTTTGCTTTAAAAACTCTTATTTCACTTACATTCAAATAAGAATAAGATTTTGTCAAAAGATCTCGAATTGTCATTTGTGGAAATGTTGTTGTCAACAACATTGACTTTGTTCCTTCGTTAATTACCAATGTGGAAGCCAACTCCGGAGGAACCATAGGGTTAACTATTACATGTGTTGCATCCGTGGATGAAACTTTTATCCGACCTATAATTTCATAAAAATTTAGTATACTATTTAAAAGTTACGTAATAAAACAAATAAAATAAGTAAAGTGTTAACAGATTTGGATGTGAGACAGGGTTGTAAAAACAATGACCTCCATATATACTTGGTTTGACATTTGTAATTGCAATCGGTGTTCCAGGCGATGCATTGGACATGACGGATTCATTGAACTTTTCCTTATTTTCAATGCATTCTTTCCAAAGTGTGACAACTACCTCTTGACCCCTATATAGTTAGAAATTAATAAGAATGTTGTCTTAATTATAAAGGAAGGTAATTAAAGTTATAATCTTTCCATATTTCTTACATGTGATCAGTGATTGTTAAATATATTATCGGGTCTCCATCTTTCTTTATACCTGATGCCTTCTTTTTAAAATTTCCAAGAACATCTGCAAGAGATAACCATGTAAAAGGCAAATACAATGTAAATATAAGTAAAAGCTATGTTAAATTATAGATGAAGTTACTTTTTTCGTAAAGTAAACCTGGGTAATATTCTGGCTTGTCAATAAAATTATACAAATCTTCCGTATAAATGAAATCAAACCATGCTTTCGGAATTTCTTCTTTGTCTTCCAGAGAACTAACTTTTGAAGCAGGACCAAGATTAAGGTTTGTATCGTTTTTTAAGGTTTCTGATGTTTTGGAGTTTCGGAACAGGAGTACTTTTCAATCTCATAACATTTTCCTAGATCCAAAACTGACTCCAAGAATTTTTGTCCAGTGTTTTGTCCAAGTATCGTTATTGCGTCACCCTAAACAGAAGGCATTTATGCAATAAAGTGTGTCATAATCATGATATAGGTGTTAAAAAAAATTGTAAAGATATAAACTTACACATTGGTCAACCGCAAGATACCATGTTTCATACTTCCTATAGTGTGGAGTCCATTTTCGTAGAATTCTTATCTGAAGCGGTAATCCATCACATCCATATTTTAAATCAGCTATCTTCGCCATCTACAAACCAGAAAAGTAGATTGTACAAAAGTATACATTATGTACGTAAATCTATAAAATACTCTGTGTAACTTTTTACAACCTAAACACATATACATAAATCTATACATTTGCAACTCTATCTTTTTGTTGTTAAGTTATCTATGTACATAAGTAAATCTTTGTAAACAATGTTTCGCGTATGGTTAGAAGGTTGCTTGTTTTCATCTAAAATAAGGATTTTAATAGAATCAGATGAAGTTGCTCTTGAAAGTGCCACATATAATTGCCCATGACTGAAAACCGGCATTGGCAAATACACACCAACTTTCTCCAATGACTATCCTTGACTTTTATTTATAGTCATCGCAAAACACAATCTGCACGGGAACTGCTTTCGAACGAAAACAAAGGGAAGATCAGGTTGTTTATAAATCAGTTTAATCCTGGGAAAATGCACACGCTTCCCAATGCAAGTTCCAGTCATTATGATTGCCTCAATCAACGAAGGTAATAACTTTGTTACTATTAACCTCGTTCTATTACATAAGCCATCCTTTTGATTTAAATTGCGCAATAACAAAATAGGAGAATTCTTCTTTAAGCGCAATAAATGTAATGGCAAACCTGGAAAAGTTAAAGTATTTAAATACTCTTCGGGATATAAAGCTTTCGTTTCTGACTGTTGCGTACCATGAGGAATTATGCTATCATTGCTATAATAAGAGACGACTTCACCATCAGCCATTTCCAAAACGATGTTGTTTATCTCAATGGTTGTATCATTCTTGGGACAAACGATGGCTCTATTACAAAGTGTTGCTGCGGAAGGGTTACAAAGAATATCTAAACCATATACAAATTCTACAAGTTTTTCCAAGGGATGATATGTATCCAAAATGAGGTACTCTTTTGGAATATCAAAAATAAATGTCGAATCCGGATGTAATGGATCGACTGATCCAACAACACCATTACCAACATCTAAAAGCCATGATGCAAAATGGCATGGATCAGTTGGAGATGAAGAAGAAGACACAACAGAAGAGAGGCACATGTTATGCATTAGCTTGTATACGGTAAAGTGATGCCAAAGATACGAATTTGGTAAAGTAAGACCCAAAATTTCACGATTAGACATCTTTTGTTTAACTGGTAAAGTCTGTGTAAAGTCGTCCCCAAGTAGCATTGACATACCACCAAAAACAGTATCTTTATATCCTAATATATCTCTAAACGTCCGGTCAACACATTCAAGGCATCTCCGTTCCGTCATGGTTGCTTCATCCCAAACAACCATACATGTTTGTTTTAGAAGTTTAGCCATCTGTGTGTTTTTCTTTATATTGCAAATGGATGTATCTGTAACATCAATTAGTATGTTAAAACGTGAGTGTGCGGTTCTACCGTTAGGCAACAAAAGTGATGCAATGCCCGAAGCAGCAACAGCAAGAACAATCTTACCCATCGAACGGAAATAAGCAAGGATCGTTGACCAAAGAAATGTTTTACCTGTACCCCCATGACCATACACAAACAACAATGTTTGCTTACCCGCCATAAAATCATTTCGAACCCTATTATACACATGCAACTGATCCGGATTTAACATAGCAACCATTTCAATATGTTCTTGTTGTAAACGTGCAGTGTCAAACATAGTCTCCTCTAACAGCAACCTGTTTCTCAAAGAACGAAAAAACCTATCCGAAGGGAGAGGCAAACTGTAATCCAATAAGGACTTTGAAGGGGTTGCTCCATTCAATATTTTCTCTAATTCAACCAAAATGTATTCTTTAATGTCATCCTCACGAACTTCAAAACTGGATGCGACCGATGCGTTCCTTAAGTCACAGCGTATATCATCTCCCATTTTCATCCAACCATTTTCCCACAGAAGTAATGGATTGCTAACTTCACAAAAGAGAAGCAAATGACAAAAGAAAGTGCGCAGCTCCGCAGCGGAGGCCCAAGCAGAAGCTTCTTCAAAAGCGACCATCCATTCGCGATAATCGCCAATTAGACCCAATGCCTCACACGCCAAACGGAAAGAAGCATAAACAGTCCCATTTACAGTTCTAATTTCAGAAAAAGAGCGACATCCTTTTTGATGGCACAACAACATGCGCAAATAAAACAATTCGCCAGAAGTGGGATGAATGTACACGAGGCGACCGACCGGTGGAATAAAATCTCTGGTTCTCTGTATCCAATCTTTCTTAGAGCTATCCCATCTATGAAATTGCGTATATTCAACATAAGTCAAATTCCTACCCTCAGCATTCCAACGATTGCTGACCAGCCATCGACTTAAAGTAGTGTTCCCAAATGTGGGCTGCTTCACAACATTTTCTAATAAGCTGTTGTCTTGGAAGGTAGTAGTTTGCAATCCTTCCAGATGCACAGCTAAAATCTGAACAGAAGGGTGGCGCTCATGAATAGAAAAGTTTAACAAACGCCAAGCCGCTTCATGTGAACAAACAAACCGCCCATCAAGAAAGTTCTTTATTTCATCCACACCTTCAAAATCACTTTGTGAGGAAACAGACTGAGACGCATCCACATGCTGAAGCGTAAAGTTAACACGCTCTACACCCTTTGAGATGTATTTAAAAAGATATTTAATTAACATATTCCAACCACAATATTCTACATTAATATGTGCATCAAAACGACTGCAAAGCCTCTTATTGTAAGGAACTACAAAACCATTATGCATCTGAAAACCATTCGGTAAAACATGACCACCGATATTTCTCCTTCTATAATGTACATATCCGTCCTTATCAAAAAAAGTTGAGTTACAAAATGACTTTGGATAACCCTTTTTACACTCACCATCACGCATGCAAGAAGCTCTAACATTTGTCATACCGCAGGGACCGTGTAACATACAGCCCGTGACAATAGAATATAATCTTGACTCTTCATAAGGATCTGGTAGTTCTGCGGTAATGAACTTATCAACATCATCAGGACTTCTAACCTTTGAATGACCACCAACTTACAACAACGTATGACAGTATGGCAAACCCCTCTTTTCGAATTCGATAGTATACAGGTCTGCATAAAAATTCAAAAAAATAAGCACAAAAAGTGAGTTATACTAAACATCACTCATAAAAAAAAAGAAACTATGTAAACGTTAAATATAAAACTTACAGCCAATCACATCCCCAAACGTCTTATCCTCCTTCAGAAATTTAACAAACTCCAAAACTTTCATTCGAAATATGCGAGCAACAATGTCCGGCCTACTTTGCGGAGATCCCATACCATGTAAACTCATAAATCTCGATATCTCAGGCCGCCTAACGTTGCATGTAAAAGTAATAAAATATTGCGGGTTCCCATAGACTATACAAATGGCCAACGCATCATGATAATGCTTATACATATATCGTGGGCCACCAATAAATGTTGAGGGTAAAAAAAAAACATCGTCCGATTGACTTACCCTCCGTATCGCCTCTTGAGATAGCATCATAAACTCCAGAAACATACTCAGAATGTAACACATTTTGATGATTTTGAATATAATCTAATCTATTTTGCTCCACACATAAATAAGCATCAACCAAGAATTGTTGAAAGAGACGACCTCCGTTCAACAACAACGTATATACATCCAAACGGTCATGGATTAAATAACTGTAAACCATATTAACAGTGAGAGATTTAGATCCATTAAGACCACAACCCGTGAGTTTAAGAGAGGAACACCAACCATCCTCTGCAAAAGGAAAGAGCAATGGATATTGCAATGGCATATACGAACGATGTAAATAACTTATACGATGTGGAGGACCATATTTAGAACGAACTATAACATCATATTGCGAAGCATTCGGGTCATTAGCAACAACAATGCTCCCTAAAGTCCTAGGTGCAGGCAAGCCATACCGTCCATCTACAACATTGCTATAAAGTCTAACAGCATACTCTGGAATATTCCCTGAGCAGCTATCTCCGAAGCAACTCGAAAACTCCTTACGTATTCATTATGAACAGAAAGAATGTTACTAACAATGGCAATATTATTTGCCCTCAAAGAAACACCTTCAGGAAATAACTGCAACCTATAGTAGATCTCATTCTGAATGTCATAAATATAAAGTTGTAGAAAACGTGGCCTCTCAGAAGTTTCCGGACATAGAGATCCAATCCAATGAGACTTGTAATACCGTAATATTAAATAATAGTGAGATTGCGTTAATTTTAGTGTAAATAAGGTTAAATAAGTTTTTATATGGGTTAAAATGGTTAGAAACCCATTTAGGAGAAGTTTGAGCTTAAAAAGTGAAATTCCGGAATCACACGGGGCGTGCAGAATTCACACGGGGCGTGTGGAATCCTGTAGTGAGCCTTTCCAGAATCACACAGGACGTGCAGAATTCACACGGGGCGTGTGGAATCCTGCAGTGAGCCTTTCTAGAATCACACAGGGCGTGCAGAATCCACACGGGGCGTGTGACGCGCGCAGAACACTTTTTAAAGTCAATTTTATTTCATTTTTGGGAAAACCCACTTCGTCCAAAAACCTCTCCAAAACCCTAGAAACTTAATTCCAACCCTCCAAAGTCAAGATTAGAGCGTATCTTTCACGAATTGAAGCTAGGGATTTACACTTTGAGCTTGAAAGGTAATTCTCCTCGATTTTTGCTTCATTTTGACGGTTGGATTGTTTGATTTGAGATGGTTCCAGGTGGTTTTGATGAACCACCTGCAACTAGTATGAATTAGAGTGAGTTTACTTGGATTGGTGTGTGTAATGGAGTTCTAATTCGAGACCCAAGCTAGCAAAGTGCTTGTATTGTGTTTTTAGGGTTATATGAGTTAAATTTGTGAAATTGGAAGTTACAATTAGGATAGTATTGCTATCTTTTTATTGTAACCCTCTCTTATGATTCCAATTCCTTGATTGATATGAATATTGAGTATGATTGAGATTTTCTTGAAATTGAGTATTGAGTTTGAGTCATTGTGTTACAGCTAAAGCTAGACAGGAACACACACGAGGTTCGGGAGTTCCACATATCGACTCAACTTCAGGTGAGTAGTTAATTATTAGATGATTATGCCTTATTATGATGTTATTTACAGATAAGAAGTAAGTTATGTTTAATTTGGTTGAATATAACTAAATTTTGAGTATATGGAAGAAAGAGGAATAGTGTGTGAGACACACTATGGACTGAGATAGTCCATTGAGATACAATCAAAGGAGATGATGAATGATACAATTCAACTAACCTTAAATTACTCACTGAGCTTTCAAAGCTCATAAATTGTTTGTTACTGTGATTTGTGTTAGGTTCTGGTAGTGGTGACCGCGGGAAGCGGAACATGGATGGATAGCTACACATGGACTTGGACTTTGACTTAGATATACTTTTGTTGCTTTGTAATATGAAGTAAACCCGGTTTTGTTTAATAGTTGTAATCAGTTGATGTAATAGTTTAGGGCTTGAACTAAGCTTTTGATGACAACATTGTGTATACTTGTTACTCTTTTTGGGATTATACCTCTAATGATATTATGTTTGACTAAAGAAATTGGTATATCCTAAATTTGAGGAACCGGGTGTTACAAGTTGGTATCAGAGCTGTGGTTTAAGGGAATTAAACCTTGAAGATGGGTTTAGACTTAAACCAATGAGATAGAGAAGTCCCAAAGAGTCCCGAGTAGCTATCCTCCGCGGTGTATTACAATTGAGTTGATTATACACCATATTGAGTATTATGGTGATATACAAAATGAGTTGATTATACACCATATTGAGTATTATGGTGATATACAAAATGAGTTGATTATACACCATATTGAGTATTATGGTGATATACAAATGAGTTGATTGCACACCATATTGAGTATTATGGTGGTGATTGCTAAACGAGTTGATTTTCTTTTTCAGTTAAAATGAGTGCTGGAAAAGAAAAAGAGCGAGGTGATCCACAAAGAGATAAATCGGGATCACGATATTCGGGTAAAGAGCATCAACCCGAGGGAGAGCGACCTCCCGAGATACAGAGTAACATGCAGGCGATGATTGCAGCTGAGGTAGCGAAAGCAATCAAAGATATATTACCAACTTATTTGAAGCCTCAAACGGAGACTACAACTGGAGGTACTTCGGGACCCACCCTGATCCAGCCTGAGCAGAGAGAGGATCGTGGAGAGATCTTTACTGAGGCGAGTGGAGCTAGAGTGCCCGAGAAAACGAGAAAGTGCACTTACGATGTTTTTCAAAAATGCAAACCATACGATTTTTATGGGAAGTATGATCCCATAGCAGCCAAGAATTGGTTAACACATGTTGAAAAGATGTTCCGCACCAGTAAATGCGACGAGGCGGATAAAGTGGAGTTTGCAACAAACTTGTTAAAGGAGGATGCACAGTTTTGGTGGGAGAATACTTGTATGGAGATTGGAGAGAGCTTGGCGTATACATTGAACTGGGAACAATTCAAGTTAAAGTTCACTGAATACTACTGTTCCAATAATGCTATGAAGGGAATAGAAGAAGAGTTTTTGAAGCTACAACAAGGGTCGAGAACAGTGCAACAATACACACTGGATTTCAATGAGAAGGCAAGATTTGCACAACATCAAGTTGATACTGAGGAGCGTAAGATGGATCGTTACTTGTGGGGTTTAAAAACCCAGATCCGAGAGTTTTTGTCGAGTTCTAGATATACGACCTTTCAACAAGTTGCCGAGGCAGCAAGATCGAGAGAAAGGGAGTTGCAAAGACAGGAGGAGGAGAGAAGAACTGAAAGAGAAGTTGGAGGATTCAAGAGAAAGTGGGAAGGTAAAGCTGTAGATACTTTTCAGAGATCCACTACCACGGGTTCTCAATTCCATGGTGAACCCAAAAAGAAGGAGGAAAGATGGTGCAAGAAGTGCAGGCGAAAGCACACTGGGGAATGTGATTCTCGAACCCCACCCTCAGTTTGTTTTCAATGTGGAAAGACAGGACATATGGCTCGCCAGTGTACCGAGAGTCGCCCTGTTTGTTTCCACTATGGAGAAAGTGGGCATATTCGCCCCGATTGCCCAAAGATGAAGTCCGAGTCTCAAAAAGATTTTCAAAGGACCGGACGAGGAGGAGGCTGAGATCGAGATAATCGAGGAGACAAAAGCGGCGGTCACGTGAAAACGAGAGCTTTTCAGTTAACCGTCGATGAGGCGCGAGATCAAACTGATGTTATTACAGGTATTTTTAGCCTGAACTCTTCTCAAGCACGAGTACTCTTTGATTCCGGTGCTTCCGTGTCTTTTATATCGGAGTCCTTTGCTTCTAAACTAAATATTACGTTAGTTGATTTATATGAGAGAGTGATAGTAGATGTAGCAGATGGGAGATGTGTTTTTGTAAAGAGTCATTACAAGCAGTGTCGGCTTGAGATCTATGGGGTTACGTACCTTATTGATCTGAAACCGATCACTAATCATGAGTTTGATGTAATAGTCGGGATGGATTGGATGGATGATAATAGATGTCAAATGGATTGTCATGAGAAAACACTTTCCATAAAGACACCGACTGGTTCCGGAATTTTGATACGAAGTGAACGACGTTCCCCAAAAGTACCGATAGTGTCACTTGCAACGGCTAGGAGATATATGGAAAGAGGGGGTGAATTAATTATGGCACATGTGATTAGTGCCGAGTCAAAACATTCCAAAATAGAAGAAGTAGAAGTGGTTTGTGATTATCCCGATGTATTTCCAGATGATCTTCCAGGCTTACCACCGAGTCGGCAGGTTGAATTTGTAATTGATGTCATACCGGGGGCGAAGCCGGTAGCTCGACCGCCTTACCGATTGGCACCGTCTGAAATGGAAGAATTAAAGAGAGAGTTGCAAGAGTTGTTGGAACTTGGGTTTATTCGTCCGAGTTCGTCTCCGTGGGGTGCACCAATACTTTTCGTGAAAAAGAAAGACGGCTCCATGAGAATGTGTATAGATTACCGAGAACTTAACAAGATCACGATAAAGAATCGTTATCCGTTACACGGATTGATGATTTATTTGATCAATTGGAAGGAGCCACGTATTTTTCAAAGATCGATTTGAGATCCGGTTATCATCAATTGAGAGTACAAGAAGCTGTTATTCCGAACACAGCTTTCCGCACGAGGTATGGTCATTACAAGTTCTTAGTAATGCTGTTCGGTTTGACTAATGCTCCAGCCGTTTTCATGGATTTGATGAATCGGTTTTGTCGTCCCTTTCTTGATAAATTCGTAATAGTGTTTATTGACGACATCCTGATTTATTCAAAGAGTCGAGATGAGCACAGATTTCATTTGCAACAAGTGCTAGATCTTCTTCGAGACGAGAAATTATATGCAAAATTTTCAAAATGCGAGTTCTGGTTGCGGGAGATTCAATTTCTTGGCCATGTGATAAATGAAGACGGTATAAAGGTAGATCCAGCAAAGATCGAAGCCGTAATGAGTTGGGAGCCACCAAAGAATCCAATGGAGGTTCGTAGTTTCTTGGGGTTAGCAGGCTATTATCGACGATTTGTAGAAAACTTTTCTCGTATAGCTATACCCTTAACCAAATTGACCAAGAAGACGGAGAAATTTAGTTGGACTGAGGCACAACAATCAGCCTTTGAACAACTACGAGATGGCTTGTGCAAAGCTCCAATGTTGGCATTACCGCAAGGAGGGGAGGACTTTGTTCTTTACATCGATGCCTCCTTAAGTGGTCTTGGATGTGTATTGATGCAAAGAGGACGAGTGATAGCGTATGCCTCTCGACAACTAAAACCACATGAGAAAGCTTACCCAGTACATGATTTAGAGTTGGCGGCAGTAATTTTTGCATTAAAAATCAGGCGACATTATCTTTATGGAGTGCGATTTCAGATCTATACAGATCATAAAAGTCTGAAATACCTGTTTGATCAGAAAGAGTTAAACATGAGGCAAAGGCGGTGGATGGATCTACTAAAGGATTATGATTGTGAGATACTTTACCATCCTGGTAAAGCAAATGTAGTGGCGGATGCATTGAGCCGAAAAGAGTCGCCTATTCGAGTTGTGTCGGCTCGGATGGGAGTTGTGAGTAAACTGCCAGAGATGATACGCAGGTGCCAAAGCGAGGCAAATGATTTAAAGAAAGAAAGGATGATTGGTTATATAGAGAAACTGGTGGAGAATGCACAAGGAATCAAGACTTTCCAAGGGCGAGTTTGGGTTCCAAGGCATGGCGAGGTGAGACAATTATTGCTAAATGATGCTCATTGTACTAGATATTCGGTTCACCCTGGTAGTACACGAATGTATCATACCTTAAAACCGTACTACTGGTGGCCGGGTATGAAGCGAGATGTAGGACGCTTTGTGGAGAACTGCTTGACGTGTCTTCAACTAAAAGCCAATCATCAAAAGCCATATGGAGCAGTGCAACCGTTACTTGTACCAATGAAGAAATGGGATGAAATCACTATGGATTTCATCACAAAGTTGCCTCGGACTCCTCGAGGATATGATTCTATATGGGTGATTGTTGACAGGTTAACAAAGTCGGCTCATTTTATTCCAATTCGAGAAAATTATCAAGTATCAAAGCTAGCTGAGATATATACGAGAGAAATTGTGAGACGACATGGAGTGCCAACTTCAATAATTTCTGATAGAGATAGTCGGTTCAATTCACATTTCTGGCAGAGTTTCCAAAAGCATTTTGGTACAAAAGCCTTATTGAGTACTGCGTATCATCCCCAGATGGATGGACAGTCGGAAAGAACGATACAAACACTTGAAGATATGCTACGAGCCTGCATCATTGATTTTGGAGGAAGTTGGGAAGATCATCTGCCTTTGGTAGAGTTAGCCTATAACAACACTTACCACTCCAGTATACAGATGGCACCTTTTGAAGCTTTATACGGTGCACTGTGTCGGACCCCGACTTGTTGGACAGAAACTGGAGAGAAACCATTGGCGGGACCAGAAATTATAGCTGAAACCGAAGAGAAAATACAAAGCATTCGTGAGCACATGCGGGTAGCCCAAAACCGCCAAAAGCAATATGCAGATAGAAGAAGAAAGCTGTTAAAGTTCAATGTTGGGGAAATGGTAATGTTGAAAGTGTCCCCATGGAAGGGAATAATTCGATTTGGCAAGAGAGGTAAATTGTGTGACATCCGCCTAAAATGGATTCGGGTCAACCCAACCCAATTGGAAATTTAATAAACCCTACTCGAGCTTACTTGATGCTAATAGGATCAAAACCCATACAATATGATATAAATTGACGTTAATAGCAATATAGCATAGTATAACGTTATAACTATAATCAAATTAAATTATGATACCATACTAAAATCAAATCAAAGTATCATGCTCTAATTAAATTAAAAAAATCAAACTTGAATGCTATAATTAAACTTCAAATCAAAGTAGATTGTTATAATCAAATAATAACCTATTTTTTATAAAACTCTATTTTTATAAACACTACATTAAATTTTATAAAACTCTTAAGATGCTTGTGTTAGTGGGGAATTATGAAGACCACCAAAAGTAAAAGTTTATTCCCATTGTCTCCCACTCACACCTCCCATCATCTTTCCTTTCATTTTTCTCCCAACACATTATTCTCATCACCACTCAAACCATATCTATTCTTTCTCTCACTCTCAATCTCGAAATTCCTCCTAGAAATCTTCATATTTCAGCCAAGAACACTCCAATATACTCAAATCTTCATCCCTCTTGAAGCATTTATCAAGGTATGTTGTTAAAAGTCTCAAATTCATGAATGAAACAAATTAAATCCACCAAACTATCTAAAGCTCATTTTATGCATAAACCTGATTTTTCTCAGGATCCCATCAATAAAATAAGAAGTTCTGGAAATTTTCAGAAAATAACTTATTTTTATTGAATTACTATAATTATTGCAATAAAATAGGGCAATAATTCACATAAAATATTTTTTGCAGTCAATAAATTCTGAGAACATTGTGGAACAACCCATATATTGAGTAAAGTGGATTTATAAAGTTTCATGCATTTATATTACTGTTTGATGCTTATTTTGTATTTTATTTTTTTGTAGATAAATAAATTGCAAAATATAGTTATGTATGTTAAAAACTAGATTTTATATTTTTTGCACCTTATTAACATTTTAAAGACTCCATGACAAAAGTTACAGAATTTTGTAAGAATGTTTGCTTATTTTACCTGATTTAATGATTATTTAATGGTTTAAATTGATAATAAATAGCTACACATGTCCAAAAATTATACAACCTTATCCGAATATCATATATAACATGTTAATCATAAATAAAAAGTCTAATGAATTTCTCTTAATATGTTCCTATTATTTATGATTTTATTGATTAGTTAATAATGAAAAACATAAGA
The DNA here is from genome assembly GCA_023525715.1 of Cichorium intybus. NCBI lineage: Eukaryota > Viridiplantae > Streptophyta > Magnoliopsida > Asterales > Asteraceae > Cichorium > Cichorium intybus. The sequence goes on along the minus strand of CM042010.1, from coordinate 95,632,801 downwards.
AATACTTCCCATAGTCCACAATATCCAAAATATTTACAGTAGGCTCAATATAATGTTAGAAAACTATGGCTAATTTTCCAGAATTTTAAGGAATCATTTATTATTTTTCCCAAAATTTGTTGTGGTTTAATTATTAAAATACTAAATAAATACTAAAGCAGTTAAGAAAAATATAAAACTTTTACAGTAATTACTATTTTATGAAATAATGATTTTCTGATAATTTCAGAGTGTTTCATTACTGTTTAGTATTTAAAACCATTTTCCTAAATATCTAAGCATGTAAAAATGCATTTTTAATGATTATTTCATATAAATAATTGTTTATAATATATAAAATCTGTAAATACTTATAATTTGACTAGTTATTATTTTAATAAGAAATTATTAAAATCTTGCCTAAAGTGAAAATATAAATTAATTAAGCAAAGTAATTAATTCAATTTAAAATTCATTTAACATATGAATACATTAATATTCAAAACAAAATTTGGATTATTGTTAATTCATCTAATATAAGAATATGTGTCTAATTATTTTTATTAATACTATATTCCCGTTTATCGATTCCTAAGCCAAAACTATTAATTATATTAGGTTCTACGACATTTTGACTCGAGTCGTCTATCGTACAACACGTGCATTCCTTATTGGACTAATGTGAGTAATCTACCCCATATTTTATAATTTTCAATACTTTTGGGGTGTATCATGTGGTTTTAATATGTTCTAACTTCATTTTATTATTTTTTCACCATTGAGACATTGTTGAGACATTTATACATGAATCATTATTTGTATAATTATTGTTTGTTTACGCTACATGTACTTGTAGTGCATTACAATTTTTAGTCTAATCTCCATGACTATGCACGTATTCTTGAGGTACGTTATGGACAATAATAGCGCTATTGGGTTAACCACCCCGCCTTGGGACGCTAAGGTGATTGATTGCACGTGGTTGAGTGTGTATGATGATTAGATGCTCCATCCTATATATATATATATATATATATATATATATATATATATATATATATATATATATATATATATATATATATATATATATATATATATACATATATATATATGTATATATAGGGTGAGGACTTATTGTTGTTGTTATCATTTGTTAATCAATTTTTGATTTATAAACCGTTATCTCAATAATACTTGCTTGTCGACTTCCAAAGAAAACAAGTTTCAAATTATAAATATTTCAAACTCACAATTTTCTTTAATAAAACTAGATTACTCACCAACTCTCGTAGTTGACCTGTTTTTACCCATGATGCAGATTTGAAGAATGAAGTTGATGAAAAGTAGGGTGTACCTTAGAAACCCACAAGACTATTTAAATTTGATGTAATAAATGTTGTTGTATTTGGATTTGTATTTGTATGTTGTGGATCTTGTTTGCATACTTAGTACTTAATTGAATCTAATCATATTATAACATAGTTGTCATGAGACTTTGAACAATATATCACGCCTTGATCGATTCCGCCAAGGATCGGGGTGTGACAGATTGGTATCAGAGCCCTTGACTATAGGGAATTAGGTTAATTGCTTTGACCTAGTCTATAGCCTCTAGGGTCCTCTCATATGCTAGTTTATAAAATGCACACACAACTGCATGCAATTCGCACTTAGAAAATTCTAAGAATACATTTGTGTGCTAATTGCTCCCTTATGTGCTTACGTATTACTCCTGACACTTATATGTGTGCATACACTTGTAAATTTTCTCCACTTTCTCTGAAAATCACACACATACTCAAGTGGTTTCAAAAAAAAAGTTGTATATACATATATATTCCTTAGAGCTCATAGGAAATTCAAAGTCATCCACTCTAGTTGGGTAGGATCATAGTAATGGACGCGTAGTAACTGGAAGGGGGAGGTGCCGGTAGCCCGAAAGTCCTGACTAGGCAAGCATTCGTATACATCCCAATCAACCGAGGGACCGGTTTGCTTACCTGGGGACCAAAGGCGAGAGTTCCCAAACCTATAGGCCAAAGCGCGTCATTCACATTACTTTTGAGCCATCAAAATACCCGACCTTATCAAACGTATCCGAAAGGATACACTCCAAAATGGCCAACTCATTGGACTATTAAGTTCCCCAATGGGCCTAGAAGTGGGAAAAACATGTGAAAACTTAGTATTGTGGGGGCCCACGCAAGTGCTACATGCTTCACATTTAGTACCCATGGAAAGCCCAAAAGGTGCCCAACACTCCTAACAATGGCCCAACAAGTGTTTTACAATCATTTTACCCAAAAATGTCTACAAACTTAATTTCCATAATCAATTTACAAATAACTCACAAGTCCATATGCGTGTTTCTCATAGATGGCATTACGACCCCCATACGCTGCTCGCAGCAACCGAAGGCTAGCCGCCCTTATCGCTAAGGAGGTAGCAAACGTCATCCCAACAATTGCAACCCATATTCAAGATCTTCAGTCGCAAGCTCCAGCAACGACTCCTCGTTGCTCGTTTAAGCACTTTCGTAACTGCAATCCGCCTTACTTCAAAGGCATCGATGGTGCCACCGCACTCCTTGAAAGGTTTTTCGCAACCATAAACTAAATAACCTAAGTTCACATGCAACCTAGAAAAGATCTATGTTTTCTTACTTTGAACATGTAACTAATTCGTAAAGGCCAAACAAAAATTAACTAAAAGAATAAATCAGAAAAACTAACCTTTAGTTTTAATCTTGAAGCTAAGCAGCACAAGTGTCCTGCCTCAAATGAGATCACACCCAGGGAGCCAGAGGAAGGTCACGAAAATTCTAGAGAGAATAATAGAAATGAGCACACATAATGAGGTCTAGGGGTCCCTATTTATAGGGAAACAAGAAACCCTAGCCGTCAGCCATTTTCTGGATTATACGTACGCGCGTCGCGGCCTTTTCATTTGCGCGCCGCGCGCCGCAATTCAACTATTGAATTTGTACGACTTTAATCCCTGACTTCCTGATTAATCTAATTAATGCCACAGAAATTAATCCAATTAATTTCTGATTAATTATTAATCAATCAATATAGTTTCTAATTAATATATTATCACTTTAATATATTAACAAACCATATCTTTTATTTCTATTGATTTATTAATCCCATAATAAACCAACATTTCTCTCTACCGAACTTTCTACCAAACCTCCAGCTATGAGGGCAACCCAAATGGACTTTGCTTCTATTAATTAAGTAAATACAAATTATTAGTCATGTCTTAGACACCTAATCCAACAGTCTCCCACTTGGATAAGTCTATGACTATAATTACCAATTTAACCTCTAATTAATCAGCAAACTGTAGCTTCCTAGAAACTGCTGCCGAACTCTGACCTAGTCAGTTCTGTCCATAGATAAGTGATCAGATGATCCTCCGTCCAACAAGATATTTTTCAGACATGAGACATGGATTGAGATCAATCTCTGTCTGACACACTGTTTCCTGATTTCCGATTTTGCTTATGACTTTTAGACTTCTAATTGAACGAATCAATTCAGTCCTGGCTGGCCAGCGCTTCAGTCAACTTCAAAATCATCGAGTGGCCAACAGATATCTGTTTCCCGTATGGGTTAAGGGACGAATAAGCTTCGACTAATATGTTATATCTTTTACCCGACAAATCACTCACAACAGCACGTTTTATAACACCGAGTTACCGATGCGTTTTCGTACTATCAATGAACAACCGCCTTGCAAATTATAACTCATTTCTCTCAACTTTAAGACCATAAGATATTATCGTCTCAACATTGCTCGTGATATAATCCATGAAGCAATCCATTGAGCGTGGGTTTATCCAATACTCAAATCTCCATTTCCAAGTACTCATGAACGTTGCAGCAATCTTATTGCTATGTCTAACTCCTTAGACAATCTACAAACCAATTCATGACAGTCTTCCTTCATACTTACTCCCTAAGAGTATGAACGACTGTGGATATTTGAATAATCCAATTATTCAGGAAGTAAACATGCAAAAGTGAAACATAAAATCTGACTGGCAGCTACTCCTGGTTATTACCAAGTCTGCACGAGGTAATCACCAAGTCGGATTTATCATAACTATTATTGGTTTCTTATTCTCTTTTAAGCTTTCAATTCAAGCCTTTTATATCTATGTCTACGACCTTTTCACTCTTTCTATGTATCCAAGTGTCTAACACTTATACACTTTATTGCAGATGATCCTATCAGATACTCTTCCGATGATATCTCAATTTGTCATTTTGTCATTCTCTCTCACAACTCCATTCCGGTGATGTGTACCGTGACTGCCCATGGTTCTCGGGTCTTTAGTCTACATGACTACACCCTAAGACAATTTCGAGGTGTCATGATGTGCCGGTGAACCACACGTGCTCCATCAGAAACCAACGAAATTCTTTAACCATGAAGTCCTACAGCACCACGTTCCGGTGTAAACAATTACCGATTTGAAAACCCTTTCAAATCAATCACCCTAGTCATTTCCCAATGATTTCTCACGTCTGTTCAAAAAATCCATTCAGTAGTCTCAGCCAGGCAATATCCTGAATCCAACTTACAATGCTCTAAGCATTAAGTCATCAGGATATGCTCATAACACTTCTGATTTGTCCAAGAGGTTCGAGGAACCTGAAGTAATCTCATTCCAAGCCCTTTCGGAATCCTAAGATTACCAATAATCCTTGTGTCATGATTTTCGGAAACCATTTCCTTTCAGGGACTCTTTCTTATGCATCTTGAATCCCATCAAGATCATATTCTCAACGGCTAAGTCAATACCGTCAGTCTCATCTATCTGATAGATGTCTATGAACTACGTGAGCATGTTGCACCTTCTTTGTTTCTTTCATGCCAATTCATTACACTTTGCAATGATAGGAAACTCCATTCCTGGGGTTATGCATCTTGAATCTCATCAAGATCATATTGGCAGAATTCTGATCTATCTAATAGATGTTCACAACCACCTGAGTATGTTGTATATCTTAAAAGTCTTTCATAGCGAACCATTTCTTAACACTAAGTCATTACACTTTGTAATGATAAGAGACGTTTCCTAGAACCAGTATGTAACCCACATACAATGATATCAGATAACAACGATACTCCCACTGGCTTTGACACCGTTATATGACCCTTTCAGACTATTCACAAAATCCAGAACTTATGGCACATTTTGCGAAACCGAAATCCAAACCTTTCCGACATATTAAAGGAAATCTTTCAGACTATTCACAAAATCCAAACCTTTTGGCCTATTTTGAGAATCCGAATATCCTTTCTTGAGAGATGCCCATGGGACGAATCCCGAGGCCATGTACCTTTTTTTAATGGCATGCTCTATGTGAGTCCCTATTAGTGTGCCGGTAAACCACACACGCTCCACTAACGACTCACACTTTTCCACGCAGAATCCTCTCGGATTACATCTTCTATTGAGAGTGCTTCTCTCAGAATCAGTTGCTTGACTCCAAATGATGACTCATTCAACCAGATGTTCTGTAAGTAGATTTCTATGTTCCCTTCTTTTGATGATTCAATTACTCCCACTGGTTCCTAGACCAGTTGTAAAGATCAATCAAACTGTCACATAGACTGTGTCTCGCGGTAAGGTTCTCTTATTTGGCAGCAACTGGGCTTACCAATGCTTCCAGCAGTCGGATTACTTATCCGTACCATCTTTAGTGTTTTACCATTACCCGGTATATCACCCAAATCATAACTCCTTATGACAGTGACAATAACTACTGGTCAAGCGAAGAGAGGGTATGCCAGGTTTAACAGGAATCTAATTCCTGGTCAAGTCCCAGTGGTGACTAAAGGTTCTTTCACTTGGCTAATCCCTGAACTCATTCAGAATTATTCTTACTCCCACTGTTTCCTTAGAACTTGAGTTCTTTCTAAAAGTACTCTTCTTCCGAAGGATAACCGGAGTGGCCAATGAAACGACATTGCTGATCAGTTTCAGGCTTATCATGAGATTCAGACGAATGCTACATGACCCTGGACTTTCTATGTACTAGTGGGACGATCCCAGCTTTACATTTCAGACAGTGTCAACATAACCTACTTAGTCTAAGATGTGGTCGGAAGATAGGTCTGCGGTCTGACTGGTTGAATATTTAATTCATTGACATATTAGTCGGAAATGTATCCAGTGTATCTTATACACCGAGGATCAAACTATTTCGATCAATGCTCCATCATCTTCCCTAAGACACATTATAACCATTAGTGTTCTTGGAAGAGGATAAACTGTGAAACATTTTCTCAGTCTATGTTGTTACTCAGGTTCTATTGATCTTATGCTTCCTTTGAAATCTTTGAACACTTCAAGGTTCCAATCAATCGCTTATTCCGATAAACGAAGCCATATTTTTCAAACCATTTGGCAAATATCATGAAGCATAACTAATCGTGTTCTGTTCGAAGATTCGAGCAATACACAGTAACTTATGTGTCTGTTGCTCAAAATCTTAATACCTTTACAGTTCCATATAAATTTATCACTTTGTTAATATTGTTCAAGACATGCAATCATCACCTGACTCCAAGTCAACTGATTCCAAAATCCTATCCATTGGATCTTTAGGCGATTCCTTTCTTGCCACAATTAATTTTATTAAGCACTCAATTCATCATGTGACTCTAAGTCAAATGATTCCAAAGTCCTGTCCAACTGGACCTTTGGTTGAAGTGATTCTCATAAAATTCACTTTAACAATCATAAAGAACACAATGTACAAATCCAATCCCATTGGATGTATCAACATTCAAGTTATTACCATTTACGTCATCAACACATTCATAGAACATTTCGAGGACAATTAAAACAATCATGTTTCAAAAAAAAATATTTCATTAAGCCAGAATTATCCTCAGAACAATGTACTATGCGAATCCATGTCGTATGTATCTATAAACTAATAACAAGAACAAATATCTAACTTAACTCAAAAACCGCACGAGCTCCAGATCCAATCCGAATATGCTCCTGTGCGACACCATCCCGCATCCTCCAGTGTAACACCCCGTCCCATATACAACATTTTAATAAAATAATTTACGTGCTAAATTTCCCATAAAAATTTTCATTTTCAATATGGGGTGTCACAAGCTCAATACATTACCATAATTTAAGGAAGTAGGTACATACTCGAATCAATCTAGGACTCCTGTTCCTTTAACGCATCATCTACTCTTTCCACTGCTACCTGAGTACATAGCATTTTAAAAAAAAAAAACATACGTAAGACATACGTCTCGTGAGTAATATGGGTTTTAGACCCAAAATAATTTCTCATATTTTAAACATTCCAATTTTCATATTATTTAGTTTCCTATGAGCGCACCCATAGGTATTCCTTTTCATTAGTGAGCACATTCCTACGAGCGCACCCGTAGGTTTTATACGAGACGCACCCGCATAGCTACTTCCTCAATAGCATGAAACGAATTCATCTACCAAGGTAATTAGACAACTACTTCGTGACGGGAGGTACTATCCCAGTAGTGTCTTTTTTGCCACCCCTACCGCAGCAGGCCGTGGTCTTTATCCGGATACTTCTCAACTCATCAATAGGGATCAATCACATTGTTAATTCTCTGCATTTCTCATTTATCTTTTGTATACATTATACTTACTGTTTCACAATATCATTTCCAGTTTCACAAAATCATTTCCAGTTCCATAAAACCATTTTCATTTTCATTAAATCATTTCAATTTCCATAAAACCATTTTGACTCCCAAAACATTGTATATAAAATTCATTTCTTTGTATAAAACCCATTTTGCTATGTACTCGAAAATCCACATACTACTCACCTTAACTAGTTAGAGAGGTCTAACTAGAACCATCCTTTTTCCTCGCCCCTCCTATTCATGATCTTTTACTCCTTAAGTACCTAAGGAGTTTATTCACATTTTATTAATAACATGTTATACTTTAATAGTATGTATAGACCACTGAATTTCAGATCTTACTAGACTCATATCACAATATGGTTGTGACATTCATTATTTCACTTATTCTCTTCTTTGCTACTTTCATTTATCATTTACATGGTATATTATTGCCCATTATACCCTTGGAAAGTCATACACTCAACTTAACATTATTTTGCCCCTGACTTGGAGTTTTGTGCATGAAAGAGCACGACTCGTGCTCTTTGTAGAATGCTATTTTTGGCTTCTACAGGTGGCACGACTCGTGCCAATGATAGTGCAAAAAGGGCACGACTCGTGCCTGTGCTGCAGGTGCGAGATTTTGCCGGATTTTTGTGCTGCACTCACTGTTTTCATCTATTAAGTGCTTAATACTTAGCTTAATACTTATAGAATCATTCCATGACTAAAACCCATCATTTTAACATGTTTTTAAACTATGGAATCACTGATTCCATTCAAATTCATGGAAATCCCGTTTTTGACATTTTTGGTCCAAAAACTGAAATTTCTTCAAATTAACTATCAAAACTGATTTCTTACATCTTTTATAGTATATTGAACTTCATAAAAACCATTAAAACCATCTTTGGTCACAAGGACCCGTGAACTAGGTTTCTTGGCCCAAAATCTTGATTTTCACCAATTCAACCATACCTCTTGATTTGAGTGTGGTTGCTTGATGATTTAAGCTTGTTTAGATGGAAAAATCATAGGGACATCTTGGTTCATGACTATGATATCAGTTCCCAAAAAGTCCCATTAAGAACACATATCTATTACCTCAAGAACTAGGATTCTTAGCTTGATTTGTCTTGGAAATCTTGATTCCAAGCCCGTACTCTTCACATCTCTCTTCTAGGAATCCTCCCGACCGATCGTCCAGCCCTCTCTAGAACTCTCTACTGCCTTCCCGTGTTCTGTGAATGGGAATGCAGATTTTTTTCCTTTTTATACCTAGTTAATTTACACTTTGGTCCCTCAAGTTTCTTTTTTTCCCAAAATGGCACAAAAACTCTTTTTATATCATTATAAGTTTCATTTTCTTTCATTTTACCCCAAACACTAAAATACTTTATATCAAAGTCCAAAACATGGCAAAAGACTAATTTGCCCACTAGTTTCAAGAAATGGCACTTTGGCCCCTCTAGTTCCATTTTTGCAAAACTGTCCCAAAAACCCAAAATTTTTCTTTTTAAGTTTATTTCATTACATATTAACCCCAAAATCATATTTTCATTACTTGGAAGTCATTTGGATGTCAAATGACCATTTCGCCCTTTTTACCAATTTTTACTGTTACGCCCTTGTTCAACCCAACTTTTATATATTATTATTTTATGACTTTTACCAAAATTTTCAGGTTCTTACACTCTCCCCTCCTTAAGAGGATTCCGTCCCCGGAATCTTTTCGTATTTTCATAGTATGATTACCTTTTCTTTACTTATACTTTTTATCTTTGAGGAAATAACCTTTTATTTCCTCAACTTGTTAATTACTTATTTCATGTCCAAAACATTCCAAATAAATTTCCTAGAATTTATGGCTTTAGAAGTTTTCCCACTTCTAAATTTTCTTCTTATAATCAATATATTCTTATATATGAATATTTCTTTAAACTTTACATCTTCCCAAATAACCAAAATATCTTTTTGGTCATTTTACTCTCTTTTCATTATAATACTCCAAATACTTATAACAACTTATACTTTTCTTTTATTAAATAACCAAAATACCCTTCGGTCATTTTATTTGTTTTCTTAACTTTTTAGTCACTCACTCATACATCATACTCTATATATTCCAGTTACATTCCTTTTTACCTCATTTATTTATATACAAAATCTCTTAGTAAAACTCACTTTACATTATAGTTTCATACTTCTATACTTTTATCAAAAATAGTAGTCTACTATATAATTCTCCCCATATCTTTATTAAAACCTGTGAGATTATACCCATCACATTCTTTACTTGAAATTTTTTTTTTCCAAATACCATTAAATATAATTATACATAATTCATATTTATACAAAATTCACAAAATCTTTTCTTTGTAAAATTTTGTCCCTTAATGGACATTTTACTTAAGCAACCCCCCCCCCCCCCTTTTTTTTATAATACCTCCACACTCTTTCCATTTTCACTTAATATTACTTATTTATTTTCACTCTTCTCTATTTCTATTAACAACTCCCGTCTTATTATTATTTATAAGAGATGTATTCTCTTCCTTTTATTACACTTTACACCCTCACTTTTCTATGTGAGACAAAATGTGACACCCCACTTCTACTATTTGCAAATACTATGGTTTTTCGTATAAATACATGAATACAAAAATACGGTTTATCAAAAACCGATAATTTACATGTTTAAAAACAGTGGGTGTTACAAATCCATACCAAAACTAACCATAGTAAGCAAGAAAGGATTAAACCTTGAGTCCAAGATAGGAGCTAACTCAAGCTCCACTCCAGCTAAACTTCATCCAACTATAGCATAGCATTTTAACCTCGAATACATGGCAAAACATAGAATACGTAAGACAAAAATTGTCTCGTGAGTTACATGAGTTTTAGACTCAAACCTTTAACTTCTTTTCCAACCTTTATATAAAAACTTATATCATAAAACATCTTTCAAGTTTTATAATAATATCATGCCATAGCTCTTTACTTTTCAAAATCATTACATATCATGCCTTGCAAAAATATCTTCTTTCAAAACTTTATAATGACAATATACTATAACTCTTTACTTCTCAAAAATCATTTTATGATTTACTTTACAAAAATAACATCTTTCTTACTTTCTTTGACTGGTTTTATAAGCTTGCTGGATTTTTATACTTAGGGCTTTAATCACTATAAGTGATACCCCAAGTCTCTATGGCTAGAAAGAACGGATCATTCCTCACCATAGAATTGCTGAGGCAATCTACTTCGCGATGAGGATTTTTCCCCAGTAGACCCCTTACCTAACCCGGGTAGGTTGGAACATAGTTCCCTTACTAACGCTGCTTGCTACAATTACCAGTCATACAAAAACTTGCTGCTTGCTTGAACATTTCTCATAAACATATAACTTGTGGCTAGGTGCCAAACTACAACATTTTATGTCTTTATGGCTAGATGCCAGATATAGCTTTCATCACATAATTTTCATATGTTTAAAACATATTTTTCTAACATGCTAAGCTTTATGCCAAAATATACTTTCCAACATCTTATGGCTATATGCCATTCATACTCGAAAACATATATAGTTTGTAACTAAAACATACTTCTTAAACACATTATGGCTATATGCCTATCCATACTTTCAAACATGTATTTCAAAATATACTTTCACATGATTGGTTCATCGACCAAAACATAACTTCAATATAGAATTATACTTTCACAAACAAGTTAGAAATAATACTCTTGCATATAATTTCACATATAAAAATTTTATAAGAAATCTTGAAAATACTTACTTGCCATGTACCCCAAAGTGGGTAAAAATACTACATGTACTCACATTGTCTAGTTAGAGAAGTCTAACTAGAATCACTTCTTCCCGTTGTTTTTCCTTTCCTTCAACTTTACTCCTTAATACCTAAGGAGTTCATTTAACATTCTAGTTAATACAAGCTAGGCCTTAGTAACAATTAAAGACCTCTTAATCTACATCTTAATAGATTAATATCACATTATTAACTCATTTTTAGATATTGACATCTAAGACGCATAGTCAAAGAATTGACCATAACTCCCAACCCGGAAACTCGAATGACACAAACTCAGACATTCTGAAAAATAGACACAATACATGACAAGTCTCGAGAAGATACCGAGACTTGAATCACATTCTAAGACCTTAGAAAATAAGTAACAAGATTGACAGTGCAATCTGTCACAAATCTGGATTAACGGAGGAATCACCAATTCCATTCCACTTGGGAATGGAATCAAGGAAAACCCTCTTACATAGGCATACTAGATATAACCAAGAGATTACCCTCCGAAATTCAGACCCAAAAGACAAACCAATTAAGAATTAAAAATCATACAATATGAAGGAAATGAGCAGCAACATTTCTGTCACAACTCAGCATAGGTTGACAAGATTTGTCCAACAACCTGACTTCTGAAAGGAAATAAGTCAAGCCTTTTGGATGAGTTACACTAGACATGAAGATAAAGCTCTCATCCAAAAATTAAACTTGATCATGGGCACTGGAATCGCCTGATTTGGACAGCGTATGATTTTTCTACGAATTATACAACATAGAACAAATTTCCATCCGAAAATCAAACTTGATCATAAACCCCCAAATTCTAGGGTTCTTGACTCAAATCATCATTTCCTTGAATTCCACCATATTCAATGGTTAGAACTTGTTTTCTATGATGTTTTGAGCTAGTTAGAGTATATGGATTCGTTGGATTATCCTCACCCATAAAAATCAGAAATTGGATTTGAAGATCATCCAACAAAACTTGAAGAATTAAGGAGTTCTTACCTTATGAAGTTTGAAATCACAAAATTCCAAGTGTAAATCTCTAGTTTTTTTCCATCTTAATCTTGCTCCTCTTCTTGAAAGATCGTTCACGGTTCTTGAGAGAATTTCCCAGAAGATATTTCTGGTTTTTATGAAGATTATGACATAATTTTTCATTTATATATTTTTCCAACTTTGGCTTTATGACATTTCAGTGGACTTCCATTTCTTGGACTTTGGCCACCACAATCAAATTTTATTACATATAACGTAGTGTCTTACATTTTTAGTCCAAAAACTAAAAATATAATTTCATAATAAATCTCATTCATGGGCAAATGACCAAATTACCCCCTTATGGTAAAATGACCAAATTACCCTCTTTTACTAGAATTAACTTTCAAATACTTATCACCATTATTTGGTGTCAAAATTTTATTTCATTATATATTAGCTCCAAAAAAAATCATATTTTCCTTACTTAAAAGTCATTTGGATGTCAAATGACCATTTTGCCCTTTCTCATCATCTTTTTCCAAACTTCTGGTATTTTACCACATTTCCAAATAAATTACTTTAAAACTTCCAGAATGTTTTAATCTTTTTCTTATATATTTTCTCTAATATAAATTCACGATTTTTGGGTCGTTACACAAAATCTGTCGAAACAGTACACCCCTCATGAGAATTCGTATTTCTCACTTCAGAGGAATCAGAACGACGTACCGCCCTTTATTTTTAGTAACTAGATATCCATAGGTTTTTTTATGTATAATACATTCTTTTTGGCCTTGTAGTTTTTATACAGTTTTACTTATTGAAGTTGACCTATTGTTACTGTCAAACTTCATTACTCTTACTTTCATCATCTTTACTATGTAGTTATAGGATTCATTTAACTCTATACTATCTTCCATACATTCTCACCATATTGTTATCTTTCTCCTCTTATAGTTCACATGGGTTATTCCCATGAATACACATTTTGCATCCCGTGGTGCTTATGGTACTTTTGTATCTTGATTTATTAATAATTTAAACGTTACTCTCGTTCTTGTTCTTTAATTCATGAAATCTCAATTTCACGTGCCTCTTACTCGTTTCCTGTACATTATATGCATTACTTTTACATTTACTTACCCTATATCGCTCTTTACTTGTATTACTTTCACATTTTAACGTATTAACATTCCAATTACTCCTTTCATCCACTTTTGTTATTTATGAGATTTTGATCTCATTTATTCATTATTCTTACCAATGTAAATATGTCTTTCTCGTTCTTCAATTTTCTTACAATACTTTTATAGGTATATTTTTTTATTCTTTTTGGGTACCCTGTGTACCATTCTCATATTAATATTTTATGCCTTAATACCTTCCTATAATACTTATTTTTCACTTTAGTGCTTAGTTTAGCACTTTATCTCTTACTTATTCTTCCTCTACCGGTCTTCCAATTGTTTACCATGGTTGATTCCGTTTTTTTTTAACTTATAATGTCTCATACATTTTGTATATGACCACTCACATTTTCATGCTTATTACACTTTTCATGATATTATCATCTTGTGGTGTAATTAGATTTCACAAACCATATTTATTAACTTCTTGATTACAAAAATCAATTCTTAAACTCTTGTCCCACTCTAGACCTTTACAAGTAAATTTTGTTTCTCTTTTACCTCTTGATTACTACTTAGCACCCCGACTTTACCACGTTGATTCTTTGGTGTTTCTAGTTTATTACATATAGTATTGCATAATTCCAAGCTCAATTTCAATATACTTCATACATACTTCAAATAATTTTTATGGACATATTCTAAGTTTGACTCTTATAAAAGTCAAGGCTATCAAGAATTTTATTACCAACTTTATATGCTTTCAGTCTTATTATAATTCTAACTCGTCAATGATATACAACTCCTTGTCTTAACATCTTCTTAACACATATTTACAAGTTTTAATTTGTATAATACTCATATGTATTTACTTGATTCTCTTTTGATTTAAGATCTCAAGTTAAGTACTCCAACTATATATATATATATATATATATATATATATATATATATATATATATATATATATATATATATATATATATATATATATATATATATATATATATATATATATATATATATATATATATATATATATATATATATATATATATATATTCATAGCAATTACTTGATACTACTCTCAACCACCACTATCATTCATTGATAACATTTCATTTTACCTTCATTTCTTTACACTCTTTCCTTTTTCGTATTTTAATGCAGTATACATTATACATTTCCTTACAACATTATATTTTTCATATTTCATATAAGACTTATTTCTTATATATCTTTAGATAATACACAACTCTCATTTATTTTCTTGTTATCTTTCGTTCCTTTGTATTTTGGGCTATATGCCAAATACATTATCTCACTCTTTTGCTTCATTCTTTATAGTGTTCTAATTAAGGTACCTATTTCATAATCACCCGTATACTTTTATATATGTCCCGTAACTTACTCATTCTTTTATATTTATAAACATATATACCCATAT
The DNA here is from genome assembly GCA_023525715.1 of Cichorium intybus. Taxonomy (NCBI): domain Eukaryota; kingdom Viridiplantae; phylum Streptophyta; class Magnoliopsida; order Asterales; family Asteraceae; genus Cichorium; species Cichorium intybus. Next base: position 95,617,778 of record CM042010.1, on the reverse strand, counting down.
ACACCCTTCCTTATGTTTCATCATTACTAACCATTTACCGACCATTTCTCACAATCTTTGAATACTTTTACTAATTATATCCATTCACATCCAGAAGTGGTAACTTCCTGTCTGTTTATTATTGTTCTTATCTTATCTTTGATTCTTGGTCTAATACTTATCTAGACATTTACTTTTATTCCTTACCTCATATTATTTATGACTCTCAGTCATCTTTCTCACATGCTTTCAGGTATCCTTTTATCATTTACATTTCTTCTTATACTTATATTATATGATCACTAGGTCTGATTCCGATAACCATTTTTCTCATCACCATTTTCTTTAATAACTTTCTTTATATTCCTCTCATTATCCTCATCGTTTGTCTTATCTTTAATTTCTCTCCTAACACTTGTTTAGGCATTCATTTTTTTTTTTAATTCATGTTCTCATAATCACATTATAATAATGCAAAATACTTAAGATATCATAGTCTTTAACAGGTTTCCATTTTTCATTTCTTTCCCATTCGGGTATCTTACTTCGTTATATTACTCATTATAGCATTGTACTTATGACTTAATCATTTGTTCCAACCATTAAATGCATTTATTTATCATATTTCCTTCGGATTTGGAAGTCACGACTTCTTATTTCTAGATTTTCGTTTCTGTCTTTGATTCCTTATCTAATACTTGCTTAAGTATTTTACTTTCATTTTATAATAAAGTATTTGATCATTCCCTGGCTGTCCCTGGAAGACACTTCATATTACTTCTCAATATTTATTCTTTACCCTTTCATACAGCCATTGGGTTTGCCTATAATTACAGAACCCAACTCGTTTCCTTTTTATTTTTCCCCAATTAAATGTTTTCATTCTTCTTTCTTATAGAAGTTTTGTTCATATATATATATATATATATATATATATATATATATATATATATATATATATATATATATATATATATATATATATATATATATATATATATATATATATATATATATATATATATATATATATATGTTCTTCTTTCTTTGGTCACTGTTGGAACACCACTTTTATCTTTATTCCATAATCATAATTTTTTTCCGTTAGACAACGGGATTTTTCAGTTATACACTTTCTTTTATATTTGTACTCTATACCCCATTTCTCCCCATTCAAAACTTTCAGTATATTTATACCTTCTGGTCACATTTATCTTACTGTCTCCTTTCATACTGCCTCATGTTCCATTACATATACTTTACATTATTTTTCATATGGTAGGGTGGTTATCACAACCATATATTTGGATTTTTACCTTATTACCCTTCACACACTTGTTATCTTAATTTTAATTCTCTTCATTCATACTTTATAATAATTCACATATAGAGTATGGGTTTTTCCCCACTTCATACCTCATACTTATTATTTCATCTTTAATTCTTTTCAATTATACTTTAACAATTTCAGTCATACTTGATTTTATTACATAGATATACCGACCCTATACCCCTCAAATCTCCTACACTCATCCCTTACAGATTCACATGATTCCTGTGTAGTTCCACCAAACTCAAATATATATCCTGTGATTATGATACTACGGGCCCATAATATTATAACCACCTATACATATTTGTTTCCAGCTTTACCACCAGGACTCATGTTCCACTGTTTTCGGTTTACTCCCACTTCTCCTTACTTACGACCTCATGGTTAAGTATGTACCCTACTTAACTCCTATACAGTTTAAGTCTAGGTTCAAGTATTGACACCTAGTTCACTTAAACTATGGCTCTGATACCAAATTTGTACCACCCCGTCCCATATACAACATTTTAATAAAATAATTTACGTGCTAAATTTCCCATAAAAATTTTCATTTTCAATATGGGGTGTCACAAGCTCAATACATTACCATAATTTAAGGAAGTAGGTACATACTCGAATCAATCTAGGACTCCTGTTCCTTTAACGCATCATCTACTCTTTCCACTGCTACCTGAGTACATAGCATTTTAAAAAAAAAAACATACGTAAGACATACGTCTCGTGAGTAATATGGGTTTTAGACCCAAAATAATTTCTCATATTTTAAACATTCCAATTTTCATATTATTTAATTTCCTATGAGCGCACCCATAGGTATTCCTTTTCATTAGTGAGCACATTCCTACGAGCGCACCCGTAGGTTTTATACGAGACGCACCCGTATAGCTACTTCCTCAATAGCATGAAACGAATTCATCTACCAAGGTAATTAGACAAGTACTTCGCGACGGGAGGTACCATCCCAGTAGTGTCTTTTTTTGCCACCCCTACCGCAGCAGGCCGTGGTCTTTATCCGGATACTTCTCAACTCATCAATAGGGCTCAATCACATTGTTAATTCTCTGCATTTCTCATTTATCTTTTGTATACATTATACTTACTGTTTCACAATATCATTTCCAGTTTCACAAAATCATTTCCAGTTCCATAAAACCATTTTCATTTTCATTAAATCATTTCAATTTCCATAAAACCATTTTGACTCCCAAAACATAGTATATAAAATTCATTTCTTTGTACAAAACCCATTTTGCTATGTACTCGAAAATCCACATACTACTCACCTTGACTAGTTAGAGAGGTCTAACTAGAACCATCCTTTTTCCTCGCCCCTCCTATTCATGCTCTTTTACTCCTTAAGTACCTAAGGAGTTTATTCACATTTTATTAATAACATGTTATACTTTAATAGTATTTATAGACCACTGAATTTCAGATCTTACTAGACTCATATCACAATATGGTTGTGACATTCATTATTTCACTTATTCTCTTCTTTGCTACTTTCATTTATCATTTACATGGTATATTATTGCCCATTATACCCTTGGAAAGTCATACACTCAACTTAACATTATTTTTCATGTTTTTATATCATATTAACCTTATGGTATCAATTGGACATCAAATAGATAGGCCTAGCATCAAATTGCAATTTCATTTTGCCCCTGACTTGGAGCACGACTCGTGCACATTTTGTGCATGAAAGAGCACGACTCGTGCTCTTTGTAGAATGCTATTTTTGGCTTCTACAGGTGGCACGACTCGTGCCAATGATAGTGCAAAAAGGGCACGACTCGTGCCTGTGCTGCAGGTGCGAGATTTTGCCGGATTTTTGTGCTGCAGCTCACTGTTTTCATCTATTAAGTGCTTAATACTTAGCTTAATACTTAGAGAATCATTCCATGACTAAAACCCATCATTTTAAAATGTTTTTAAACTATGGAATCACTGATTCCATTCAAATTCATGGAAATCCCGTTTTTGACATTTTTGGTCCAAAAACTGAAATTTCTTCAAATTAACTATCAAAACTGATTTCTTACATCTTTTATAGTATATTGAACTTCATAAAAACCATTAAAACCATCTTTGGTCACAAGGACCCGTGAACTAGGGTTCTTGGCCCAAAATCTTGATTTTCACCAATTCAACCATACCTCTTGATTTGAGTGTGGTTGCTTGATGATTTAAGGTTGTTTAGATGGAAAAATCATAGGGACATCTTGGTTCATGACTATGATATCAGTTCCCAAAAAGTCCCATTAAGAACACATATCTATTACCTCAAGAACTAGGATTCTTAGCTTGATTTGTCTTGGAAATCTTGATTCCAAGCCCGTACTCTTCACATCTCTCTTCTAGGAATCCTCCCGACCGATCGTCCAGCCCTCTCTAGAACTCTCTACTGCCTTCCCGTGTTCTGTGAATGGGAATGCAGATTTTTTTCCTTTTTATACCTAGTTAATTTACACTTTGGTCCCTCAAGTTTCTTTTTTTCCCAAAATGGCACAAAAACTCTTTTTATATCATTATAAGTTTCATTTTCTTTCATTTTACCCCAAACACTAAAATACTTTATATCAAAGTCTAAAACATGGCAAAAGACTAATTTGCCCACTAGTTTCAAGAAATGGCACTTTGGCCCCTCTAGTTCCATTTTTGCAAAACTGTCCCAAAAACCCAAAATTATTCTTTTTAAGTTTATTTCATTACATATTAACCCCAAAATCATATTTTCATTACTTGGAAGTCATTTGGATGTCAAATGACCATTTCACCCTTTTTACCAATTTTTACTGTTACGCCCTTATTCAACCCAACTTTTATATATTTTTATTTTATGACTTTTACCAAAATTTTCAGGTTCTTACATCCAGAGTTCGTGCATACAGAGCAAATGTGTGAAACACATCCTATATCAAGGAAATGAGGATCAGGTGTTCTGAATTCTAAGATATTTATGAGTTTACCAAACGGTTTGGCTTTGGAGCATTTTCCAATCTTTTCGTGACTGTGTCCCACCTTGTGGATTCCCAGTTTGAAACATCGAACAATCGGTCCAGACGATCTGGATCATTTCTTGATGCACCTTAATACTGGACTCAATCCTGAAGCAGCTGAATTAATGGAACTATGCTTCTCCATGAACGATTCATACAGAGTCGACATTGAATGCACTTCCACGATTGTCTTATCCGGTTACCCTTTCTGTTCATCTGGATGAACAGATCAGCGAGTTGAGCTAATGCTTAACTCCCGATCCCAAAGGGAAACCAGTTTTATACTGTTCGCCTATGTATCCCTCAATCTCGGGAACACGCAAACTGGTACTACTTCCTTCTAGCTTGCAACTTCAAGCTCTTTGAAGATCCTAGTTCGTTCCCTTTATTCAACCAATTCACGGAACCTTTCCTGAACTAGCTGTGCTAACTTATCAGACCCCAGGAATTCTAAATCCCTGCGGAACTCAGGGTTAATGATCAATAGCATAAGGCAACGAGCTTCCTTGGACTCAATAGTCAAGGAGTCATGCTCATCACAAGCTGCTGTGTGATGCCATGTTTGGGAGCGGACACTCAGTTGGATATGGTTCGCAAGAAAAACTAAGAACTATTCTCTAATTGCAAAACCATATCATATAGTCAAGGCAAGTCAGCCTTACCATATTTAACAGGTGCTTTCTGAAGCTCTCAGAAATGGGTGAAGGAGGGGAAGGAGGAGAATGACACTTTCTTCAGACATATATAAAATATGAATTTATTTGTTTAATTAATCCTTTTAAATAATTACCCAATATATATTATTTAACAAGGCTAGGATCCAAAATACCCCAACTATGCTGTGAAGAGGGATGCCGTAGTCACAACACAGTGGTCATTAAGGTAGATAACTTTTATCAATTTCAGTCTTATGAAATTCCTAGATCTGTAATATTATTGAACTGTTCAATGGCATGTTTAATCTCGGATATGCCCCACCGTTTGTGACTGGGATGCCGAGGATCACAAACCGGGTGTGAATAACCATGCAAATTAGCTTGGTACTCTCGGGGTCTATTATCATCTCAAATTGATGTGCCGGTTAACCACACACGCTCCATCAACAATGATAACACCCGAGAAACCCATTGCCACTCTTTATGAACCCCCATTGGTGTGCCGGTAACCCACACACGCTCCACCAATGTTTCATAAAGTGCAATGTGCAATTTCATGGGATAGCATCAAATTCACATTTTTTTCTAAAGTAACTAGATTGGGATTTTTGTAAATGGTTCTAGTACTTTGATCATTATACTTTTAATGATTAAGCGGTCCTATCAAAACTGTTCGGCTAACGACCCTCCACTGATCAGGCGAGCGGTGGGTGAGAGTGAACACCCATTTGACCGCCATTTTATAGGCAGTCTCCTTATACCCATTTTATAGACCAGCTTCGTGAATGAGGCCTACTAATGATTTGACTAACCAATTTATCTTATACATATAGTATGAACCTTTAATAATATATATAAGATGTATTTTAAATCTTTTAAAATATTCCTGGTTTATCTTTTAATTTCCTGAAATTTAACTATTAAATTTCAAATTAAATTAAACCTTTAATTTGATTTAATTTATCTTTTAATTAAACTATTAATTAAATTAATTAAATCTAGATATTTTAAACCTTTTAAAATATTTTAGGATTTATCCTTTAATTTTCGAAATTTAACCATTAAATCAAAATTAAATTAAATCCCTTGAATTATCTTTTAATTAAACAATTAATTAAATTAATTCAAATGTAGATAGGTTTTCCAAATTAATCAAATCAATTTAAACCTATCTTAAACCCCTAATTATCGAATTCAAACAAACTGGGTTTAAGGTTATCCATTTAATTAACCAATTAAAGTTACCAAAAATAGAAAACCTCCTAAAACCCTAACCAGGAAAATCGAAAAAGAAGGGGGAAGGGGCTAGGGTTTCAAAAACCCTAAATCCCAAAATCGAAATCAGGCCCAAAAGATTTATAAACAATAAACCCTAATTAGGAAAACTATTACAGCCATTCAATAAGAAAACAACCAAATGCTCTGATACCACTAAAAGGTTTTTCGCAACCATGAACTAAATAACCTAAGTTCACATGCAACCTAGAAAAGATCTATGTTTTCTTACTTTGAACATGTAACTAATTCCTAAAGGCCAAACAAAAATTAACTAAAAGAACAAATCAGAAAAACTAACCTTTAATTTTAGCTAAGCAGCACAAGTGTCCTGCCTCAAATGAGATCACACCCAGGGAGCCAGAGGAAGGTCACGAAAATTTCAGAGAGAATAATAGAAATGAGCACACATAATGAGGTCTAGGGGTCCCTATTTATAGGGGAAACAAGAAACCCTAGCTGTCAGCCATTTTCCGGATTATACGTACGCGCGTCGCGGCCTTTTCATTTGCGCGCCACGCGCCGCAATTCAACTATTGAATTTGTACGACTTTAATCCCTGACTTCCTGATTAATTTAATTAATGCCACAGAAATTAATCCAATTAATTTCTGATTAATTATTAATCAATCAATATAGTTTCTAATTAATATATTATCACTTTAATATATTAACAAACCATATCTTTATTTCTATTGATTTATTAATCCCATAATAAACCAACCTTTCTCTCTACCGAACTTTCTACCAAACCTCCGGCTATGAGGGCAACCCAAATGGACTTTGCTTCTATTAATTAAGTAAATACAAATTATTAGTCATGGCTTACACACCTAATCCAACACTCCTTACATGGATCGAAGAAATGGAGAGTACTTTCATCCATAGCGAGTGTCCTGAGGACCTGATGGTCCGTCACGCCACAGGGTGCCTCCAAGGTCATGCTCTCACCTGGTGGAACCTAGAAAATCGGGCAAAAGGAGAGGCTGTTGCCTTGGGAATGACCTGGTCAACACTAAAGGAACGCATGATGGAGAAGTTCTGCCCTGACAGCGAATTGCAAACTCTCGAGGAGTAATTCTGGAATCTGAAACAGGTGGGAGGAGATAACGCGACCTACACAAATAGATTCCATGATCTCTCAAGACTCCTACCTCATATGGTTCAACCTATGAAAACTGCAATACGCCGCTACATCAAAGGGTTACCGCGCCAGATCCGTGATTCGGTGACCAGCAGCAGGCCATCTACCCTGGAATCCGCTATTGAAATAGCAGGTCAACTCAACGAGGACAATGTGAATGATGGTGTCCTCCCACGCAAGGGTTTAAAGATGTCTACTGAAAAGCCGACCCTTGAGACTCCCCTAATTGTCAAGTCCGAGTCCTCACACCGACACGACAAAAAGAAGCGGAAAAGCCATCACCACAACCATGCTGTTATTACCCCTGCCACTCCTATCTCCCAAGTCACCCCACAAGCCCAACTAAACAAAAAGTCGTATACTGGACCTCACCCCCTCTGTAACCACTGTAACTATAACCATATGACCACCAGCCTGTGTCGCCTTTGTACGACTTGTGGTCGCTATGGCCACTTGGCGGACACATGCCGAGTACCAAAAACTCAGCGACCATTTGCTCTACCCTCAAATTAGCAAACACAAACCCGGTATCCAACTGGAACATGCTTCAACTGTGGTGACCCCACCCATTTCAGAAACGCGTGTCCTAGGCTCGTCAATATCATCAACACTCAAGCCCAGGCAAATCCAACAATGCAGGTTCCAGATCCCAAAGGCCGAGCCTTTGTCATTACCGCAACTCAAGCACAGACTGATAACAAGGTCGTAAATGGTACGTTTCTCATAAATGACTGCTACGCATCAGTACTTTTTGATTCAGGTGCCGATAAAAGTTTTGTGTCTTTGGAATTTGAGCCCATACTTCACACACCTCGCACAATTCTTGATGAGTACTTTACCGTAGAAGTCGCCAATGGAAAATACGTTTCACTCAATGCAGTCTTCCGAGATTGCACTTTCGATTTTAGCGGTCATAAATTTTCCATCAATTTAGTTCCTATGGAACTTGGTAGCTTCGACATCATCGTAGGAATGGATTGGCTATCCCAAAAGCATGCTGAAATAGTATGTTACGAGAAGTTCATTCGTATTCCTCTCACCGACGGTCAAAGTCTTCGTATTTATGGCGAGACTCATTCGAAAAAGCTTAGTCTTATGTCATGTACTCAAGCTCGATCATATCTACGCAAAGAATACATGGCTTTCTTAGCCCGTGTGGTGGAAACAAAGGCCAAAGAAAAGAAGATCGAAGATATTCCGATTGTACGAGACTTTCCCGACATCTTTCCCGATGACGTATCTGGACTCCCTCCAGTACATGAGCTAGAGTTCCGCATCGATCTCGTTCCTGAGGCTGCTCCCATAGCCAAGTCTCCATATCGGTTGGCTCCAGTCGAGATGCAAGAATTGGCAAGTCAGCTCCAAGAATTAACCGATAAGGGATTTATCCGCCCTAGTACTTCACCCTGGGGAGCCCCGGTTCTCTTCATCAAAAAGAAAGATGGTTCGTTTCGTATGTGTATCGATTATCGGGAGTTAAATAAATTGACCATTAAGAACCGATATCCGTTACCTCGGATCGACGACCTTTTTGATCAGCTTCAAGGAGCTTCATGCTTCTCAAAAATCGACCACCGCTCGGGTTATCACCAACTTTGAGTACGGGAAGAAGACATCCCCAAAACCGCTTTCCGAACCCGCTATGGTCATTACGAGTTCACCGTTATGCCTTTTCGCCTAACGAATGCCCCTGTCGCATTCATGGACTTGATGAATCGGGTATTTAAACCTTATCTCGATCGTTTTGTTATCGTCTTTATTGATGACATCCTCATTTACTCCAAGACAAAGGCAGACCATGAAAGACACCTTCGTCTAACTCTCCAAACATTGCAAGGAAATCAGCTTTATGCCAAATTTTCGAAATGCGAGTTTTGGTTAAATGAGGTACAATTCCTCGGTCATATTGTAAGTGACAAGGGTATTTTAGTCGATCCCGCAAAAGTTGAAGCAGTCAAGAATTGGAAAGCCCCACGTACCCCCAAGGAAATTCGGTCATTCCTCGGTTTAGCTGGCTATTACCGGCGTTTCATTTCAAATTTCTCAAAGATCGCTTTACCGCTTACTTTTCTCACTTGCAAGGGTACGCCATTTGATTGGGGATCCAAGCAGGAAGACGCTTTCCAAACCCTTAAACAAAGATTGTGCGATGCCTCCAATCTCGGTCTAGGTTGTGTTTTGATGCAAAGGGGAAAGGTTATAGCTTACGCATCGCGACAACTCAAAATCCATGAAAGGAATTATACGACTCATGATTTGGAGCTCGGTGCCGTGGTTTTCCCTCTTAAAATTTGGAGGCATTACCTTTACGGCACTAAATGCGTAATTTTCATCGACCACAAGAGCTTGCAACATATTCTTAATCAAAAGGAACTCAATGTGAGACAAACACGATGGGTCGAACTCCTAAATGATTACGAGTGTGAAATAAGCTATCATCCGGGCAAGGAAAACGTGGTAGCCGACGCGTTAAGTCGAAAAGAACATGCCAAAGCATTTCATCTAATATGTTCTCCTATCTTGTCCAATCTCAGTGACCGAATTCGAGGAGCCCAACACTCGGCAATTACCGAAAATGACATGCCCACGAGAATTGATGGGGAGTTGGAATCTAAATCTGATGGTATTTTCTATTATCAAGATCGCATCTGGATCCCAGATCGCGACAATCTTCGTACATTCCTGATGGAAGAAATCCATAAAAGTCGATATTCCATTCATCCTGGTGCTGACAAGATGTATCATGGCTTGAGAACCAATTATTGGTGGTCGGGAATGAAAAAGGATATTGCTTTATTCGTAGCCAAATGTCTTACATGTTCCAGGGTCAAAGCAGAACATCAACGACCCTCTGGACTATTGGTCCAACCGGTAATCCCCGAGTGGAAATGGGAAGCGATCACCATGGATTTCGTAACCAAACTTCCCCGTACCACAAAGGGACATGACAGCATTTGGGTAATCATTGACCGTTTGACTAAATCTGCTCACTTCCTTCCCATCCGTGAACATTTCAACGTCGAACAACTTGCTTGGATTTACATCGACGAGATAGTTAGTCGGCATGGCATCCCTCTCAGCATCATTTCAGATCGTGATGGGAGATTTCTCTCTCGGTTCTGGCAATCACTTCAAGAAGCCATGGGAACCCGCCTCGATCTCAGTACCACCTATCATCGTCAGACCGATGGTCAATCTGAGAGGACAATTCAAACACTCGAAGATATGTTGAGGGCGTGTGTCTTAGATTTCGGAGGAAACTGGGACTCTTATTTACCGTTGGTGGAATTCTCCTATAATAACAGTTATCATTCTAGCATCGAGATGCCACCATTTGAGGCATTATATGGCCGTAAATGCCGATCTCCCATTTGCTGGCATGAAATTGGCGAGTCCCATGTAATTCGCGCAACAGTGGATTCTACAATTGTAGGTCCTGAGCTTATCCAGGAAACAACCGACAAAATCACTCAGATTCGCAATAACCTTCTCACAGCTCGTAGCCGACAAAAGAGTTACGCCGACAAGCGACGCAAACCGCTTGAATTTACCGTGGGTGATATGGTCATGTTAAAAGTGTCCCCATGGAAAGGTGTGGTTCGATTTGGACGCAAGGGTAAATTGGCACCACGTTACGTAGGCCCGTTTAAGATCCTGAAAAGGATCGGACCAGTAGCCTACGAGTTGGATCTACCAACAGAGCTTAAGAAAGTTCACCCAGTATTTCATATAGCCAACCTCAAGAAGTGTTTAACAGACGAGAACCTTCATGTTCCTCTCGAGGATATCGAAATCGACGAGACAATGCAATTTATAGAGAAACCCTTGGAAATTGCCGACCGGAAGGAAATGCAACTCAAAAGAAGTCGCATTCCCCTTGTCAAGGTCAGGTGGCAGTCGGCACGTGGACCCGAGTATACATGGGAGCATGAGGATCATATGCGTACGAAATACCTGCAACTTTTCTCTTAAGGTACTCTCTTCTTAAATTTCGGGACGAAATTTCCTAAAGTAGGGGAGACTGTGACATCCGCCTAAAATGGATTCGGGTCAACCCAACCTAATTGGAAATTTAATAAACCCTACTCGAGCTTACTTGACGCTAATATGATCAAAACCCATACAATACGATATAAATTGACGTTAATAGCAATATAACATAGTATAACGTTATAACTATAATCAAATTAAATTATGATACCATATTAAAATCAAATCAAAGTATGATGCTCTAATTAAATTAAAAAAAATCAAACTTGAATGCTATAATTAAACTTCAAATCAAAGTAGATTGTTATAATCAAATAATAACCTATTTTTTATAAAACTCTATTTTTATAAACACTACATTAAATTTTATAAAACTCTTAAGATGCTTGTGTTAGTGGGGAATTATGAAGACCACCAAAAGTAAAAGTTTATTCCCATTGTCTCCCACTCACACCTCCCATCATCTTTCCTTTCATTTTTCTCCCAACACATTATTCTCATCACCACTCAAACCATATCTAATCTTTCTCTCACTCTCAATCTCGAAATTCCTCCTAGAAATCTTCATATTTCAGCCAAGAACACTCCAATATACTCAAATCTTCATCCCTCTTGAAGCATTCATCAAGGTATGTTGTTAAAAGTCTCAAATTCATGAATGAAACAAATTAAATCCACCAAACTATCTAAAGCTCATTTTATGCATAAAACTGATTTTTCTCATGATCCCATCAATAAAATAAGAAGTTCTGGAAATTTTCAGAAAATAACTTATTTTTATTGAATTACTATAATTATTGCAATAAAATAGGTCAATAATTCACTTTTTGCAGTAAATAAATTCTGAGAAAATTTTGGAACAACCCATATATTGATTAAAGTGGATTTATAAAGTTTCATGCATTTATATTACTGTTTGATGCTTATTTTGTATTTTATTTTTTTGTAGATAAATAAATTGCAAAATATAGTTATGTATGTTAAAAACTAGATTTTATATTTTTTGCACCTTATTAACATTTTAAAGACTCCATGACAAAGTGTACAAATTTTTGTAAGAATGTTTGCTTATTTTACCTGATTTAATGATTATTTAATGGTTTAAATTGATAATAAATAGCTACACATGTCCAAAAATTATAAAACCTTATCAGAATATCATATATAACATGTTAATCATAAATAAAAAGTCTAATGAATTTCTCTTAATATGTTCCTATTATTTATGATTTTATTGATTAGTTAATAATGAAAAACATAAGAAATACTTCCCATAGTCCAAAATATCCAAACTATTTACAGTAGTCTCAATATAATGTTAGAAAACTATGGTTAATTTTCCAGAATTTTTGGGAATCATTTATTATTTTTTCCAAAATTTGTTGTGGTTTAATTATTAAAATACTAAATAAATACTAAAGCAGTTAAGAAAAATATGAAAATTTTACAGTAATTACTATTTTATGAAATAATGATTTTCGGATAATTTCAGAGTGTTTCATTACTGGTTAGTATTTAAAACCATTTTCCTAAATATCTAAGCATGTAAAAATGCATTTTTAATGATTATTTCATATAAATAATTGTTTATAATATATAAAATCTGTAAATACTTATAATTTGACTAGTTATTATTTTAATAAGAAATTATTAAAATCTTGCCTAAAGTGAAAATATAAATTAATTAAGCAAAGTAATTAATTCAATTTAAAATTCATTTAACATATGAATACATTAATATTCAAAACAAAATTTGGATTATTGTTAATTCATCTAATATAAGAATATGTGTCTAATTATTTTTATTAATACTATATTCCCGTATATCGATTCCTAAGCCAAAACTATTAATTATATTAGGTTCTACGACATTTTGACTCGAGCCGTCTATCGTACAACACGCGCATTCCTTATTGGACTAATGTGAGTAATCTACCCCATATTTTATAATTTTCAATACTTTTGGGGTGTATCATGTGGTTTTAATATGTTCTAACTTCATTTTATTATTTTTTCACCATTGAGACATTGTTGGGACATTTATACATGAATCATTATTTGTATAATTATTGTTTGTTTACGCTACATGTACTTGTAGTGCATTACAATTTTTAGTCTAATCTCCATGACTATGCACGTATTCTTGAGGTACGTTATGGACAATAATAGTGCTATTGGGTTAACCATCCCGCCTTGGGACGCTAAGGTGACTGATTGCACGTGGTTGAGTGTGTATGATGATTCGATGCTCCATCCTATATATATATATATATATATATATATATATATATATATATATATATATATATATATATATATATATATATATATATATATATATACATATATATGTATATATAGGGTGAGGACTTATTGTTGTTGTTATCATTTGTTAATCAATTTTTGATTTATAAACCATTATCTCAATAATACTTGCTTGTTGACTTCCAAAGAAAACAAGTTTCAAATTATAAATATTTCAAACTCACAATTTTCTTTAATAAAACTAGATTACTCACCAACTCTCGTAGTTGACCTGTTTTTATCCATGATGCAGATTTGAAGAATGAAGTTGATGAAAAGTAGGGTGTACCTTAGAAACCCACAAGACTATTTAAATTTGATGTAATAAATGTTGTTGTATTTGGATTTGTATTTGTATGTTGTGGATCTTGTTTGCATACTTAGTACTTAATTGTATCTAATCATATTATAACATAGTTGTCATGAGACTTTGAACAATATATCACGCCTTGATCGATTCCGCCAAGGATCGGGGTGTGACATTTAACACCACTTTTGGGTTCGGTACGTATGTTGACCTTCTTGTTAATAATTGTGTTATACGTAGTGAAAATAAGGGGGTTTAAGTGTAAAAACCCAAACTTTGTTATATAAATAAGGATATAATAGTATTTTTTGTAATTTGAGGGGCCAAAAGTGTCAAAATGGCAAAGTTGTACCTATAAATAGTTCAAAACCGGGATTTCCTCCCAAAATGACCTTCTTGAGTGTGAGAGAAGCTTTTAGGTCTTAGGAATCAAAAACAATTCTCGTATTTTCATACCTTGCTACGGTGTTCGAATGATCCGCGGAGATTGAACCGTTGGATCGTTGTGAAATTTGGACAGAAGCTTCAGGAGGGTGATACGCAGGATTTGACCGTAGGAATTTAAATTCTGATGTCTGGAAGTCGAGATATAGGCTCGCGATCAGAATTGCAGAATTGAGGTTTATATTTGTCAAGGAGTCGGGACGACACCGTGTTGTACGAGCAACGGAGCTACTTGACCCGGTTTATATCGAGGTGAGTAACTTTACATAGCATTGTGAGATTTATTATGCATATGATGTATTGCATGTGTATGTTATATGATTGGGTGTGTATGTTACATAGTTGACTACGTGAAAACCCCGTAAGTAGGTAACCCGTAGACGTATACTTGTGGGTAGACTGTATTGGTAGCTGGTTAAATATTTAATTGATATTAGCTGTGCGGACGAATGCGTAGGTATTAAATGGTGATAATCATGGATATGGTATCATATCGTGGGTGGAGATTATGTAGTTGAATGTGGATGTTGAGCTGATATGGGGATTGTTGGTGTCATGTGGTTGGTTGCAGAACTTTGCTGTTGTGTGTTAGCTGTTAAACCTTTATGGCTCGATGCTGTTTATTCTGTGGGGCCACTTATACTTGTAGTTGGGACCACTTATTAGGTGGGGCTACTAGTATTTGTGGTTGGGACCACTTATATTGTGGTGCTACTTGTACTTGTGGTTTGGACCACTTATTCTGTGGGGCCACTGGTACTTGTAGTTGTGACCACCGATTTTGTGGGGCCACATTACTAGCACATGTGGTTGGGACCACTTACTCTGTGGGGCCACATATATAGTATTTGTGGTTGGGACCACATATATGTTGTGACGACCTTATGAGCAGTAATTGTGGTGGGACCACATATATACGTTGTGACGATCGTGTAAGCAGTAACTGTGGTGGGACCACATATATGTTGTGACGGCCTTATGAGCAGTAATTGTGGTGGGACCACATATATGTGTTGTGATGGCCTTATTGGTCGGCAGTTCTATCACATACACTGTGGGATGTCCGGTGAGTCCCACATGCAGTTGGGTGTCCGGTGAGTCTTCGTCACTAGATATCGCAGGGGTCGAGGAGGAGACGAATAGCTGAGTTGTAAATGTTGTGGATAACAGGGGGTTGTGATGTATTATGGTGAATATATAATCGTGTTTATACAGTGTATTAATGGTTGCATAATAAGTACCTTGTGTCCATGTTGTCTGTGTTATGAGTGTTTGAGATTACGTAACGCGTACCTTGTAGTATCAATAGGTTGGCCTATTGTGGTGACCCGAGTGTATGTTATGTAAATGTTATTCACTAAGCTTTATAGCTTATCCTTTTATGTTGTGTTGTTTTTACAGGTTTAGGTGATACGTAGCGCTCGGCTTGGATCGTGGGACGATTCCTGGTGATATCAGTTTTGTAGCTCCAGCGCACAGGGATATTTAGTTGTAAATTGTTGTATTTTGTAGTTGAAATTAAGAAAATTTTTGGGTACCCCTGTGCTACAAGCTGGGCGTTACAAGTTGGTATCAGAGCCGAGGTTTGAGTGAATTAGGTATCTGTAGGATAGATTCCTAGACTCGAACCATAGAGGATAGTGAGTATACGGGTAAAGGAAGTGTACATATATACCTATATACAGGTAGGTGTAGGGGTGTATATAGTCTGATTGTGCGACTATTTGCTTTGTTGAATTTAGAGGATGGTGATTGCCAAAAATGGCAAGTCGATGGGTGCAAGGCTGGGAGCCCTAGGATGAGGACGAGCCTGTTCTCAAGGCTCGGTGTAACGAGATATGCGGGAGATGATCATAGCTGTTGTGTATGAGTTGTATCTTGATACAATGGGTACTAGTGGGAGCCGATGGCCAGAGGGGTGACTTGCAGATTACACTAAAATTGAAAGCAGGTTAACATATAGGTAGCCGTTGCTATTGGGAAGTGGCTGATACTTCTTAGGGAAGTTTTTAAAATAAGTCACTATGTGGAAGGTGACAACAAGGAGTGTACTACCAAATTATTGGTAGGAGACGTACCGTATCGATGGAAGTGTTTCGCATAACACTATAAGGCAGAGTTGGGATATTAGAGGAAAATGTTGGTTAGCCTTGTAGGATGTGTAGTTGAGTGAGTGCGGCTGAGAAAAGATTAGCAGGGAGTTGAGTTAATTGTGAAACAGTGCTATGGAATTCATGTCGTTGTAAACCTGAGTGTGTGACAGGCTGGGGCGAGTGATCTCAGTGTTTAACGAAAAATAATTCCCATTTTCTGCTAATGTAATGGATGTGAGATAAAATAGTTGGATCATATGAGTCCAGCTCGTGTGGTTGGGATGATGGATGATAATGCTCTGGTTGATTAAGTTATGGTGTTAGAGTGCGATTGCATTGCTGAGCATAGTTGGTTGATAAACTGTAATCATTCCTAACAGATTAATGAGACTGGATGTAGGCCGTAAAGAGTAGTATGATGGTTGGTACACTAGGTGTTAGTGTATAAAATTGACATTGTGGCGTACATTTGTTGATATTAATTATATTACAGGTTATATATTCTTGTATGGTGGGTGGTCCTATAAGGACTAATTGTCGCAGGTGAATGGGATAAGTCTGACAGTGATTTCAGTTGCAGTTGAAGGGACTCTATTCCCCATAAACTGAGCTAGTCACTACTAGGGACGGAAGTATTGGGAGGAATGGATGTGTAGTAGTCGATTTGGCTGTGAAATATACATATGAGTATGTATATGATGTTATGTTCCTAGAAAGGAACCATAAGTTGTTATGTACATGGTGTAAATCATGTATAAGAAGGGTGTACCCTTTTAAGTGGTGTACATGAGCATATACCAAGTGTGGTATATTCTGTAAGACATGATGTATACTTGGTAACCATGATCAACAAAAAAAAAATGAAAACTGTTTCGGATGTGGGTGAGGAGTTTAGATGGGAGACATGGTTCTATCGAAAGTATATACATGAAAGAATGTGGATTGTGGTGTAAGGGGTTGAAGCAGTTGTCTATCACCTCGAGTTGTTGGATGCATGACGGGATATTTATGATGTTCCCTCATCACTTATGCGATTCCGAGGACGGAATCTTTTGAAGGGGGGAAGAACTTGTAACACCACTTTTGGGTTCGGTACGTATGTTGACCTTCTTGTTAATAATTGTGTTATACGTAGTGAAAATAAGGGGGTTTAAGTGTAAAAACCCAAACTTTGTTATATATATAAGGGTATAATAGTATTTTTTGTAATTTGAGGGGCCAAAAGTGTCAAAATGGCAAAGTTGTACCTATAAATAGTTCAAAACCGGGATTTCCTCCCAAAATGACCTTCTTGAGTGTGAGAGAAGCTTTTAGGTCTTAAGAATCAAAAACAATTCTCGTATTTTCATACCTTGCTACGGTGTTCGAATGATCTGCGGAGATTGAACCGTTGGATCGTTGTGACATTTGGACAGAAGCTTCAGGAGGGTGATACGCAGGATTTGACCGTAGGAATTTAAATTCTGATGTCTGGAAGTCGAGATATAGGCTCGCGATCAGAATTGCAGAATTGAGGTTTATATTTGTCAAGGAGTCGGGACGACACCGTGTTGTACGAGCAACGGAGCTACTTGACCCGGTTTATATCGAGGTGAGTAACTTTACATAGCATTGTGAGATTTATTATGCATATGATGTATTGCATGTGTATGTTATATGATTGGGTGTGTATGTTACATAGTTGACTACGTGAAAACCCCGTAAGTAGGTAACCCGTAGACGTATACTTGTGGGTAGACTGTATTGGTAGCTGGTTAAATATTTAATTGATATTAGCTGTGCGGACGAATGCGTAGGTATTAAGTGGTGATAATCATGGATATGGTATCATATCGTGGGTGGAGATTATGTAGTTGAATGTGGATGTTGAGCTGATATGGGGATTGTTGGTGTCATGTGGTTGGTTGCAGAACTTTGCTGTTGTGTGTTAGCTGTTAAACCTTTATGGCTCGATGCTGTTTATTCTGTGGGGCCACTTATACTTGTAGTTGGGACCACTTATTAGGTGGGGCTACTAGTATTTGTGGTTGGGACCACTTATATTGTGGTGCTACTTGTACTTGTGGTTTGGACCACTTATTCCGTGGGGCCACTGGTACTTGTAGTTGTGACCACCGATTTTGTGGGGCCACATTACTAGCACATGTGGTTGGGACCACTTACTCTGTGGGGCCACATATATAGTATTTGTGGTTGGAACCACATATATGTTGTGACGACCTTATGAGCAGTAATTGTGGTGGGACCACATATATACGTTGTGACGATCGTGTAAGCAGTAACTGTGGTGGGACCACATATATGTTGTGACGGCCTTATGAGCAGTAATTGTGGTGGGACCACATATATGTGTTGTGATGGCCTTATTGGTCGGCAGTTCTATCACATACACTGTGGGATGTCCGGTGAGTCCCACATGCAGTTGGGTGTCCGGTGAGTCTTCGTCACTAGATATCGCAGGGGTCGAGGAGGAGACGAATAGCTGAGTTGTAAATGTTGTGGATAACAGGGGGTTGTGATGTATTATGGTGAATATATAATCGTGTTTATACAGTGTATTAATGGTTGCATAATAAGTACCTTGTGTCCATGTTGTCTGTGTTATGAGTGTTTGAGATTACGTAACGCGTACCTTGTAGTATCAATAGGTTGGCCTATTGTGGTGACCCGAGTGTATGTTATGTAAATGTTATTCACTAAGCTTTATAGCTTATCCTTTTATGTTGTGTTGTTTTTACAGGTTTAGGTGATACGTAGCGCTCGGCTTGGATCGTGGGACGATTCCTGGTGATATCAGTTTTGTAGCTCCAGCGCACAGGGATATTTAGTTGTAAATTGTTGTATTTTGTAGTTGAAATTAAGAAAATTTTTTGGTACCCCTGTGCTACAAGCTGGGCGTTACATGACAGATTGGTATCAGAGCCCTTGACTATAGGGAATTAGGTTAATTGCCTTGACCTAGTCTATAGCCTCTAGGGTCCTCTCATATGCTAGTTTATAAAATGCACACACAACTGCATGCAATTCGCACTTAGAAAATTCTAAGAATACATTTGTGTGCTAATTGCTCCCTTATGTGCTTACGTATTACTCCTGACACTTATATGTGTGCATACACTTGTAAATTTTCTCCTCTTTCTCTGAAAATCACACACATACTCAAGTGGTTTCAAAAAAAAATTGTATATACATATATATTCCTTAGAGCTCATAGGAATTTCAAAGTCATCCACTCTAGTTGGGTAGGATCATAGTAATGGACGCGTAGTAACTGGAAGGGGGAGGTGCCGGTAGCCCGAAAGTCCTGACTAGGCAAGCATTCGTATACATCCCAATCAACCGAGGGACCAGTTTGCTTACCTGGGGACCAAAGGCGAGAGTTCTCAAACCTATAGGCCAAAGCGCGTCATTCACATTACTTTTGAGCCATCAAAATACCCGACCTTATCAAACGTATCCGAAAGGATACACTCCAAAATGGCCAACTCATTGGACTATTAAGTTCCCTAATGGGCCTAGAAGTGGGAAAAACATGTGAAAACTTAGTATTGTGGGGGGCCTACACAAGTGCTACATGCTTCACATTTAGTACCCATGGAAAGCCCAAAAGGTGCCCAACACTCGTAACAATGGCCCAACAAGTGTTTTACAATCATTTTACCCAACAATGTCTACAAACTTAATTTCCATAATCAATTTACAAATAACTCACAAGTCCATATGCGTGTTTCTCATAGATGGCATTACGACCCCCATACGCTGCTCGCAGCAACCGAAGGCTAGCCGATCTTATCGCTAAGGAGGTAGCAAACGTCATTCACAACAATTGCAACCCATATTCAAGATCTTCAGCCGCAAGCTCCAGCAACCACTCCTCGTTGCTCGTTTAAGCACTTTCGTAACTGCAATCCGCCTTACTTCAAAGGCATCGATGGTGCCACCGCACTCCTTACATGGATCGAAGAAATGGAGAGTACTTTCATCCATAGCGAGTGTCCTGAGGACCTGATGGTCCGTCACGCCACAGGGTGCCTCCAAGGTCATGCTCTCACCTGGTGGCACCTAGAAAAACGGGCAAAAGGAGAGGCTGTTGCCTTGGGAATGACCTGGTCAACACTAAAGGAACGCATGATGGAGAAGTTCTGCCCTGACAGCGAATTGCAAACTCTCGAGGAGGAATTCTGGAATCTGAAACAGGTGGGAGGCGATAACGCGACCTACACAAATAGATTCCATGATCTCTCAAGACTCCTACCTCACATGGTTCAACCTATGAAAACTGCAATACGCCGCTACATCAAAGGGTTACCGCGCCAGATCCGTGATTCGGTGACCAGCATCAGGCCATCTACCCTGGAATCCGCTATTGAAATAGCAGGTCAACTCAACAAGGACAATGTGAACGATGGTGTCCTCCCACGCAAGGGTTTAAAGATGTCTACTGAAAAGCCGACCCTTGAGACTCCCCTAATTGTCAAGTCTGAGTCCTCACACCGACACGAGAAAAAGAAGCGGAAAAGCCATCACCACAACCATGCTGTTATTACCCCTGCCACTCCTATCTCCCAAGTCACCCCACAAGCCCAACCAAACAAAAAGCCGTATACTGGACCTCACCGCCTCTGTAACCACTGTAACTATCACCATATGACCACCAGCCCGTGTCGCCTTTGTACGAGTTGTGGTCGCTATGGCCACTTGGCGGACACATGTCGGGTACCAAAAACTCAGCGACCATTTGCTTTACCCTCAAATCAGAAAACACAAACCCGGTATCCAATTGGAACATGCTTCAACTGTGGTGACCCCACCCATTTCAGAAACGCGTGTCCTAGGCTCGTCAATATCATCAACACCCAAGCCCAGGCAAATCCAACAATGCAGGTTCCAGCTCCCAAAGGCCGAGCCTTTGTCATTACCGCAACTCAAGCACAGACTGATAACAAGGTCGTAAATGGTCCGTTTCTCATAAATGACTGCTACGCGTCAGTACTTTTTGATTCAGGTGCCGATAAAAGTTTTGTGTCCATACTTCACACACCTCGCACGACGTGATAACCGCAAGACACGTTCACCATACCAAAAGACAGCAGAACAAAACCGATAGACATTTATAGCGTCACCACAATCAAAGTAAAGAGGTAACGGTAAGATAGAAGAAACACTCGTGTCAAAAACACCCTTAAAACAAACAACCTTCCGACAAAAACCAAACAACCCAAAAACTACCAAACGAAACCCATAGAAAGACAAAGCATCAACCTAACTTAATCATGCGACCCATAAAACAATTTAAAAAAACGTTACAATTAAATCTTATTAAACACTAACCTTACAGAGCAAATATCCACAGGTAAGAGCCAACAGGAAACCTGAAAAAAACAAAAAGGAGAACTATATGTCAACAAAACCGTAAACCAATGAGACAACAAATACACGAAAAAACGCAATAACCTCAAAGTAGAAGGGAAACCCAAAAACATATAAACATCCAAAAAAATAAACAGCGCATGAATGGAAACCAGCTGATAAAATCCAAAAAAAAATGCAAACAACCCAAAAACTACCAAACGAAACCCATAAAAAGAAAGCATCCAACTCATAAAACAATCTAAAAAGAACGTCACAATTAAATCTCATTAAACACTAACCTTACAGAGCAAAAATCCACAGATAAGAACCAACAGGAAACCTGAAAAAAACAAAAAGGAGAACTATACGTCAGGATATCTCAAGTAAACGGAAAGAAATGAGAAGCTCTAAAACAACGAAAGAAAACTATAAACCAATGAGACAACAAATAGACGGAAAACGCAATAACCTCAAAGTAAAAGGGAAACACAAAAACAGCGCGAAAGAACACAAAAAATGCAGCGCGAAAAAACACAACTCCTAAGTAATTTAAAGTTCAAAGAAAAGGAAGGACCTGAGAAACCTGACCTCCGCAACCTACGCTGATGAAAGAGACGACCAAAACACCCACATGCAAAGAAACGAAAGAAGGTCAGGCGATGAAAGAAACCACTAACGACGCAAATTCACCACAGTGGCGTAGGAGGTAAGCGACCGACAAAGAGAGGAAGACGAAACGGTAACCATCGAAGTAAAAAGTTCACTCAAACAACACGTGTCACAACCAAAAATAGATGATCCGAAAAGATCCCCAAAACCGGTCGTAGATCCGAATTGCAAAAACCCAAAAAAAAACCCAACAAAATTAACACAAACAACATTATCACATGTTCCGAAAACATTATATAACACACAAAAACAGACGGGTTTTAAATAATAGAATAATGAATTGTTTTTTACTCGCCAAAGATGAATATTTAATTTGTTAATTATGTAACTAATACATGTTGAGGAGTTTGAGTGTTCTATAACAAACAAAGGTAATCGCTCAAGCATTCAATAATGAAATATATATATATATATATATATATATATATATATATATATATATATATATATATATATATATATATATATATATATATATATATATATATATATATATATATATATATATATATATATATATATATATATATATATGTGGAGAGGTTATATAGACTACCAATAAAAGGTGGAGAACCGGAGGATCATTCTGGACCAATCATTTCATAAGGGCACATTAGTAATTGTGTATTTTAGTTAAATTATAATAGAATAAATTAATAAGAAAATGACTAAAATAGCCTAATCCCTTAGGGGTAGATCGTCTAACACCACCGCAACGTGCCATATTGGCTACCACCTCCTTCGCGCCTCATGGCGTTGCTGCTGTTGCGAAAGGGGACCCGTTATTATGCAGTTATATGATGATGCACGCAATCCGGCCCCAAAACAAAAACAACCGAAAGGGACGGTTTCATTTCTTACTGGGAAACCACTAGCTCTCGTATGGAGCCGAAGAATTCTGTTTGATAACGGGATTAAAATTCGGTCGGGTTGCCGGATCTAAACGCTTAATGAAGAAGGTCCAGTCAACATTTGTGCGACGCGTTTTCGGCGATCTGAAACCTGAAAATTTGACAACGGGGGATGTACACACTGTGATATTACAACCACGTTTTCGTCGATTATCTGACGAGGACGCCGTTAGGTGTGTATTGCTATACATTGTTACAACCGGTTACCATGGACGAGAGATCAATGAAAAAGTAACCGTTGAATGGCTTTCAGTGGTGGAAAACTTTGACGATTTTAACACGTATATAATAATTAATGTGTTTAATAAAAGAGAAATATAATAGATTACTTAAATTTAATAACATTTTTATGTCTATCAGATATCCTTGGGGGACTCAGATTTGGGAGACTGAATATAAAGAGTTAAATAAAATTTACACTAAGATCGAAGATCACGAGAGTTTGCCGGCTCCCCGACAAGCATTAAGGATGTCTGTTTCAGGTTATTCATATCCGTTTAAGGTAATTTGTTTCAGGTTATTCATATCCATTTATAATTTTAAATTTTTGATGAAAGTTGCATATAATTTTAATTTTTGTCATAGATTTGGATATGGGAAACCATGCCGGCTCTCGAAGGTATATTTTCTGCAGAGCAAGTAAAAAATATTTACACACAGACAATGGTTAGTTTATATTTATAAATACAGATCTTATATATATATATATATATATATATATATATATATATATATATATATATATATATATATATATATATATATATATATATATATATATATATATATACGATCGTGTTTTCGGCCATCACTATGGTATCAGAGCCATGATTTCAAAGTCTTTGATATATTCAACACTTTAAAAACAAAAATGAATATATTGAAAGTATTCAATAAAAGTAATGAAAATTCTATTAAAAATCAATTAATAGAGGAATTTGAAATTCCAAAAAATCTAGATCTACTTAATAAATGGACAATTCCTAAAATACACCCTAGACTAATATATGAATTGGGAACATTTGAACAAATAAGATTTACTCATACAATCAAAACAACTGAAGAAAATTTAACTTTAAATCAAGAAGAAATGATTATAAAGTTATTAACGGCACAGGATATTAATAGATATCAAAATAAAAAATATAATTACTTACATATAGGCTTAGTACAAATTGCATTTAAACCCTTAACTTTATAAGGTTTACCTGAAAGCTTTTTAGCTGTTCTAAGGGATGCACGTAATATAGATTATAAAAAGTCTCTAATGGGTATTATACAATCTAGTCTGGCTCATGGCCCAGTATATTTTAATGTTTATCCTAACTTACAATTATCATTATCTAATGTTAATATATTGGATGCTTTAACTTTAAATGTTAAAACACATGGTTATAATTACATGCCATGATCATAATTAATATGTAAATGTTATAGGATTTATTATAAACCACTATTCACTATGAACCCTAGATGTAAAAGAATTAATAAATCAATTAATGAAACTATACTAATAAAAGTAATTTCGATATGTCTAAAATTACAAAAAGAAGAGCTATAAAATGGGAAGAAATAGAATTTCCAGAAAATTGGATAATGGAAGGAGTAGTTCCTCCACCACCAATAACTCAACATAATTTAACAGATATTATACAAACAATAGATGGAAGTATAAAAATTGAATTTGAAAACCCAACAAGAGAAGTTGGTAATACATCATTAATAAAAAGATGTTACTCAAATAGGTCTAATTATTCTTATATCTCACCTATAGATTATAAAATTGAAATGCCTTCTAGGGCATCTACATCTGAAATAGATGAGAAAATAAAAAATTTAAATATAAAAAACAATATTGTTTTTCAAGAAGAAGATCCTACTCTTTCAGAAATGGATTTTCCAACAACTATGATTTCTGATATCTAATGGAAGAAAAAATAGATTTTAGCCCTGGATCACAGACCAGAAAATTAATAAGTGAAGAATTTTATAGTAATAAATGGATAACATTTCGAAAATGGTTTTTTGAAGAATTTACTTCTGAACAATTAGAAATTTAACAAAATCAATTTTATGACTATTTAACTTCGATAAATAAAATTGGATTTTTTGCCCCATGGTTTTTAGAAAAATATGTCTATGAACAAAAAAGCACTGTAAATGCTCTTGAAAGAATTTATCATATAAGTGACGACCAATATGTAAAAGGTATATTTCCACCACAACAACCATTTTTTATTGAAAAAGATGGTATTAAAATAAAATTTTCATCTTTTCAAAAACTTTTTACAAACAATTCCGTTATAATAACAGATCATATAAATGCTCTAGTTCAACAGTTAAATTTTAACAACTTATGTTCGAATATAATAAATGAACAAATGATTTCTCTACACGAAAAAGTAGATAAAGTAATATCACAGTCACAAATAAATTAAAAAAATGATAAAAAAAGGAAGATAATAAACTATCAAACAAAAATTTAATAACAGCAACCATACAGCCACCCCCACAGATTAATAATTTTAAACTTAAAGATTATAAAGACTTAGAAGACATATTATCAAAGAAATTTGAAAAATTAAATAGAAATACAATTAATAAAAATAATACAGAAAATAGTGAAAGTGAACAAGAAACAGAAGATAATATGGAAATCACTAAGATTGGATCTTATGATAGTAAATTTGCTAGAAAACCGGTTCAAAGGATGTATTATTATCCACGACCAAGTCCTCAGGATGTCCTACATGAAGAACAGGAATATGAATTTAGTAATAGTTATAGTGGTAAAAATATTTATGAATGGAACATAAATGGATTTACTGAAAGTCAAATTTATAATACTGTTCACAGAATGCTAATGTATAGTACAATAGCTAAACAAGCTGGAAATGATGATAAAAAAGTAGCTAAAATGATAGTTTCAGGGTTTACTGGACAATTAAAAGGTTGGTGGGATAATTATCTAACCACCACACAACAACAATCAATATATAATAGTGTTACAAAATCAGAAGGAGATAATGAAGTCTCAAATGCTGTATATACTTTAACATGTACAATTGTAGAACATTTTACTGGTAGATGGACTGATAATTCAGAACATATAAGAGTTTTATTAAATGGATTAAAATGTAGAACATTAACATCATTTAGATGGTATAAAGATACTTTTCTTAATAGAGTAATGGAATTACCATATTGTAATAGTCCTTATTGGAAAGTTAAATTTATAGACGGACTACCTAATTTATTTGCAGAAAGAATAAGAAAACAATTAAGAGAAAATAATCCTACAATTTTATATGAAAATCTTACTTATGGAAGATTAATAGGAACATGTATCCAAGAAGGATTATCTTTATGTAATGAAATAAAATTAAATCCTCAAATTAAAAGTCAACGTCTTAATGAGAAAAGACAACTAGGCGAATTTTGTGAACAATTTGGAATGGATATGAATATTAAAAATTCCAGTAAAAAATCTAAAACAAGAAAATATTCAGAAGACAGGAAAAATAAAAGAATTAAGAAATAGAGTTTTAGAAAACAAAAAAGAGAAGAAAATTCTAAAAATAATAAAAAAATTTAAAAACCAAAAGAATGATAGATGCTATAAATGTGGAAGAACTGGTCATTATGCTAATAAATGTAAAATGAAAAATAAAGAGAAGATAAAAAAGAAAATTAATAAATTAGATTTAGATGATAATACTAAACAAATGTTTATTAGTCTAATGGAAGACACAGATATGGATAGTTCAGAAAATTACTTAGCAAATTATTATGACGAAGATATTACTTCAAGTGAAGATGAATGTAATTGTATTATTAAAACAGAATTAGAATCAGACAATAATAAATTTGAAGATGAAATATATCTGATTAAATCACAATTCCAAAATAATTTACAAATTAATATGATTAGTAGTGATATTAAAAAATTACTCAAAGAAGTATCAGATAATAAAATTAGAAATCAAATTATAGACAAATTACAAACTACTGATAAAGGAAAAGAAGTGGTTAATGAAGAACCTTATTCCATGAAAAAATTAGATCAAATGCTAAAAGAAAGAAGAAATGGAAATATTAAACCCACCTTTGATTTAATAACAGTTGAAGATTTAAATAAAGAAATCAATAATTTAAAATTAGAAATTGAAAGTTTAAAGAAACATTCTATAATCCAAGATAATAGAATAACTAAACTTGAAAAAAGACCCATTAGAGAATCATATGCTGATATCATGAAAAAGGATGAAAATCTTAGTAATGAAAATTTATTCTTACAATCAATTGAAAAGGTAATTTTTAGAAAATGGTATTTAAAAATCAATCTTTTAATAGGCTATAATTATAAAAAATAATTTACAGCATTAGTTGATAGTGGTGCAGATATGAACTGTATAAGGGAAGGAATAATTCCTACTAAATATTTTCAAAAAACGTCAAATAAATTAAAAGGAGTTTCAGGAGAAAATTTAGATATCACATATAAATTAACAAATGCAAAAATATGCACAGATGGTATATGTTTACCAGTCCATTTTACTATTGTAAAAAATATAAACAATGAAATGATTTTAGGAAACCCATTTTTAGAAATGATATTACCTTTCCTAACTGATAAAGAAAAAATTACAGGATTATACGAAGGACAAATAATAAGTTTTTCTTTTATAAGTCCCCCTCAAACTATCTGGATAGACGAAATTAAAAATCAGTTGATAGCAAAATTAAATCAAATCAATTGTATAAAAGAAGAAATCAACATTCATACTATAGAAGATACTCTTAAAAATCCTAAATTACAAGATAAGATTAAATTATTACAAAATCAATTCTCAAACAATATTTGTAATAACCATCCAAATGCTTTTTGGGATAGGAAAAAACATATGGTAAATCTACCATATGAAGAAACTTTTAACGAAAAGGATGTTCCAACAAAAGCAAGGCCATGCCAAATGAATTCAAATTATTTAGAAATTTCTAAAAAAGAAATACACTCTCTATTAGATAAAAGGTTAATAAGACCTTCTAAATCACCATGGTCATGTACGGCTTTTTATTTCAATAAAAATGCAGAAAAAGAAAGAGGAGTTCCTAGACTTGTAATCAATTATAAACCATTGAATAAAGTTTTAAAATGGATTAGATATCCAATTCCTAATAAAAAGGATTTATTGGATAGATTACATGATGCTATTATATTTTCTAAATTTGATTTAAAATCAGGATATTGGCAAATCCAAATCATAAAAAATGACATATATAAAACTGCTTTTAATGTCCCATTTGGACAATATGAATGGAATGTCATGCCATTTGGACTAAAAAATGCACCCTCTGAATTTCAAAATATAATGAATGATATTTTTTATCCTTATAGTAACTTTATAATAGTCTATATTGATGATATTTTAGTATTCTCAAAAAATATTGAACAACATTTTCATCATCTAAACATATTTGAACAAATAAATATAAAGAATGGTTTAGTAATATCTCAACCAAAGATGGCTTTATTTCAAACAAAAGTAAGATTCCTAGGTCATAATATAGAGAAAGGAACAATGACTGATTCCAAATTACAGGTAAAAGACAATGCATATGTTTATATGTTAAAACATGTAGAAAGAGAATTCAAGCAAAAGAAGAAAATAAAAGCTGTAATCACAGCAAGAGAAATTGAAGAATATAAGAATTCCATACAGTTCTTTAGGAAATTCATTTCTCAAACTACTTGTTAACTTTTATTGTAAAATTTATAAATAGAAAAATATCTTTTCATATCTATATTTTACAGGAATGATTCCTCGTGACAGAGGAAGAGGAAGAGGCCAGTACCCTCATAGGGGACAAGGCCGAGGAAACTTTCCTCCATTACCTTATCACAGTAAAAGTGGCAGTAATACTGCATCTTCATCATCTTCCTCAATTAAACAGGATGATCCATTATATGGAGAATTTATGGAATTCCTAAAAGCAAAGAAAGGTGAAACCAGTAATACTGGCAATTCATACGCAAATACTGTAATAACAGAAGAACCAGATGATTCAAAGGATTGTTATAGAAATCCACATCAAGAATTAATATTAATTCTTGAAGAAAAAGATATAATGAGATATTTTGATGCCAATAATGATGATTGGTTACTTATGTCCAGATATTTGGACACTGCTTCATATTCAGCGGGATCTTATAAACAAAGATCATATTATGAAAATATTTTAAAGGCCACAGAATCTTGTGAAATATCACATTTTATCCGGCCAATTCAAATCAAGTTTATAACTTCAGCAAAATTAAAATAAAAAAGATTATAACAGCAGAAGATTGCGGAATAAGTACCCTGAAAGAAAAAGAGTTTATACACCCTGAACAGAGAATCCCTGTGAAATTTAATTATTGGGATTATGTTGAAAGCTTTTATAAAGTATTCTTATATGAAAATTCAAAAAGAAAACATTATTGGTTTATAAAAGTGTGTTCCAAAGTGTACAATAAAGATATTCCTAATTGGTTTTTGAAATGGTGGATATCTTATGGTCCATCGATTGAAATACTTCCAGAACCATTCAAATCATTATATGAGGAATGGGTAACAATTTCATCACGATTAATAAATGATATCACTAAATATAGTGGTGGTCAACAACATTTACCTTCATATCATTTTTTCACTGAATTTTCAATTCCATGGATCTGGAAATGGATCCCAGAAGTTGATTATACCACTCAACAATTTCCTTCGATTCAAAGGATTTTCCTTACAAAATTTTGGCCAAAGATGATTGCAAAAAATCATGAAACTGGAGAAATGCACTCCAAGGAAGTAATCGATCAAATCAAAGAAACACTTAAGAAGTATACTTCCCAGATAGAATTCAAGCAAAAACAAGCTAAAAAGGAGCCCCTACAGCAAATTGCTGAACAATTAAAGAGCCAGTATCATAAGGACCCAACAGATCAAGAAATTCTTAAGGAGTACATTCATCAAATGAAAACTGTCATTATGCAGCATGCAGAAAAAATAAAAGATCACTCAGATAATGAATCTATGACCTCTGTTGATAGTGAAAATCAATTTCATATGCTGAGTGGAGAATCCCATCCAATTGATGAAGAACTCCCGACAATTCCTATTGAAGATCTTTTCACAGAAATGGAAGCTACTCTATTCAAAGATTCCCAAAACAAGAATAAGGACAAAATGCCTTAATCAATACAGTCCATAATTGAAGGTGGAGGGCCCCTCCATTCACGAGAACGCAGAAGACGCGTAAACCGAATATTCTTTAATAAAGTTTAAAATTTATTGTACTGTTGTCGGCCATTATATCAGGCCTCAATGATCTTGTATAGAATAGATTTCATAAATATTTGAAATCCGAGCTTATAAATAGATAGGCTTGCTA
This sequence comes from Cichorium intybus, assembly GCA_023525715.1. Lineage (NCBI taxonomy): Eukaryota > Viridiplantae > Streptophyta > Magnoliopsida > Asterales > Asteraceae > Cichorium > Cichorium intybus. The sequence continues at coordinate 95,586,891 of CM042010.1, read as the reverse complement.
ACAGTTCTAGGCAGACCTGAAAAAACCCAACTCTCTTGTATTCTCTAAACCCATCTTGTAAAAATCATTCTGCTGAAATAAAAGTCTGCTTATACATTGTAAGTGTTCATATTTACTCTCTTGTATTTATTTCTTATACATTAAATATCTGTTCTGCCTTAATGCAAGGCTAAATTATTAAAGTGTTGAATTCATCATGACTTGAGATTATGACTAAAAAAAAAAGTCTGGAAAAATATTTTTTGTTCATAATCTTATAAGGTCATAATCTCAGTGTTTGGCCTAAGTATGGACCTAGCCATTAGTCGCGTTTTAGCCCGTTTCAGGCCAAGGAATGGCATTTTAGGGCATTATACTCATTGACTAGGCTAACTGTCTTACTTAGTTTTACAGTGTTTGATTATGTAAATGAACCTTTATTATGGACTCTAATTATTTTCCAGATTACAAATTAAATATTTAATTATTGTTTTTATTTAATTATTGTCTTACTTAATTATTGTTTTATTTACTCTCTTGTAATTATTGTTTTTATTTAATTATTGTTTTATTAATAAAACAATAATTAAATAAAAAACAATTATTAAATATTTAATTTGTAATCTGGAAAATAATTAGAGTCCGTAATAAAGGTTCATTTACATAATCAAACACTGTAAGACTAAGTAAGACAGTTAGCCTAGTCAACGAGTATAATGCCCTAAAATGCCATTCCTTGGCCTGAAACGGGCTAAAACGCGACTAATGGCTAGGTCCATACTTAGGCCAAACACTGAGATTATGAACAAAATTATTTTTCCAGACTTTTTTTTAGTCATAATCTCAAGTCATGATGAATTCAACACTTTAATAATTTAGCCTTGCATTAAGGCAGAACAGATATTTAATGTATAAGAAATAAATACAAGAGAGTAAATATGAACACTTACAATGTATACGCAGACTTTTATTTCAGCAGAAGGATTTTTACAAGATGGGTTCATAGAATACAAGAGAGTTGGGTTTTTTCAGGTCTGCCTAGAACTGTTAGCAATCCTATCTATTTATAAGCTCGGATTTCAAATATTTATGAAATCTATTCTATACAAGATCATTGAGGCCTGATATAATGGCCGACAACAGTACAATAATTTTTAAACTTTATTAAAGAATATTCGGTTTACGCGTCTTCTGCGTTCTCGTGAATGGAGGGGCCCTCCACCTTCAATTATGGGCTGTATTGATTAAGGCATTTTGTCCTTATTCTTGTTTTGAGAATCTTTGAATAGAGTAGCTTCCATTTCTGTGAAAAGATCTTCAATAGGAATTGTCGGGAGTTCTTCATCAATTGGCTGGGATTCTCCACCCAGCATATGAAATTGATTTTCACTATCAACAGAGGTCATAGATTCATTATCTGAGTGACCTTTTATTTTTTCTGCATGCTGCATAATGACAGTTTTCATTTGATGAATGTACTCCTTAAGAATTTCTTGATCTGTTGGGTCCTTATGATACTGGCTCTTTAATTGTTCAGCAATTTGCTGTAGGGGCTCTTTTTTAGCTTGTTTTTGCCTGAATTCTTTCTGGGAAGTATACTTCTTAAGTGTTTCTTTGATTTGATCGATTACTTCCTTGGAGTGCATTTCTCCAGTTTCATGATTTTTTGCAATCATCTTGGGCCAAAATTTTGTAAGGAAAATCCTTTGAATCGAAGGGAATTGTTGAGTGGTATAATCAACTTCTGGGATCCATTTCCAGATCCATGGAATTGAAAATTCAGTGAAAAACGGATATGAAGGTAAATGTTGTTGGCCACCACTATATTTAGTGATATCATTTATTAATCGTGGTGAAATTGTTACCCATTCATCATATAATGATTTGAATGGTTCTGGAAGTATTTCAATCGATGGACCATATGATATCCACCATTTCAAAAACCAATTAGGAATATCTTTATTGTACACTTTGGAACACACTTTTATAAGCCAAGAATGTTTTCTTTTTGAATTTTCATATAAGAATACTTTATAAAAGCTTTCAACATAATCCCAATAATTAAATTTCATAGGGATTCTCTGTTCATGGTGTATAAACTCTTTTTCTTTCAGGGTACTTATTCCCCAATTTTCTGCTGTTATAATCTTTTTTATTATTATTTAGCTGAAGTTATAAACTTGATTTGAATTGGCTGGATAAAAATGTGATATTTCACAAGAATCTGTGGCCTTTAAAATATTTTCATAATATGATCTTTGTTTATAAGATCCCGCTGAATATGAAGCAGTGTCTAAATATCTGGACATAAGTAACCAATCATCATTATTGGCATCAAAATATCTCATTATATCTTTTTCTTTAAGAATTAATATTAATTCTTGATGTGGATTTCTATAATAATCCTTTGAATCATCTGGTTCTTCTGTTATTACAGTATTTGTGTATGAATTGCCAGTATTACTGGTTTCACCTTATTTTGCTTTTAGGAATTCCATAAATTCTCCATATAATGGATCATCCTGTTTAATTGATGAAGATGATGAAGATGCAGTATTACTGCCAGTTTTACTATGATAAGGTAATGGAGGAAAGTTTCCTCGGCCTTGTCCCTTATGAGGGTACTGGCCTCTTCCTCTTCCTCTGTCACGAGGAATCATTCCTGTAAAATATAGATATGAAAAGATATTTGTCTATTTATAAATTTTACAATAAAAGTTAACAAGTAGTTTGAGAAATGAATTTTCTAAAGAACTGTATGGAATTCTTATATTCTTCAATTTCTCTTGCTGTGATTACAGCTTTTATTTTCTTCTTTTGCTTGAATTCTCTTTCTACATGTTTTAACATATAAACATATACATTGTCTTTTACCTGTAATTTGGAATCAGTCATTGTTCCTGCATAAAATTGTTGTACAATTTAAAATTCTTTCTAAGGATTTTATTTCTGAATTTATAATTATAGAAAACATTCTATAAAATGTTGGGGAGTATTCCTCAATTTCTTGTAAGTCTCACATTATAAATCTCATTAGTTGGTGATTACCATTTTTATGGCTTTTTCACTTTCTTTTAATAAATGGTTTAAATATTCCCTATCTTCTAAATAAAATATTTCTCCTTTAATATAAACTTTCCATTTAGAAGTGCTAGGTTCAGTAGATTCTTCTGTTTTAAAATTATTTGAAATGGGACCAAAATTCATTTGAAGATCTATAGCTTCTATTTCATCGAGACTCATTTGGGTAATGGAATTATCTGATTTATCTGATTCTGTATTCATTGCAAATATTCTCGAGTTAAAAAATCAAGGAGATTATTATCTACTCCTTTTTTGTATTGAACTTCAAAATCAAAACATGCTAAATTAGCTGGCCATCTATCAAACATTTGTTTAGAGACATCATGTTTAAAATCTTTATTAAGAATAAACACGGCCTGGATCGAAATTAATAAAACAATAATTAAAACAAAATAGCCTAGAATCTAAAAGAGAATATTTAATAAGATTTTATTCTGGAAAATGGAATTCAACACAAAAGAATTATTCTACTACTGCTAAAGAAATATTATCTTTAGTAAAATGCATTTTAATTATTGTTTTATTAAATATTCTCTTTTAGATTCTGGGCTATTTTGTAATAATTAAAACAAAATAGCCCAGAATCTAAAAGAGAATATTTAATAAGATTTTATTCTGGAAAATGGAATTCAGCACAAAAGAATTATTCTACTACTGCTAAAGAAATATTATCTTTAGTAAAATGCATTTTAAAATTCCAAGATGATTTATACAATCAACATTTTATCGTGAAGACAGATTGTCAAGCAGCCAAGTTTATTCTTAATAATGATTTTAAACATGATGTCTCTAAACAAATGTTTGCTAGATGGCAAGCTAATTTAGCATGCTTTGATTTTGAAGTTCAATACAAAAAAGGAGTAGATAATAATCTCCCTGATTTTTTAACTCGAGAATATTTACAATGAATACAGAATCAGATAAATCAGATAATTCCATTACCCAAATGAGTCTCGATGAAATAGAAGCTATAGATCTTCTAATGAATTTTGGTCCCATTTCAAATAATTTTAAAACATAAGAATCTAGTGAACCTAGCACTTCTAAATGGAAAGTTTATATTAAAGGAGAAATATTTTATTTAGAAGATAGGGAATATTTAAACCATTTATTAAAAGAAAGTGAAAAAGCCATAAAAAATGGTAATCACCAACTAATGAGATTTATAATGTGGGACTTACAAGAAATTGAGGAATACTCCCCAACATTTTATAGAATGTTTTCTATAATTATAAATTCAGAAATAAAATCCTTAGAAAGAATTTTAAATTGTACAACAATTTTATGCAGGAACAATGACTGATTCCAAATTACAGGTAAAAGACAATGCATATGTTTATATGTTAAAACATGTAGAAAGAGAATTCAAGCAAAAGAAGAAAATAAAAGCTGTAATCACAGCAAGAGAAATTGAAGAATATAAGAATTCCATACAGTTCTTTAGAAAATTCATTTCTCAAACTACTTGTTAACTTTTATTGTAAAATTTATAACTAGAGAAATATCTTTTCATATCTATATTTTACAGGAATGATTCCTCGTGACAGAGGAAGAGGAAGAGGCCAGTACCCTCATAGGGGACAAGGCCGAGGAAACTTTCCTCCATTACCTTATCACAGTAAAAGTGGCAGTAATACTGCATCTTCATCATCTTCCTCAATTAAACAGGATGATCCATTATATGGAGAATTTATGGAATTCCTAAAAGCAAAGAAAGGTGAAACCAGTAATACTGGCAATTCATACGCAAATACTGTAATAACAAAAGAACCAGATGATTCAAAGGATTATTATAGAAATCCACATCAAGAATTAATATTAATTCTTGAAGAAAAAGATATAATGAGATATTTTGATGCCAATAATGATGATTGGTTACTTATGTCCAGATATTTGGACACTGCTTCATATTCAGCGGGATCTTATAAACAAATATCATATTATAAAAATATTTTAAAGGCCACAGAATCTTGTGAAATATCACATTCTTATCCGGCCAATTCAAATCAAGTTTATAACTTCATCAAAATTATAATAAAAAATATTATAACAGCAGAAAATTGGGGAATAAGTACCCTGAAAGAAAAAGAGTTTATACACCCTTAACAAAGAATCCTTGTGAAATTTAATTATTGGGATTATGTTGAAAGCTTTTATAAAGTATTCTTATATGAAAATTCAAAACGAAAACATTCTTGGTTTATAAAAGTGTTTCCAAAGTGTACAATAAAGATATTCCTAATTGGTTTTTAAAATGGTGGATATCATATGGTCCATCGATTGAAATACTTCCAGAACCATTAAAATCATTATATGAGGAATGGGTAACAATTTCACCACGATTAATAAATGATATCACTAAATATAGTGGTGGTCAACAACATTTACCTTCATATCATTTTTTCACTGAATTTTCAATTCCATGGATCTGGAAATGGATCCCAGAAGTTGATTATACCACTCAACAGATCCCTTCGATTCAAAGGATTTTCCTTACAAAATTTTGGCCCAAGATGATTGCAAAAAATCATGAAACTGGAGAAATGCACTCCAAGGAAGTAATCGATCAAATCAAAGAAACACTTAAGAAGTATACTTCCCAGAAAGAATTCAGGCAAAAACAAGCTAAAAAGGAGCCCCTACAGCAAATTGCTGAACAATTAAAGAGCCAGTATCATAAGGACCCAACAGATCAAGAAATTCTTAAGGAGTACATTCATCAAATGAAAACTGTCATTATGCAGCATGCAGAAAAAATAAAAGGTCACTCAGATAATGAATCTATGACCTCTGTTGATAGTGAAAATCAATTTCATATGCTGAGTGGAGAATCCCAGCCAATTGATGAAGAACTCCCAACAATTCCTATTGAAGATCTTTTCACAGAAATGGAAGTTACTCTATTCAAAGATTCCCAAAACAAGAATAAGGACAAAATGCCTTAATCAATACAGCCTATAATTGAAG